>CM038672.1:702311492-702368992 GCA_021605145.1 Aegilops bicornis
GGGGATTTATCTCACTTGAGGTACTCTAGGTCTTGCCGGTACAGATATCCATCAAACTCCCAACGGAAATATGTGAAAGTTGCATTTTTTGCAGGTGTTGGATGTAAGATACAATCTTGGACTCTAAAAAGAATTACCATCCACTATTTGGTGGGTAAAAGATGAAAAGATTGATGTGTCTACGTCTTGATGGATTTATCACATGAGCCTCCTGAATGGTCTGGGGAATTTGACATCCTTGGGAAGTGTTGAAGAAGATCCGTGCCACACTAAACACTGTGAAAGAGTTATGCATAAGCTATCATCGCTAAAAGGGGAGCTCAAAAAATTAAGTTTGAGCATAATGCAAGCCTCAGGAGTATGGGGAAGCTTTTTCTTGAATCTCTATGCGTGGCCTGAAGAAAATTGGAAAGTGTAATTATTGGCCTTGTGGGTATTTTCCCATCCATGGATCTCTCTTGGGGAAAAGGTGGCTGCCACCACAACAACTCTGCACATTTGAGTCAGGGGTCAGGTGTGGGGAATTTACTGGGAGTACCAGAAGTGGATAAAAAAGGGATTCCTGTTCTATCTCCTCGAACTTATCTTGAATTGGTCATCGGCTTTGTGGAACTACGGGAGTGAGTGACTCACTGGATCGTTGGGAGGTTGCTAGCTTTTTCGTCGTCTCTGGATGTGGAGCGCCGGAGCAAACTCCAAAGAGTGCTACCATTGGTGCAGATGGGTTCCATAGTTCAAACAAGCTTCACATTGTACTGTGAATCACCCAGGCAGATAGCGTTTCAACGAGGCCGCTTTTCCAAAGGTCGAGACGGTTCTCTTCAACCTCAGTGTCCAGGAAGGCAAAAAGATGATGGCAATGGCAGATTTCTACTTTGGCCTGCAGAACCTCGTGTCATCCTTCGACAGGGTCATGTCAGGGAGATCGACCGTCATTGGTCTCACACTTCTGCGGACGTGAAGGAGGTGGTGACTGCATGGAGGCGTGCAGTCGTTGTCCAACCCTCACCGCCCCATCATCACCTTTTGATATTAGGCCACTTATACAACATGATGAGGTACAATCACCTAATTAATGCTTTCCCTGTACATGCTTATTGCATTTTAAATCAAAAGCTCATGTATTAATTTCATGATGACATATGCACCTTCTCCTCCCCACTTAAATTCAGGCACATGGGCAAATGAGATGCATCCCGAGTTCATCATCGACGAAGAGCTGATCGGGGAGCAAAGAAAACTCCCTGAAAAATTTCAGAAATTCCGTGCCCAAACTACAAGTTTGGATTCAACATCTAAAATATAAATTTGCTCTTTTGTACGTACGAAGATGATATATTTCATGATGGCTGAGCCTATGGATCTGTTGTGATATGTAAGCATGGAAATGCAAACCCACCGCGACTAGTGAAATGCGAAAGTTTTTTCTTTTTCTTTTTGCCTCGAGACTGTTCTCGTCTCGGTTGGGAGTATCTTTTTATAGAACACATGTTGGCATATCTGTCACTAGACGATTTTGTCTGCTTTGGAGATTTGTACCTGAGAAAGATATCTACTTGTACAGTCTCTCACGTGGTATATCTGCTAGACGATTTGGCACTCCGTATTGGGCATGTCATATTTGCACCATCTCTCGTTGGGTGCTGTAATCAATCACGCGGGGTTAAGTACTTGCGTAAGTGAGGAGTACTAGCCCACACTCAGGCTGTGTTCGGTAATACTCCGCTCCTTCGCCAACGAGCGGAGCGGACGGAGCGCCTATTTTGCCGCTCGCCGAAATTTCACTGAATGCCGCTCCGCTCCGCCGCGGAGTTACGGAGCGGAGAGTTTCCGAATGGCCTCTCAGTGTGATGTTCGTCTGGTTGGTATGATTGCTGTAATGAAGGAAGGAAGGAAGAAGAAGCAACAGGATTTTTTTTCTCTCTTCAGACTTTATATTTCTCTCAAGTACTCTACAGAAGTGGCTTATCAGCCCACAGCATACACCCACTGGCACACATGGCCCACACATAAATCAACGCACTCGACTGCGCCACCCTATCACCCGTCTCTGAGTCATGGTGGTGCCATCCCGCGTCTACGTCTTTGCATCGTTGCCATCAGGTGTGTGTGTGTGACACTGGAACACCTACTCTCACGCGCGTCGCGCCGCTCGTAGCCGCACCAGATCCTGTCACCCCGTCCGCCACTGCGCCACCAATGGCGCAGGTTGCTTCAAGGCTGATGAGGGCAAATCATCACAAGGCGTGCCTGGCCTTCCGATCCACGGAGCGTTCGCGCCCTTCGCGGTGTTCGGGAGGGAATGCCTCGTCCGCAGAACCTGCGCGGTAGGTGCATCGCTACGCGGGTAACGTCGCCGCGCAGGCAGCAACATCAGCAATGCCCATCTCAGTGTCCCGTCGAGTGATGGACTGATGTCATGAGCCCTGGCGCCTCACGCTCAGTTCAGGTCCGAAATGGTGGACACATTACGTAAAGGGCCCGGTGACTTTGTATCACGCGACGCGTTGTTAAGCGCTTCACGGCCAGATTACCCATGTCTACAGACAAGCAAATGTTCAGATTTTGCAACTACTCCCTCCGTTCGGAATTACTCTCAAGGATACGTCAAAGTTGACGTATCGTGATCATAGATAGAAGGCGCCAAGATGGCGAAACAACCAATTACAAAGAGTCCACGGCCGCAAGGCCCAACACACACCTAATGCTATTTACTCGCTACTCTCCACCCTTTCTACCCTGACTGGGAGCGATCTTGGCTGCCGTAGCAGAGATGCAGCCCTCCAGCTCTCCCCTTCCGCGTCGATCGTCTCGAGCACCTTGTCGACGGAAGGTAGAGCGCCGTTGAACACGACGCCGCTTACAGGTCTTCAAATTGTCCATGCCACCAACGTGATCACCGTCCCAAGCTTCCTTCCTCATCCTCGGTACCGGAGCGTTCAAAGAAGACCACCATTGAACAAGCTTCGCTCCGTGGGTAGGGGTCCATTGGGGTTTTCCCCAATTGCCTGTGATGACCGACCAGACCTGTCTCGCAAACATGCATCCAAGTAGTAGGTGGTCAATCGTCTCTGGTTCCTGGTCGCATAATGGGCAGGCCGGCCATGGAGTGCATCGAACGCTCGCAGCCTCTGTCACTGTCGGCCAAATCCGACATCTCCTCCTACCAACGAGCCACAAGAAGATCTTGGTATGTGTTCGTGAGCCCGCTGACTTCATACATTTGTACAAAGACCTGGCGGCTTCAATCCGTCCGGCAAGTGTGTGCTGATAAGGCGTAGCATGCCGAGAATAGCCCATTTGAGCCCCATATCCAGGTGATGCTGTCCTGTATCCCCACCTCCACCGGGACAAGTTGCATTCGGTCCACCAGGTTGAGAAACTCCTGAATTGCCTCCGCGCCCATATTTGGCGACACGTCCTACCACCAACCTCTCGCGACCGCCTGTCCCCCGGTTCTCACCTTGATCGCCCTACCCGTTCGGAATTACTTGTCTCGGAAATGGATGTATCTAGAACTAAAATACGTCTAGATACATCCATTTCTGTGACAAGTAATTCTGAACGAAGGGAGTATATTATATACATGATGGTAATCTAGAAAATTCTAGGGCTACAAAGGTGTGCATTTTGGGGATCGAAACCATAAGCTTGCCGCCTCAGCTCTATCGTAGATTTGGGGAATTTTGGGTTGTACTAGCTTGGGAGGTTTTACATTGTTTCCCCTACTCCATGTGCCAAAAATGGTCGCCGGGTACTATATTGTACTCTCTCTCTCTTCACAAATGTAAGACGTTTTTATGATTTTGATATGGACTACATAAAAACTGAAATGAGTGAACAAACGAACTAAAATGTGTCTATATACATTCAAATAGTCTAGCGCCATATGCAGTATATAATTAACTGAAACTACCAAGCCTAGCGCTAGCATGTCCCTTTGTGATGTTTGTTCTGTACTGCTTGTACCATTTGTTCAATACCTTTCCTCATTTCAGTTCCAAATTGCACAAGTAGTGGTTTTAGTTCTAATTCAAATTCAAAAAACCACTTCATTTAGTAATTTGGAAACGGAGGGAGTATGTGGCATACAATGTATTAGGTGGTTTAAGCTGGCGTCCACGGATTCCACGCTGCTATAGACTAATGCTCATTACTCTCTGCTCTCTAGACACTCAGTTCCCATGAGAGTCCTCTGTAGTTAGTATGTAAACATCATGAGCTAATCTGTTTTACATGGCTGACAGCTATGTTATGTTTCATTAGTAAAGAGTAGTGCATTGCACAGTCAGCACAACCAAATACACGGTTAATTAATGCAACTGTGGAGCCAAGACTTGTCCACACCAGGCTTCCATATAGTTCCACCTCTGTCACCAGACTCCGCCGAGCTACCAAGTGGGGCCTATGTAAGGCCGCTGAATAATCCTACTCCTCCTATTTTTACTGTGGCCTAACTTTGAATCTCCCATACCACCAAGGCTGGTGCGCAAGGAGGAGGAGAGCAGATATTGGGCCTCGTGTAGAATCTTGCATGCAACCACCTTTAAATGCCTAGCCTGCTCACCTCCCTCTCTATTAATCTCTTGCATGCCACTTCCTTTTCTGCATGCATCCAATTCAATGCGGCATCTAGCGCGATTTCACAAAGAGGGCTCACGACTTGCGAGGGGGAATTAAAAGAGAGTCGCATTGGGTATCTAATCTGGCCTTGTATAGATGGAAAATAAAATTTGGGGTTAGGCCTTATATAGATGGATGGAGGGAGTAGTTTTATTTGGTAAGTTAGCTTCTTTAAGAGTCGGGCCGGGTTGCGTGCTAAGCTAAAAAAGCGGATGGAGGCACGTCTCCATGACCCTTGATGACCGCCCGTTCGCCGCACGCCGTTCACTGCCGCCCCACTTCCACCGATGATTCTCCTTTGCGCCAGCTTCTCTCACATGCGGTGGCTTCAAACTCCCCTGGTTCCTCTCTCACGGAAGAGGCTCATCCTCGGCTTCGACTTGACTTGGCCGTTGGATACAGATCCTGAGCCACCATTCTGCAAGACAGCCACCTCCCTTCACATAGCAAGGCTCGTCCTCGGCCTCACCGCTGTTCCCTCCGGGAGTTCCCGGCCTTGTGTGCTGTATCGTGCGATCTGGTTGCGGCCCTCTTCCCGCACCGTTGGAGGGGGTCACCTCAGATCCACGCCCCGGATCAGATACTTCTGTCCGGTGTCAGCCGTAGCAGCCGCCTCGGATGTGACGGCTGTCCTTCATAAGGTGCATCACGCAAGCCGATCGACCGCTTTGGATGCCGCCTCCGCTCTGCTCTCGTGGTGCCACCCGCCTGCTGCTCACCCGCCTTCGGGCGCTGCAGACCTCAGTGCCGGGTTGGCGGCGGCACAGGACACTACCAGGCCTACGTACCCTTGCTGCCAGGTTCCTTGCCAGAGCTCTTCCTCTACCCCCTGCACCTCCCGGGGCTTATGCAGATTCAAGCTGGAGTTCCATCACGAGGATTGGCACCTCGTCCGGCCAGCTTATTGGTGGCAGAAAACACCAGCCTTTACCACGCTGGGCTCAAGCCGAGCCCGAAAGCTGTCTCCTTTTTTTCCTGCAGAAGCGGAGGAATTTCGCTGTTCAAGATTGAGGAGATGTAACATGTCATCGTTGCCTTCCTCAAAGGGCACCGCAAGGTGGATTGCCGAAATCCATTTACCTGCTTTCAAATGCCGGCGGTTTGGCCACCGCGCCCGGAATCGCACCTCGTCCGCGTCTTGCTGGCGATCGCCACGCTCGCCTTCCTCCCAAATTCCTGATACACATGCGGATGTACGAGAGAAGCAGCCATGGTGACCATTCTCAACGTCGTCAGCGGTGTTCCCGCCAACCGTGATGCAAGATCGACAATGCCATGGCTGGGCAGAGACAGACGCCGACAACTAGCGCCAGAGATGATCGCCCGTTGTCGTAATGAGCGGCTTAGCTCGTCTAAGGCGCCGCATCTTCAGAATATACCATGGCAACGGAGGAGCGCGACAACGAGGATTGGCTCGACTCCAGGCATGATGGCCGCCACGCCCCACGTCCCGATGATCTCGGTGGCGTATATGCGGTGCAAGAGTCATCGATTTCCGGATGCGCGACGACGATCGGCTGGACTCGGGTGCAGCGCGCCTCCACGATGAAGCGATCATCCCGGCTTTTCAAAGTTGCCGCTCTCGCAATAAATCCCCGACCGCCGGGCGAGGTCGATGCGAATACCCACCACAGGAGACTCTTAAGACGGGCAAAGCATGGCCCATATTCTTCCTCCGCCGTCAGCCAGACTACTTCATGCGACATCATCGAGCCAGGCCTTCACCTCACAGCCGACCGGGATCTTGCGCACCTACTTCCCCTACAAATGAGCGCCTCTGGGCCTCCCTGCGTGCTCCATCCCCATGCTCTAAGCCTGAGCCGGTCACCCCGGTCTACGTCCCGGCTATTGGCAATGTGGTGGCGCCGCCGTGCTCTCCTCTATTTGTTGTTTTCCCGCCACCGCTGCTTGCCGCGCCAAGATCACCCTCTCCAAGGCCAAGGCCACCAACGAAGAGAAGAAAGAGCGTTGGTACAGGGTGGTGGGCTTCGACTGGGCCGTGAGCCCTGCGTCTTCGTACAAGAACGGGTCCATGCCTGCTAAGCTCGCCGAGAGGCTGCTCACCGAGAATGGGCATCGTGGGCGATAAGCGAAGAGAGGTCATGGAGGAAGCGATCGGTTCGCTTTGGTGGCAATGTTCATACAACTCTCCGACTTGGCGATCGCAGGGACTACGCGCTCTCTTCAAGCTGGATTGTGACCTTCATGATGGCGGTGGAGGATGCGGCTGTTACAACATGGTGGAGAGGGTGGCTCGAGATGCCAACTCCGAGCAAGTGAAGACGCCCTTGTTTAGGGCCCGCTCTTTGCCTGCTTGCTTGTAACTGAGATTGTTTCCTATGTTAAAAAATATGTACTACGGTCCCGATTGCCGGCTGAAGTTTGGTTTCTTGTAGCCGCCGCTCTGATGTGCCTCTGGCAAGGCTTAGTTGGATATGGTCGAGCTGTTCCATTCAATTGAAGTTGCTTTGTTTTCTCCAATGAATAGTCTAAACCTCAGTTATTGCTTACTTGGAACGATGCGTGGATTGAATTTCCCAAACAAAAGAGCCACGGTCAATGCTACTATTGCTACGTCATGCGTGGTCATTTGGCCTTATTTACAAGAATCAAAGCTCCAGTCTGTTGATGTTGTTGTTGCTTCCTTCCTTGGCGGATACAGGATTAAAGGGTTTTGCTCGGTACGTCCTGCTGTGAGGCATCGCAAGCGCGGGGATATTGCTATTGTGGGATGAAGATCATGTCCGCGTCGAGAATGTTCACCATGATGACTACACTCTCTCGCAAGAAATTACTATAATCAGCTCCAATACTTCCTTCAAATTTACCACTGTTGCCACGGTCCAACTAGAAACAACCTCAAAGACGTGGTTCTTTCAAGAGTCAAGGATGAGAAGTCGCCTTTGGGAGAACGATGGCTTCGTCACGGGTGACTTTAACCAAATTTATCGGCAAGAGACAAGAATCGCTTCTAATGCAAATCAGAATGTCGTCATCACCTGCTTCCGAATGCCCTCAATTTTTATGTAGCTAAAGGAAATCCACCTACAACCCATGAGGTTTACATGGAGCAATGAGCAAAATAACCCGACCATGTCCAAACTTGATGGTTTCTTCTGCAATGAGGATTGGGATATCACCTTTGACAAGCACATCCTGCATGCCTTATCTTCATCACTCTCCCACCATTGCTCACTTCTCCCGGCCAATGATGATGGCCCCTCGTGACCAAGGAGTTTACGCTTTGAGAACTTCTCGGACCAACATGCCAGGCTTCCAAAGCAAGTCATCCTAGAGGCGTGGAACAGGCCCTCCCAAAGCAGACGATCCTTTCCTAAGGTTATTCCACAAGTTGAAGAAGACCGCCGAAATCATGCGAGTTTGGAGCAGAACTCCTTTTTCCAATGCCAACGCCCAACGCATATGGTTTTGAGATCATCCTTCCAGCCTTGATGAGGCCTAGGATGTGCGGATTCTTAGTCCCGAGGAGGCGGATCTTCGAAAAGACTTAAGAGGAGAGTGGTCGGCTTGCAGTTCTAGAGAGAGCTAGGAAGAGGCAAAGCCTCTTGGATCACCAACATCAAAGAGGGTGATGCGAATACCCTAGTATTTCCACCTTAGGATTAATGGTCGGAGAGCGGAAAAATCTAATTCACCGACTCAAACAACAAGAATGGCTGGGTGACGGATCATGGCCACAAGAAGAATATTGTCCACTCGCATTTCTCCGGGAGATCATGAAGAGGGGTGCCTCAGCGCCTTAAAGACCATCAACTAGGCAGCCATATTCCTCGTCTATTGACCATGATCTATCCATGCTTGGAGATGCACCATCAAGAGGAAGTGAAGGCTGCAATCTTTGCTCTCCCTAGTGACAAAGCACCGGGCAGGATGGTTTTACAGGAAAATTCTTCAAAATTTGTTGGGAGATTATTAAAGATGACATCTTGCTCGTGATCAATAGCTTCTCCAATCTTCAAACTAGAAATTTTCACCGGCTCAACTCAAGTGAATATTGCTCTCGCTCCCAAGAAGGATGGAGCGGAGGAGATTTACGACTTCGATCAATCAGCCTAATCCATGCGGTGGCGAGCTCATTGCAAAAGATTCTGCCACTAGGCTTGCTCCCCACATGAACGACATCGCCTCCATCGCCCGTGAGTGCTTTCATAAAAAGAGAAGTATACATGACAACTTTATGTATGTGCAAAGGAGTTCATGAGAAGATTTCACCGCACAAAAAAACCCATGCTCCTATTCAAGCTTGACATTAGGAAGGCATTCGACTCTGTTAGGTGGGACTACTTGCTGGAGATGTTGAGCCATCATGGTTTCCCTACTCGCTTCCGAGATTGGGTTTCGGCCCTCCTCTCCTCGGCATCCTCGAGAGTCTCACTAAACTGAATTGCTGGCGACCCCATCAAGCATGGTTGTGGCCTCAGACAGGGTGACCCACTTTCCCCTTTGCTCTTCATCCTCGCGATCGACCCGCTTCACCATATCCTCAACAAATCCACTTCACATGGGAAGCTTCACCCCCTGCCTGGGAGGCACGCGGGGATTCGTGCCTCCCTGTATGCCGATGATGCTGCTATTTTCTATGCCCCTTATAAGGAGGATGTCCAATTCCTGTCCACCATGCTAGCTTCCTTTGGTGAGTCCACGGGCTTGTCCACTAACTGCGCCAAGAGTATTGTTGCACCCATCGATGCAAAGCTAATGTGGACCTCGATGATATTCTTCAGTCCTTCCCTACCGTGCTCCTCCTTCCCTATCCGCTACCTTGGTCTCCTCTCGCGATCAAGAGACTTAAGAGGATTCACTTACAACCTGCTAGAGGACAAGGCGGTCGGGCAAATTGGTGCCTTGGAAAGGCAAGCATGTTGCTATCTCGCGTCGCATGACTTTGGTCAAGGCGGTTCTCACCAATGGTGGCCATCTATCACATCACTTCATTTGGACCTTTTCTAAGGTGGAGGTCCTAAAGGCAATTGACAAGCTACGACGTGCCTACTCTTTGGGCCGGAACGAACAAGGTTACCGGTGGCAAATGCAAGGTTAATTGGGGAGCAAGTTTGTAAACCAAAGGAATATGGAGGTCTTGGCATTCTAAATTCTAAGAAAGTTTGCCACTGCTTCTTCGCTTCAAGTGGCTTTGGCTAGACTAGGATGAACCTCAAGGGCGTGGTGTGGTCAGGAGACGCCGGTAATACAAGCGGACCATGATCTTTCTTTAAGGCTGCGACCAAGGTGACGTATTGGTGATGGGAATAAAGCAATTTTTCCGGGAGTCGCCTTGGCTAGAGGGTATAAGACCCAAAAGACATTGCACCAAAGATCTTTTGAGATTTCTCGCAAGAAAGGCGGAATGGTTGCCTGTGCCTTGAGGGATCATCATTGGATAGCTCAAATTCGACACCCAAAGCGGCCTCACGCTTGAGCATCTTCAACAATTCTCGACCTTTGTGGGAAAAGCTATGGTGTTGTCATCCAACCGCATCAAAGATAGCATTTTGTGGAAGCTCGCCAATGATGGCAACTACTCCGCTTAAGTCTCGTGATATTTGGCGCAGTCACTGGACTCACCTACCTAGCTTCCGTGTCTCGTTTGGAAGGCTCTGGCTCCTCCTAAATGCAAATTCTTCATCTGGTTAGTCAATCAAAACAGAATTTGGATCATGGATAGGTCGTGAACGCCGAGGATGGCCAAATCAGACTGTGACTAGTGCCGCTTGCAATCGGGTGCAAGAATCAGCAGCCCACCTCCTTTTCAAGTGCGTGTTCTCTCTCCGAGTTTGGGATGAGGTGTTCTCCTGCTGGGCTTGCTATTCCCACAACTACTTGGCACCAATTCTGCATGCTTAAATCTTGGTGGATGAGCCACTCGAACAACACCCAACCGTTAAGGCCTTATCTTCTCTGCTACTTCTTGTGGGTGGGAACTTTGGAAGGCACGGAATGCACGCGTCTCTTCGTATAAGCAAGGCGGCGCCGGTGGCGATCGTCACACGGATCATCAAAGAAGAAATGTCTATTTGGGCTATTGCTGGTGCCAAGAACTTGAGCAATGTAATGCCGCGAGAGTAATCCATTTAGGCTTTTGCCATTTAACGGCATTTCTGTAACAATACTCTCTTCTTAATTAATGAAAATGGCAAATCTTTTGCCTAGTTTCAAAAAAAAAAGTTAGCTTCTTTTGGTGCATAGTTTGACTCTCTCCCATTTGTCGCTTTACCGCCTTTGCTTCGCTTCTTCCCACCGCTTCCTTTTGATGCATCAGTGCTCTCCTTTCCTCTGAATCCATCTGTTTGGTTTATCCCTTCCTCCTGCCATTGCTGGGCTACTAGGCGTGTGGGGAGATGATGGGATTGCTTCGCACGGTAATTGATGCGGCAATAGGATGGCTGGTGCAAAGCATCATTGGGAGCTTTTTCACCGGACAGATGGAAGCCTGGACTCGTGAAATCGGGCTTGCTGAAGATGTGGAGAAGCTCAAATTTTAGATGAGGTATGTGGAGATGGTTCTTGCTGCTGCCAAGGGAAGGAGGATTGACAATTTGCCTCTGGCCCAGTCACTGGACGATCTCAGAGAGCTGCTTTATGATTCAGAGGATGTGATGGAGGAGCTCAATTACTACCGACTCGAGCAACAGATCAAAGGTGTTTCACTCGTCTCTCTTGTTCCATGTTTGTTGCTTTCAGCTTATTTTATATTGGTGTGATTGTGAAAGCTGCTCAGCCTATAGTTTAATATGCAACCAAGAACAGCTGAACATCATAGGAACCACCCCTTAGATCATCTCTTGCTTAAATTTCTGTTATTTTGTTAATTATTAGTAGTTACTCCCTCCGTTCGGATTTACTTGTGATAGAAATGGATGTATCTAGACGTATTTTAGTTGTAGATACATCCATTTTTATCCACTTTTAAGACAAGTAATTTGGAACAGAGGGAGTACATGGTAATCTGCTTTTGCTTAAGTGGTATTCATTTGCTTGACCCCAAATAACTGAGAGTTTTCTTATGTAGAGAAAGGTTGTAGTGCTCCTAGTGGTGCTAATCCTGAAGGAAGCTATGTGTCATCATCCACTCCATCTTCTGCTTTTGAATTCATATACAAAGCCACAAGCCAAATTACTAGCTGGGCCTTGTTTGATAGAAAAAGGAAACATGAAGAGGAGGGGCCAGCTCATAGCACCATGCTGCCTTTTGAGATTAAACATGACATTTCTAAGAGGGTCAATGGAATAGTGGATAAATTATGCACTATTGGCAATTCTGTGCAAGGAGTTCTCCAGGTTGATATCTCATGCCCCACTGGAACATCAAGTGAGAGTCAGAATATTGTCAGAAATGATCGCATGGCAACTTCTGTCCCAATTGAATGTAAGGTGTATGGGAGAGATGCAGAGAGAGACAAGATAATAGAGCTGTTGGTAAATGGGGGATCTAGTGATCTGAATGTTTTGCCAGTGGTTGGCATTGGTGGTGTTGGGAAGATGACACTTGCTAGATATGTATATCAGGATGAAATAATTAAAGATCATTTCGATTTACAAATGTGGGTTTGTGTATCCACAAACTTCAGTGAAAGGAGGCTTACACTTGAGATCTTAGAGCATGTCTGTAAAGATAGGCAAGAATATGAAAATGTAAGCAATTTCAATGTACTACAGGAGATCCTTTTGAAGTACATCAGAAACAAAAGGTTTCTGCTTGTATTAGATGGTGTGTGGGAAGACAGGGACAAGAGTGGATGGAATAAACTGTTGGCCCCGTTGAGATGTATTCAAGCAACTGGCTGCATGATTCTAGCAACAACTAGAAGAAAATCAGTTGTAAAAATGATAGGAACAATGGCTGAGGTTGAACCGTTCGTTCGAATGAAAAGGAGTTTTGGTTTTTCTTCAAAGCATTTGCATTTGGTAATGAGAACTATGAGGGCCATCCTAGTTTGCAATCTATTGGGAAACAGATTGCGAAAGCACTGAAGGGCTGCCCACTAGCTGCACGAAGTGTTGGTGCACTTTTGAACACAAGTATTAGCGATAAGCATTGGAGGACAGTCCGAGATACATGGAAATCTCTTAAAGAAGATGCTGGTGATATTTTACCTGTCTTGAAGCTCAGTTACAATTATCTACCAGTTCACCTTCAGCACTGTTTCTCATATTGCTCTTTGTTTCCAGAGGACCACAAATTTAGTGGAGAAAATTTTGTCCAGGTTTGGATATCACAAAATTTTGTACAGTGCGAAGACCCTACCGTGAGATTGGAGGAAACAGGACAGCAATATTTGGATAGATTGGTGGATTTGGGTTTCTTCCAAATGGTTGACTCACACTATTTTATGCATGACCTAATGCATGAATTGGCAGGGAAAGTTTCATCAAATGAGTGTGCGACTATACATGGATTGAAACCTGAGGCAGTTCGACCAAGTGTTCGCCATTTGTCAATCATAACTACTGATTTTGATAAAGATGAACCTGGCAGTTTTCCTAAGGAGAAGCTTGACCAAATACTTCAGAAGGTTGGGCCTTCGCAAAAGTTGAGGACCTTGATGTTGTTTGGGCAAAGGAGCATAGATTTATTAGGGTCCTTACGTACTTTATGCAAGAAGACAAAATGTTTACGGTCCCTAAGAATTTATGTGACAGATGCTGACATTAGCTCTATACACAGTTTGTTAAATCCATACCATCTTCGCTATCTCGAATATATATGTGTTGCCACCACAGATACATCATTATGAGGAGTTTGTGATTACACTGTGTTTCCTCAAGCATTGACAAGATTTTATCATCTTTAAGTATTTAATGTGGGTATTTCAGGCATTTTTGTTGTGCCTACTGATATGCATAATCTTGTTAATTTGCGCCATCTTATTTCTCATGAGAAAGTGCATCATGCAATAGCTTGTGTTGGCGACACGATGTCTCTTCAGAAACTAAGTTTCAAGGTTCAGAATGGTGGTAGTTTTGAGATAAGGCAACTTCAGTCCATGAATGAGCTTGTACTACTTGAAACTTCTCAACTTCAAAATGTGAAGACTAAAGAAGAGGCGACTGGGGCCAGGCTATTAGACAAGGAGTATCTAGAAAAGTTATCCTTGTCATGGGAGGATGGCAGCATGAGCCTTGAACCTGTAATAGCAAAAGATGTGCTTGAAGGTCTTCAACCACATCAGAACCTCAAAACTCTAGAAATAACCGGATACGGTGGTGCTACCTCCCCAACCTGGCTTTCCAGTGCTTTCTCAGTTACCTCATTGAAGACACTTCATCTAGAGAATTGCCAGGAATGGAAAATTCTTCCAACTCTTGAAATGCCTTCCCTTAGGAAGCTGACATTGTGTAGGATGTTGAATTTAACAGAAATCTCAGTTCCTTCCTTGGAAGAGTTTATCTTGATAGGCATGCCAAAATTGGAAAAGTGTATTGGTTCTTATGGAAAGGAGTTGACTTCCCTTCTAAGGGTTTTGATGATCAAGGACTGCCCTCAACTGAATGCGTTCACACTTTCTTCAGAAGTTATTTTTCTTCGGCGTCGAAAGCGTAAAGCATGGTTTCCGCTCTCAAAGAAACTCTCCATCGAGCAAAAGTGTCCTCATATAATGAAGTAATTTTCTTCTCTCTAATTCTTGTTCAATACATTTAATTCTTGGACACTTACTTTGATAAATGATGTTACAGTAACTGGCCAATCCTTCTACTAAGAGAAATGGGGGTGCTCAAGGAGCTGGAGTTGATGGACCTGTTGGGGAACGTAGTAATTTCAAAAATTTCCTATGCACACGCAAGATCATGGTGATGCATAGCAACGAGAGGGGAGAGTGTTGTCCACGACCGTGAGACCGAAGCGGAAGAGTTAGCACAACGCTGTTGATGTAGTCGTACGCCTTCACGATCCGACCGATCAAGCAATCAAACCACGGCACCTACGCAGTTCTAGCACACGCTCAAATTTCGATGACGCATCCCCGGACTCCGATCCAAAGCAAAGTGTCGGGGAAGAGTTCCACAAGACGACGGGCGCGGGTGACGATCTTTGATGTTCTATCGCCGCAGGGTCAGCCTAAGCACCGCCACAATATTATCGATGACTATGGTGAAGGGGGGCACCGCACACGGCTACGAGATCTCGAGGATCAATTGTTGTTGTGTCTCCAAGGGGTGCCCCTCCCCAGATATATAAAGGAGTGGAGGAGGGGAGGGCGACCTCTCTATGGCGCGCCTTAGGGGAGTCCTACTCCACCGGGAGTAGGATTCCCCTTCCTAGTAGAACTAGGAGCCCTTCCAAGTAGGGAGTAGGAGAGAAGGAAAGGAAGGGAGAAGGAGAAGGAAGGAAGGGGCGCTCCCTAGTCCAATTCGGACTAGTCCATGGAGAGGTGCGGCCACCCTTTGGGGCCTTTCTCACTCTTCCGTGTATGGCCCATTAAGGCCCAATACGATTCCTCGTAACTCTCCCAGCACTCAAAATACCCGAATCACTCGGAACATTTCCGATGTCCGAATATAGTCGTCCAATATATCGATATTTACATCTTGACCATTTCGAGACTCTCATCATGTCCCCGATCTCATCCGGGACTCCGAACTACTTCGGTACATCAAAACTCATAAACTCATAATATAACTGTCATCAAAACCTTGTTGCAAGGGACCCTACGGAGTTCGAGAACAATGTAGACATGACCGAGACACGTCTCCTGGTCAATAACCAATAGCGGAACCTGGATGCTCATATTGGCTCCTACATATTCTACGAAGATCTTTATTGGTCGACCGCATAACAACATCACGTTGTTCCCTTTGTCATCGGTATGTTACTTGCCCGAGATTCGATCGCGGTATCTCAATACCTAGTTCAATCTCGTTATCAAAGAAGTCTCTTTACTTGTTCCAGAATACATCATCTCACAACTAACTCATTAGTTGCAATGATTGCAAGGTTTAAGTGATGTGCATTAATGAGAGGGCCCAGAGATACCTCTCCGATAATCGGAGTGACAATTCCTAATCTCAAATACGCCAACCCAACATGTACCTTTGGAGACACCTCAGAGCTCCTTTATAATCACCCGATTACGCTAGACTTTTGGTAGCACACAAAGTGTTCCTCCCAAACGGAGTTGCATAATCTCATAGTCATAGGGACATGTATAAGTCATGAAGAAAGCAATAGCAACATACTAAACGATCATGTGCTAAGCTAACGGAATTGGTCATGTCAATCACATCATTCTCTTAATGATGTGATCCCGTTAATCAAATGACAACACATGTCTATGGTTAGGAAACATAACCATCTTTGATCAACAAGCTAGTCAAGTAGATGCATACTAGTGACACTGCTTTGTCTATGTATTCACACATGTATTATGTTTCCGGTTAATACAATTCTAGCATGAATAATAAACATTTATCATGATATAAGGAAATAAATAATGACTTTATTATTTCCTCTAGGGCATATTTCCTTCAGGTCCCACTTGCACTAGAGTCAATAATCTAGTTCACATCGCCATGTGATTTAACACCAATATTCACATATGTATGTGATTAATACCCATAGTTCACATCACATGTGATTAACACCCAAAGGGTTTACTAGAGTCAATAATCTAGTTCACATTGCTATGTGATTAACACCCAAAGAGTACTAAGGTATGATCATGTTTTGCTTGTGAGAGAAGTTTAGTCAACGGGTTCATCACATTCGTGAGTCAGTATGCATTTTGCAAATATTCTATGTCTACAATGCTCGCGACGGAGCTACTCTAGCTAATTGCTCCCACTTTCAATATGTATCCAGATTAAGACTTAGATCATCCGGATCGATTGCCAAAACTTGTATCGACGTAACCCTTTACGATTTAACCTTTTGTCACCTCCATAATCAAGAAACATATCCTTATTCCACTAAGGATAATTTTGACCAATGTCCAATGATCTACTCCTAGATCACTATTGTACTCCTTGCCAAACCAGTAAGTAGTATACAATAGGTCCGGTCCATAGCATGGCATACTTTTATAGAACCTTTGACTCGATGCATAGGGAATGACTTTCATTCTCTTTCTATTTTCTCGCCGTGGTCTGGATTTGAGTCTTACTCAATTTCATACCTTTGCAACACAGTGCAAGAACTCTTTCTTTGACTGCTCCACTTTGAACTACTTCAAAATCTTGTCAAGGTATGTACTCATTGAAAATCTTATCAAGCCGCCTTGATCTATCTCAATAGTTCTTGATGCTTAATATGTAAGTAGCTTCATCGAGGTCTTTCTTTTAAAGAACTCCTTTCAAATACTTCTTGATGCTTTCGAGAAAAATTCTATATCATTTCCACGATCAACAATATGTCACTCACATATACTTATCGTAAAGGCTCTAGTGCTCCCACTCACTTTATTGTAAATACAAAGCTTCACACATAAGTCTCAGTATAAAACTATATGCTTTGATCAACTCATCAAAGCGTATATTCCAACTCCGAGAAGCTTGCACCAGTCCATAGATGGATCGTTGGAGCTTGCACACTTTGTTAGCACCTTTTGGATCGACAAAACCTTTTGGTTGCATCATATACAACTCTTCTTCCGTAAATCCATTCAGAATGCAGTTTTGACATCCATTTGCCGATTTTATAAAATGTGACAATTGCTAACATGATTCTAGACAGACTTAAGCATCGCCACGGGGAGAAAGTCTCATCGTAGTCAACCCCTTGAACTTGTCGAGAACCTTTCACAACAAGTCTAGCTTTGTAGATAGTAACACAACTATCGTCATCCGCCTTCCTCTTGAAGATTCATTTATTTTCTATGGCTTGCCGATCATCCGGGCAAGTTCACCAAAGTCCACACTTTGTTCTCATACATGGATCCTATCTCGCATTTCATGGCCTTCAAGCCATTTCTCATGGAATCTGGGCTCATCATCGCTTCCCTCATAGTTCAGAAGTTCATCATGGTCTAGTAACATGACTTCCCGAACAGGATTACCGTACCCACCAAAAGTGCATCGCATACTCGGAAGACCCACGTGGTTTCGTAGTAACTTGATCTCAAGTTTCATGATCATCATCATTAGCTTCCTCACTAATTGGTGTAGGAATCACCGGAACTGATTTCAAAGTGATGAACTATTTTCCAATTCAGGAGAAGGTACTATTACCTTATCAAGTTCTACTTTTCTCCCACTCACTTCTTTCGAGAGAAAACTCCTTCTCTAGAAAGGATCCATCTTAGCAACGAATATTTTCTTCGGATCTGTGATAGAAGGTGTACCCAACAGCTTCCTTTGGGTATTCTATGAAGACGCACTTCTCGATTTGGGTTCGAGCTTATCGTGTTGAAACTTTTTCACATAAGCATCGCAGTCCCAAACTTTAAGAAACGACAACTTTGGTTTCTTGCCAAACCACAGTTCATAAGGCGTCGTCTCAAACAGATTTTGATGGTGCCCTATTTAAAGTGAATGCAGTTGTCTCTAATGCATAACCCCAAAACGATATTGGTAAATTGGTAAGATACATCACAGATCGCACCATATCCAATAAAGTGCGGTTATGATGTTTGGACACACCATTACGCTGTGGTGTTCCATATGGCGTGAGCTGTGAAACTATTCCACATTGTTTTATATGAAGGCCAAACTCAGTAATCTCAAATATTCTCCTCCACGATCATATCAGAGAAACTTTATTTTCTTGTTACGATGATTCTCCACTTCACTCTGAAATTCTTTGAACTTTTCAAATGTTTCAGACTTGTGTTTTATTAAGTAGATATACCCATATCTGCTCATATCATCTGTGAAGGTCAGAAAATTGCGATACTTGCCACGAGCATCAACACTCATTGGATCGCATACATCAGTATGTATTATTTCCAATAAGTCAGTAGCTCGTTCCATTGTTCCGGAGAACGGAGTTTTAGTCATTTTGCCCATAAGGCACGGTTCGCAAGCATCAAATGATTCATAATCAAGTGATTCCAAAAGTCCATCTTTATGCAGTTTCTATATGTGCTTTACACCGAATGACCCAAATGGCAATGCCACAAATATGTTGCACTATCATTATCAACTTTGCATCTTTTGGCATCAATATTATGAATATGTGTATCACTACGAACGAGATCCAACAAACTTTTTTCATTGGGTGTATGACCATTGAAGGTTTTATTCATGTAAAATGTAACAACAATTATTCTCTAACTTTAAATGAATAACCGTTTTGCAATAAACATGATCAAATCATATTCATGCTCAACGCAAACGCCAAATAACATTTACTTAGGTTTAACACTAATCCCGAAAGTATAGATAGTGTGCGATGATGATCATATCAATCTTGGAACCACTTCCAACACACATCGTCACTTCACCTCAACTAGTCTCTGTTTATTCTGTAACTCCTGTTTGAAGTTACTAATTTTTAGTAACCTAACAAGTATCAAATACTCGGGGTTACTATAAACACTAGTAAGGTACACATCAATAACTGTATATCAAATATACCCTTGTTCACTTTTGCCATCCTTCTTATTCATCAAATATTCGTGGCATTTCCGCTTCCTGGACCATTTCCTTTGCAAAGGTGTAAGCACTCGGTTTTCAGTGCTTTGGTTCAGCTTTTGGGCTTCTTCGCTGGAGTGACAACTTGCTTGTCATTCTTCTTGAAGTTCCCTTTCTGCCCTTTGCCCTTTTCTTGAAACTAGTGGTCTTGTCAATCATCAACACTTGATGCTCTTTCTTGATTTCTACCTTCGTCGATTTCAATATCACGAAGAGCTCGGGAATCATTTTCGTCATCCCTTGCATACTATAGTTCATCACAAAGTTCTAGTAACTTGGTGATGGTGACTAGAGAACTCGTCAATCACTATCTTATCTCGGAAGATTAACTCCCACTTGATTCAAGCGATTGTAGTACCTGCATAATCTCGAGCACATGCTCACTAGTTGAGCGATTCTCCTCCATCTTTTAGCTATAGAACTTGTTGGAGACTTCATATCTCTCAACTCGGTATTTGCTTGAAATATTAACTTCAACTCCTGAACATCTCATATGGCCCATGACGCTCAAAACGCGTCTTTGAAGTCCCGATTCTAAGCCGTTAAGCATGGTGCACTAAACTATCAAGTAGTCATCATATTGAGCTAGCCAAACGCTCATAACGCCTCGTGATCTGCTCCTGCAATAGGTCCGCTACCTAGCGGTGCATCAAGGACATAATTCTTACGTGGCAAAGAATGAGGACAATCCTCAGATCACGGATCCAATCCGCATCATTGCTACTAACATTTTTCAACACAATTTTCTCTAGGAACATATCAAAATAAAAATATGAAAGCAACAATGCGAGCTATTGATCTACAACATAATTTGCAAAATACTACCAGGACTAAGTTCATGATAAATTTAAGTTCAGTTAATCATATTACTTAAGAACTCCCACTTAGATAGACATCCCTCTAATCCTCTAAGTGATTACGTGATCCATATCAACTACACCATGTCCGATCATCACGTGAGATGGAGTAGTTTCAACAGTGAACATCAATATGTTGATCATATCTACTATATGATTCACACTCGACCTTCGGTCTCCGTGTTCCGAGGCCATATCTCGTTATATGTTAGGCTCGCCAAGTTTAACCTCGAGTATTCCGCGTGTGCAAGCTGTTTTGCACCCGTTGTATTTGAATGTAGAGCCTATCACACCCGATCATCACGTGGTGTCTCAAAGACGAAGAACTTTCGCAACGGTGCATACTCGTGGAGAACACTTTTACTATGATAATTTAGTGAGGGATCATCTTATAATGCTACCGTCAATCAAAGCAAGATAAGATGCATAAAAGATAAACATCATATGCAATCAATATAAGTGATATGATATGGCCGTCATCATCTTGTGCTTGTGATCTCCATCTTCGAAGCACCGTCATGATCACCATCGTCACCGGCACGACACCTTGATCTCCATCGTAGCATCGTTGTCGTCTCGCCAATCTTATGCTTCTACGACTATCGTTACCGCTTAGTGACAAAGTAAAGCATTACAGGGCGATTGCATTGCATACAATAAAGCGACAACCATATGGTTCCTGCCAGTTGCCGATAACTCTGTTACAAAACATGATCATCTCATACAATAAAATTTAGCATCATGTCTTGACCATATCACATCACAACATGCCTCGCAAAACAAGTTAGACGCCCTCTACTTTGTTGTTGCAAGTTTTACGTGGGTCATTACGGGCTTAGCAAGAACCGTTCTTACCTACGCATCAAAACCACAACGATAGTTTGTCAAGTTGGTGCTGTTTTAACCTTCGCAAGGACCGGGCGTAGCCACACTCGGTTCAACTAAAGTTGGAGAACCGACACCCGCCAGCCACCGTGTGCAAAGCATGTCCAGTAGAACCAGTCTCGCTGTAAGCGACGCCAGTAATGTCGGTCCGGGCCGCTTCATCCAACAATACCGCCGAACCAAAGTATGACATGCTGGTAAGTAGTATGACTTATATCGCCCACAACTCACTTGTGTTCTACTCGCGCATATGACATCTATGCATAAAACCAGGCTCGGATGCCACTTTGTTGGGGAGCGTGGTAATTTCAAAATTTCCCTACGCACCATAAGATCATGGTGATGCATAGCAACGAGAGGGGAGAGTGTTGTCCATGTACCCTCGTAGACCGAAAGCAGAAGCGTTAGCACAACGCGGTTGATGTAGTCGTACGTCTTCACGATCCGACCGATCAAGCACCGAAACTACCACACCTCCAAGTTCTAGCACACGTTCAACTCGATGACGATCCCCGGACTCCGATCCAGCAAAGTGTCGGGGAAGAGTTCCACAAGCCTGAAGGCGTGGTAGCGATCTTGATGTTCTACTATTGCAGGGCTTCGCCTAAGCACCGCTACAATATTATCGATGACTATGGTGAAGGGGGGCACCGCACACGGCTAAGAGATCTCGAGGATCAATTGTTGTTGTGTCTCCAAGGGGTGCCCCCCTCCCCGTATATAAAGGAGTGGAGGAGGGGGAGGGCCGGCCCTCTCTCTATGGGGCGCCCTAGGGGAGTCCTACTCCCACCGGGGGTAGGATTCCCCCTTTTCCTAGTAGAACTAGGAGCCCTTCCAAGTAGAAGGAGTAGGAGAGAAGGAAAGGGAACGGTGAAGGAGAAGGAAGGAGGCCGGGGGGCGCCCCCTCCCTAGTCCAATTCGGACTAGTCCATGGGGAGGGGTGCGGCCACCCTTTGGGCCCTTTCTCTCCTTTCTGTATGGCCCATTAAGGCCCAATACGAATTCCGTAACTCTCCCAGATTCCGAAAAATACCCGAATCACTGGAACCTTTCCGATGTCCGAATATAGTCGTCCAATATATCGATCTTTACGTCTCGACCATTTCGAGACTCCTCATCATGTCCCCGATCTCATCCGGACTCCAAACTCCTTCGGTACATCAAAACTCATAAACTCATAATATAACTGGCTATCAAAACCTTAAAGCGTGCACGGACCCTACGGGTTCTAGAACAATGTGGACATGACCGAGACACGTCTCAGTCAATAACCAATAGCGGAACTTGGATGCTCATATTGGCTCCTACATATTCTACGAAGATCTTTATCGGTCAGACCGCATAACAACATACGTTGTTCCCTTTGTCATCGGTATGTTACTTGCCCGAGATTCGATCGTCGGTATCTCAATACCTAGTTCAATCTCATTACCGGCAGAAGTCTCTTTACTCGTTCCGTAATACATCATCTCACAACTAACTCATTAGTTGCAATGCTTGCAAGGCTTAAGTGATGTGCATTACCGAGAGGACCGGAGATACCTCTCCAGAGCAATCGGAGTGACAATTCCTAATCTCGAAATACGCCAACCCAACATGTACCTTTGGAGACACCTGTAGAGCTCCTTTATAATCACCCAGTTACATTGTGACTTTTGGTAGCACACAAAGTGTTCCTCCGGTAAACGGGAGTTGCATAATCTCATAGTCATAGGAACATGTATAAGTCATTAAGAAAGAAATAGCAATATACTAAACGATCGTGTGCTAAGCTAACGGAATGGGTCATGTCAATCACATCATTCTCTTAATGATGGGATCCCGTTAATCAAATGACAACACATGTCTATGGTTAGGAAACATAACCATCTTTGATCAACAAGCTAGTCAAGTAGAGGCATACTAGTGACACTGCTTGTCTATGTAATCACACATGTATTATGTTTCCGGTTAATACAATTCTAGCATGAATAATAAACATTTATCATGATATAAGGAAATAAATAATAACTTTATTATTGCATCTAGGGCATATTTCCTTCAGGACCTGCATGTTGTCAGAGTGTCAGTTCCTTCTCTGGAGAAGTTGGTGTTGGTTAAAATGCCAAGCCTGGAATTTTGCAGCAGTCTAACGACCGAAGGAGATCAAATGGGATGGCCATCTAGTCTGCGTAGTCTTACAATCCATGGTTGCCCTGTTTTGATAGTGTCACATCCTCTTCCGCCTTCCGCTCTGATTTCCGAGTTCTCCATCAGAGGAGTTCTCGGAGTTACAAAAATGAGTAGAAACCATAGTTGGTTCACTATCGAAACTAATGGGTTGAGTGTGCTGGATAACAGTATCCTGGCATTTGATAACCTTAGGGGCATAACATTGTTTGAATTGAGAAACTGTTCAAGTCTGCTATCTCTTTCAAGTGAAGCTTTCAGCCAGCTCATCGCTTTGGAGCATTTATGTATACACAAGTGCTGCATGCTGACCGTGACTGTCCAAGAAAACGATACGCCTGCAAGAAGCCTTGTCCTCCCATGATCCCATCTCTCAAATCGCTCAACATTTGGACAAGCTACATAACAGGGAGGTGGCTAACACAAATGCTTTCACATTCGCAGTCCCTTGAGGAGTTGCTGTTAACTCGATGTCCATGGATAAAGTTCCTATCAATCAGTCAACCTAGAGAAACGGAAGGGACCAGCAGTTTGGGTTCAGCAGGGATGAACTCAGCCCAAGATGACCAGGAATTGAAACTGCCATATAATCTCTTATGCTCTCTCAAGAAGTTGTGGATCCAGAGGAGCGGGGATGTGGAGTTCTGTGGGAGTAATAAAGACTTCGCAGGATTCACCTCTTTAAAGGAGCTATACCTTCATGATTGTCCCAAGCTGGTCACATCGTTGTTGGGAGAAATAAAAGATGATGGTACCATGGAGGTTGGATTAAGGGCTGGATGGATCCCCCCTTCCTCCTCCATCTCCTCCTCTTCCCCCTCCTCCCCCCCTCGCCCTAGGCGTCCCGCTCCCCGCTCTGTCCCGCTGGCCGGTGCCCGGCCGTCCTCCTCTCCGCGTGGTGTACTTCTCCTCCCCTATCCCTGTCTCCCATGGGTGGGGCTCTCCCCTCCTTCTTCTCCGCTCCCGGTGCTTGGGTCTTGCTTTTGGGCCCTTGCGTCCGATGAGGAGGAGTCGCGGTCGTCGGCCTCCTCCCCCTGTGGTCCCGTGCCTTGTGCTAGGGGGGCGGTGGTGTCTTTCGCCGCTCCTCGCCTCCGCAAGTTCGCCCCTGGTGGCCGTGGCCGGCCGGTGGCTGCGTCTTCGTCGGCCGAGGGCTGGATCCGGGTCTCGCGGCGGCGGCGTAAGTCTGGTAAGTTTGCTGTTGCGTCTCCTGATCTCGGTGTCTTGTGCAGTGCGCCTGATGGGGAGCTTGGAGGCTTCCCATCTCCCTCTCCGGCCTCCTCTGCGGCGACCTCGCCGCCGGCGGTTTCAACGGCGGGGCCGTTGGTGGCAGTGTGTAACCTAAACGTAGATCTCGATTTCTCTGCGGTGGCCATCGGGCCGCGGGCCGCTTCCTCGTGTGGGCTTGCTGGGCCTTGCGGTTTGGCGTTGCCCAGTGGGCCTTCCTCTCCTCCCCTTCTCTCGTCTGTGGTCGACTTTCCCCCTCTTGTCTCATCTGGCCCAGTCGGGCCCACCGGCCGGGTTCCTGCTCCTCAACCTCTTGCGGCCATTTGGTGAGTCGGGCCCAGGTGGGCACGGCTCGGACGGGATATTTATGGATCCCCCGCGGCTCTTTCTCCCCCCTGCTAGGGTTTCCGGCCTCCTCCTCTGATCTGCGCCGTCACCGTCTCCCCAGTCGCCGCCGCCGTAGATCTCCCCCACCCCACCCTCCTCCTTCCTTTTCTTGCGGTGATTTCCATGGACAAGTCGCGGGGCTCTTCTGTGAGGCGCCTCGGGCAAAGAAGCGGTCGTGAGGCCTCCCCGCCTCCTTGGTGGATCTGGAGCTCGAGGCTTCTCCGCTCCAAGTTGGGCCAGGCGGTGGCGCATGTGGCAGTGTGGCTCGTGATCATGAGGCCTGGGCCGGGCCCGGAGTGGTTGCAGCGCTGGAGAGGAGGGTGTGCACTGGATCCGGCCCGCAGGGCTCTGGATCTGGCCCTTCTCTTTCTCCGGTGCTGGACCCGTGGGAGGCGGCGGTGGCGTCTGGCGGTGGTGTTTCCTCGTCTTCTGCCTCCCTTCCCGCTCTGGGTGTGGGGCGTGGCTGGTCTGCTCCGTCGCGTCTGCCGCCTCCTCCTCCTCCCCGCTCCATGGGGGTTGGTGCTGGTTCTCGTCCGCCGCCTCGGTCCTTCGCGGGGCCAGCGCGTCGGCCGCCCGGTCCGGCCGCTGGGGTTCCCCCTTTTCCGGGGATGGGGGATGGGATCCTACCTCCTCCTCCATCGCTTCCGCAATCTCGCCCGTCCTCTGCCTCCAATAGCAACCCCTCGGCGCTCACTGCCCGCTTGCCACAGTTCGCTGTGCATTTCCAATCTCGCTGCACCAACCCCCTTCTGCACGATTTGTCGCTCGATGGTCACCTCACGGTCAACTGCATGGCTAGGCGTAAAACCTCCCACGATCCTCGGTTTGGCTCGGGCCTCCCTGGCTGCGCCTTCTTCACCTTCGACGGTGATTTGCCTGTCCGGGAGGTGGCTCCTGCTTTGTCTAATGCTGCGATTGTCTCGGTCAAGGACCAAAAGATTTCACCCCAAACTCTTCTGGAAGGGCTCCGCATTTGGGATGAGGCTGGATGGGATTGGCAAGTTGTGCAGTTGTCTGAATATGAGTTCTCTGTGGTGTTCCCCTCCAAAGAATGTTTGCGGATGATTGCCTCATGCACTAGTTTCACCTTGCCCCTCAATCAATTGGTGGTTTCACATCCAGCGGCTTCTTGCAATGGTAGTACGGTATTGGTCCTCTATCCCAAGTTTGGGTTACGATTGATGATTTGCCCCGGTCTCCGCTACTTCCTTTTCTCATGTCCTTTGGGGTTTTGATTGGGAAGCCCATTGAGGTGGATGAGGAATCTCTGAACAAGGTTGGCCCTGCTAGGATGAAGGTTTGGTGTGTTGATCCTGATCGGGTGCATGGCTCAATTGATATCTTTCCCTCTCCCAATGGTATTAGGCTTCGGGTGCGGGTGGAGGGGCGGCAGCTTTCAGGGCCCCACCCCCTCCTCCTACTTCTAACCCTTCGGACAAGCATGATAAGGAGGGGGCCGGATCTTTGGGTGGCCCTAATCGAAGTTTTGGGTCTAACCTCCGCTTCACCCAATCTGAATGGGATGGTCCGGCAGATTACGAGCGTGAGCTGTTTCAATCCCAAGCTCCTCTGGTGTTGCTCCTCGTGATGACTCGGTGATCCCGCCTTTTGCTCTGCTCTGCATTTCCTACCGGTGCTGAATTTTGAAGTTCCCGCCCTGCTGCTACTACCTCCGCTCGGTGTTTGCTCCAATCTACCTGTCCGCCCGCTCTCCCCCACTCGTTCGGGAATTGAAGATCTCCCTGTCTCCCCGGCTCGTGATGTGGTGGAATCCCAGTCCCTCCGGAAGAAGAAATCCTCAGTGCGCAAATTCTCGGCTAAGAGCCGCAACTCGTCGGGCTCGAAGCAATCCATGACGGGGGTCTGTCGGCGTCTTGATCAAGATTTGGGATCTATGTCGCGCTCGGGTCCCCATGGTGGCTCTCTCACTGCTTGTCGCACTTTGCTATCCGTTCTCCGGTTTCCACGGCTCGCATAAGGAAAGGCGGGTGGCGAATTCTGGTGGCTCTATCACGGAGGCGGGCTGAGAAGTGGGCAGCATGGCGAAGGATCTCCTCCCAGTACCTCTCCCGTCCCCTATGTTGTTGCCTCTCCGGTTCGGTTGGTTCTACCTTCTCTTTCCGATGATCACCTTTTAAATATCATGTCGGATGTGGGTGTGGTGGTTGATTCTTCAGTTGGTTCTCCTAGTTCGCTTCTTGCTATTATTCGGGCTAACGAGATGGCTCAGGCAGCCATTGCTAAAGCCAAAGAGCCCGTTGCCTCTAGGGTAGGGGATGCTAGTTGTGGTAGGGTGTGGGCCAGGTATTTGGTAGTGGCCAGCCCCAATCGATCTTATCTAAGAGGGGCACTAATAAGCGAGCTAAATCCTGCATGGCCCCTTGCGGTCGAGTCTCGAATCAAGAATCTTTCTTATAAATGAGGCGTTATTACGGAATATTAGGGGTTCGATTGCTGGGGGCCGTGACCAACTTAAAGATTTGGTTCGTTCTAATTCTATCGACTTTGTGGGGCTGGTTGAAACCTTCAAGGATTCCTTCTCCCCTAATGATTTCTCTGCTATTGTGGGCTTGGACAGATTTAATTGGCAATTTTTACCTGCTTCGGGTCACTCTGGTGGGATCTTGATAGGCTCCAACAAAGATATTTTTGATTTTGTTGCTTTTTGATCATGGGATCTTTTGGGCCGGTGTTGTTCTATCTCATAAAGCTATGAATATTCTCCGTGAGTTTATCGTTGTTTATGGGCTGCGGACCATTCTTTGTCGGCTTTATTCCTTAATGAACTTTCGATGAAGATCGATTCTTGTAACTTACCGATGGTTATCGGGGGAGACTTTAATCTTCTGCGGTGCCCTAATGACAAGAGTAATGATAACTTCTCCTGGCCTCTAGCTAATGCCTTTAACAACTTCATTAGTGTCAATGCTATTCGTGAGCTTCCCCGGGAGCCCGCCATACTTGGTCCAATCATCGGGCTTATCCTATTAGATGGGTGCTTGATAGAGTCTTCCTTTGTCCCGGTGGGATTCCTTGTTCCCTAGGGCTTCTCTTAACGCCAAATGTATCATCGGTTACGATCATACCCCTTAATTCTTGACGACGGTTCCATTAGCCTTAGGCCTCGGCCAGATTTCAATTCGATGCCTCTTGGCTGTCTGGATGGCTTTGTTGACATGGTTGCAGCGAAGATTTCCTTTCTCTCTCCTCCAATGCTCGCTTCTTTCGGGCCTCTGGGTGATTGGCTTTTCGTGCTCCTATACCTACGTAAATTCCTCGAGGTTGGTCTCGTAATCGGCGGAGGAGAGATCGCCGTACCAAATCTTTCCTCGAGGACCAGATTTTGTCATTTGGATCGCGCCGATTCTCTGGGCTCTCGGCGATGGTTGGCGGTTCGTTATAATCTTGAGGCCGCTTTAATGCGGTTGCACCACCAGTTGAGATTTATTGGCGTCGTGAGGTACTCTTAATCGGACTCTAAAAGGTGACTCCCCTACAACGTATTTCTTTGCGATCGTGAGCGGTAGGGCGTAGGCGTTGTAGTATCAATAGCTGTTGATTAATGGTGTGCGATCTTGAGCGATGCGCTATTATGGCTCATGTGGTGGACTTTTCTCTTTGTTCTTGGGGGCTAAACCTCAATTGGGCTTTTCTATCTCTCCTTCCCTTTGGAACTTAGGTCTTAAAATCTCTCCCGAGGAGAATGCCTCCCCGATGATTCCTCTTTACGATCGGAAATTTGGGATGTTGTTAACATCGCCAATCCCAATGCAGCCTCTGGGCCAGATGGCTTCTCCATTCCTTTTTTTCGGAAATTTTGGCCCCAGTTGAAACAGCTGGTCTGTAATGTTATCCAGGGTTTTTGTCTTGGTACTGTCGATATTTCTCGCCTCAACTACGCAGTGATTTCCCTGATCCCCAAGGTTAAGGGTGCTGAAGTTATTTCCCAATTCCGGCCTATTGCTTTGATTAACAACTTTGCCAAGTTCCCGGCAAAAGGCTTTGCGAATCGTTTATCGCCGGTTGCTCATAGAGTTATTAGTCCTTACCAATCTGCTTTCATCAAAGGGCGCTTCATCCTGGATGGTATCCTATCCCTTCATGAGATTGTTCACGATCTTCAAGCTCGGAGAGCTAAAGCGATTATTCTTAAACTAGATTTTGAGAAGGCTTATGACTCGGTTAGCTGGCCCTTCCTCAAGCAGGTCCTTCTTGCTAAAGGTTTCGACGGTGCTTATGTTCATCGTATCATGCAGCTGGTCTCGGGTGGCCATACTGCCGTTGCGGTTAATGGTTTCGTTAGCAATTTCTTCGCAAATGGTAGGGGCCTTCGCCAAGGGATCCTGCTTCCTCGTGTTCTTTTTAATTTCGTGGCCGATGCCTTCTCGTGCATGCTCTCGGGCGGTCATTGTGGGCACATTGCTCCTGTGGTCTCCCATTTACTTAGGAGGGTTTCCCACATGCAATATCACGGATGATACTATTATCTTGGTGGAGTTGGATGGCCTTTGCATTGCTAACACGAAATTCATCCTGCTTTGTGTTTCAAGCTGCTTTGGCCTTAAGATTAATTTCGCTAAAAGTGAGGTCCTAGTGATGGGCGTGGATGGGGCGTAGGCGTTGCGGGTTGCCAGGCTTCTTAATTGCTCTTTGGGTTCCTTTCCCTTCAAGTATCTAGGCCTCCCTATTTCTCCTGGCGTGCTCCATGCTAAAGATTTTGCTCCGGCGGTTGCTAAAGTGGGGAACAGGGTGCTCCCTTGGAGAAGCGAATACAATACCAATCTTGGCAAAGTTGCTCTTATTAACTCCTGCTTATCCTCTCTCCCCATGTTTCTTATGGGCTTTTATCTTCTTACGGATGGCGTGCATGCTGGTTTCGACAAACATAGGGGAGCTTTCTACTGGAACTTCGCGGATAACAAACGGAAATATAGGCTGGTTAAGTGGCATCTTATGTGTAAGCCTAAAAACCTTGGGGGGTTAGGCATTATTAATACTCGGGTGATGAACATTTGTTTGCTTATCAAGTTGTGGTGGATTATTTTGACTAGTGGGGCTGATTGGTACGTGGTTGTCGATTCTTAAGGCTAAATACTTCCCACACTCCAACCCATTTGTTTGCCACCTTGAGCGCTGGTCTCAATTTTGGAAATCCCTTGTCAAAGTCAGACCGATCTTTCTGGAACATGTTAAATTTACTGTTGGTAATGGGATGGCGGTCCGCTTTTGGTTAGACTGGTGGTCTGGGGATGCCCCCCTAGCTACGAGCTTTCCGGTTTTGTTTTCTTATTGCCCTAATCCGAATATCTCCATCGCGGAGGTGGCAGCTAATAACTGGATTTGGCTTTTCGTCAGACCTGTCTCCTGAAGAGTTGGAAGATTGGCAAAGTCTCTCTGCCCTCTTCCTCGTGCTCTCGGAGTCGGCCGATTCTGTGGTCTGGCCTCATTCGGCCTCAGGTAGATTTTCGGTTAAGTCGCTCTATTCTAGACTTATCGGTGGGACTCCTTCGTCCAGATTCACTTGCGTTTGGAAGTCCAAAGTCCCTCCTAAGATTAAAATTTTCCTTTGGCAAGCCTTTCGGTAGTCGCCTTTAGATGCTGACCCGGATCAAAAAAGCGCAATGGGCCTGGTTCGGAGTTTTGTCATCTTTGTGGGGCCTTGGAGAACTCGATCACATCTTTTTTCAATTGCGTGCTGGCCAAGTTGGTTTGGTGTTGTGTCAGGATCTTGGCTTGGTCTCTTGGAACCCTCCGCTTTTCCCATATTCGAACCCTAGCCAATGCTTTGGTTGGGGTCACCAAGAGGGTGTTTTGGGTTGGCACAGGAGCCTTATGTTGGGCTCTTTGGACCATTAGGAACAAATTTACTATTGAGCATATCTTCCCATCTAAGCCTCTTGACGTTCTTTTCAAATCATGTATATTATTGCAGTGAGTGGAGATCATTGACTAAGGAGGCTGATCGGGATGCCTGGACCTGCTCATCGTCAAAATTCGGGCTTGGCATCTCTCATCTCTGGCGGGATCCCGTCGTCTAATCCTCGAGTGGTCTTTGTTTGCGGAGTTTAGGTCTCTCTCCTTTCCGGCCTGCGCGCCGTGTATGGCAGTTGCCTGTATCCTTCCTTCCTTCGTTGGTTACTCTCAAACTTTTCGCTCCGAGCACTCTGTGAGTTGTCCTGTTAGCTGGTTTCGCTCCTGTTCGGTTTCTTGTGACGCTGCCATGTGGCTTTATTTATAAAGTCGGGCTCTGACCTTTTCTCTAAAAAAATGGAGGTTGGATTACTCCCACCATCACTTGAAGACCTTAGTATCACTATTCTCCCAAAGGACTTGGAGTCCTTCGCTCCTTAAGGCCTTTTGTACCTCAAAAAGTTAAGTCTATGTTATGGCTCATTTTTTAAGTCTGTACAGCTGCATTCATGTACGGCCCTAGAGGAGCTACGGATCAGGGGGTGTGAACATCTGGATGTAATGGAGGGCTTGCAATTCCTCAGCTCCCTTCGAAGCTTGGATATTGAGATGAATCCGGAGCTGTCTTGGGCATGGAATCTCATTCTTCATGAGCAAGAACAGAGTGACAATCAAATTCAGCTGCTTCCTCCGTCACTGGAAAAACTTGAGATCGGGGATCTCACAGATAGGATCCAGTCCCGTCTCCTGGCCTGCCACCCCACTGTCTAAAAATATGGGGAAGTCCAGAATTAACGTCTCTACAGCTGGGATGCTGCACGGCACTAAAAGAGTTGGTGATTGATGACTGCAACTCGCTTGCATCCATCGAGGGCCTCCAGGTCTGCAGAAACCTGACATCCTTGAAGGTATTTAACTCCCCTGGTCTAGCTTCCTGTTTGGAGCTTGTGTCGCACCATCATGGGAGCCTGTCTGGACTGGAAACTCTTGAGATTGGTGACACATCTGTCCTTTCCATGCCCTTATGCAAACAGCTCACATCTCTAAGACGCCTAGAATTCAACTCTTGGGGTAGTTATAAGAGATATAGCACTGTGAGCCTAACAGACGAACAAGAGAGATCGTTACAGGTTCTAACCTCCCTCCAAGAGCTTACATTCTCGGGGTGCACTAATCTCTTGTCACTTCCTGCAAACCTACATAGCCTGACCTCTCTCGAGAGGTTATGTATTACACAATGTAAGATTGTCACAAGCCTGCCAGACATGGGCATCCCACCTTCGCTCAGGCACCTTCAGTTATTCAATTGCAGCGAGGAGCTAGGTGCACAGTGCAGAATTGCAGCAACGGAGAAGCTAAGTGTCACGATTGATGATCAGACTGTGAATTGATCAACATTGGCCTTTTCCATGGTACGTTTCCTCAGCATTTTGTCTTCAGTACTTATTGGCACCCTCGCCCTCTTCTTGCTAAAACTAATTGATCCCTCTGCTGACTGCAGCCACCAGAGACGCACATGTTGCTGCACTTGCCATCACTAGCACATTCGTGCCAGTGCGGCATACCCTTTTGGTTTTCCACAAGCTATTCTAGTCGCCTGATGGATGAACACAGAAATCATGGGTGGAAACTGGAAAGTGGCAAGCTCTTTTTTTTACATGAGGGGCATTGTAACCTTCGGTCAACCAGGGCTAACTGATTAGTGATGAGATGACTACACAATTTGTTGGATGCCAGGCGCTTCCACTTCAGGTACGCTCTGTTTATTGTTTTGTTTATCATCACAGTCACCACGACACCAGTGCACAGTTCTTGATTCATTTTGCGTACCGTATCTTACATTCCTGTATTATATATGGTGGATGTTTTTCTAGCTTCCGACCAAGTTATATCCTAGTAAAAGAAGTATACAAATTTCAAAATTTCTGAAGCAGTAAACATGCATCTAACCTAAGTAGGATGAATTTACTGACAGCCGAATCATTGTGATGGTGTCATGTGCGGTGGCAATTGGGCCATGTCCAAGAAAAGCTGAGGATTGTACAACAATCAGTAGGTGACTATGTCCGACGGAAATTGTAGGCTGAAGTCCAACAGTGGCCTGGGCAGGGTCGCTGACAATCACCTGTAGTGTCACATCTTACCGAAAGGATCAGACTTGTAAATCGAAGAAACCATAAACCAAATACAGAGATAAGCTAAGTAAATATGTAGGGTTTGATAGTTTAGCGCCACTTTGATGACTCCAGAAAAATAGGCTACGGCGCCGCTCCAGGAGCTGAGCCGTGGAGCGGAGAGCTGCCGAACAGGGCCTTAGTACATTGGGTACCCACTCACTCGCACGCAAGCACTTATGTAGTGAGTTACAGCCGCGGTAAATAACTGATGTATGTAAATAGTGATTAATAAGCACAGAGAAAGTGACGGTAGTTTAGTTAAACAGTCTCTGGTCCCAATCCACCGTTCATCTCGTCAACCTGCACAGTAGGATCTTCTTTAACTGTAGTCGAACCGGTAGTTTGGTATGCAACAGTGAACTTTAACTGAATAACATGACACTTGCAGAATAGGATTCAACTGACAATGCCTCCCCCTGAAGAACACGATCTGGGGACCATGCTTTGATGGTGCTTGCAAAGAAGTTGGGGAACACCCGTTTCACGAAGTTTCCATCTTCCCAAGTGGCTTCTTCTGGTTTGGGATATCCCCGCTCCACTAGCCACTGAGTATCAAGAACTCCATTACTTCGGAGAGATCTTGCCTCGTGAACTTTGTTCATTAGGTGTACTCCTCTTTCTATATGCCCTAGGAGTTTTCGAGTTCTAGCAACGGAGCTGCTAAAAATCAGTCGACTGAGACAGTCTCAGTCGACTGGCCAGCCGTTCAATCCAGAAGCTATACGATTCACGCAAGAGCACGTGAAAGTCACCAGCGCGTGCTTCCTTTTCAGACTAGCTGGTTCGGCGGCCCGTTTATTTATTCTTTGTTTGTTGGTTGTTGGGGTTGGGCTGCGTGATGGGACGGCCGTTGTCAGCTAGGCTTTTTCCATGTTGTTTTTTCCACTGATCATTTTACCTGCAGCAGTAGGGAGATACTACTACGGTGGTTTCCTCATTCTTCCACAAATACATCCCTTTTGTGCTGGATCCATTCAAATCAGAAAAAGGAAAACAGGGCTGACCATCAGTACTCTCATTGTTCATTCTTTCTGTTAGTGTTTTTCAATGATTCATTTTCCCCAAATATACATTTAACTTGATACTTACCCCTAAAAAACTTGATACGAAACTATTTTTCTCTATTTTGTTAGACAAACTATTTTTGTCTTTTTTGTTAGACAAACTATTTTTAATTTTTGTTTCATTTTTTGTTTTCTTCTCATTTATTTTTTTGTTAATTTGTTTTTTCTTTTTTACCAAACTAGTTTTGATTTTTTTGACATTTCCTCGGTGTACAAAGAATTAGTTAAAACTCAGTCGATTTGGCAGATGTGGATTCCGGTCACCGGGTTCATGTATTGTTGACAGATCTATTTTGTTTACGGCCTAGTTGATGCGTTGTTGTATTGGCTTTTCTCTTTCTCAGGATGGGTTTTTATTACACGCTTTTTGAAACAAGTGAGAAGGAGGGGCTAGTTCATTTCGCCCCACATCATCGTCTTCCTCCTCATTTTTCCTCTCTTCCTTTCAATAAGTGGTGTTCCTTCCATAGCTAATGGGTCGCCGATTGTCAAACTCGTCAGGAGGGGGGAGGGGTGATATCTACCCCCGCGCATGTTGTCTCCATCAACTTGAATTTTTTTTGGGTACATAGAGCAAAGATGACTATTTTGTCTAAGCCTAGCTGTCTTTTTTTAAACTTAGTTTTTTCCTACTTTTATAATTATTAGTCATTGACCAAACGTATACGCCGCAACTTATGTGCAATTGTAAGTGTTACACCACACACGTGACAGGTGCATTCTCGACTTTTTGTTTCTTTTGTATAGAGAGATGGTGAAGTTGTCTGTCTGATACTAGGCATGCAACTGTAAGTGTTGCCCTCGACTGCAACTAACTTTGTTTTATCGGAGGACGGCTAGAGAGACAAGCAGTTGCATGTCTAACACTAGGCATGCAACTGCAAGTGTCGTCTTCGAGTGCAATTGCATGTCTACTCAAATGACTGCAACTAACATTTGTTTTAGATGAGTGACGGGAGAGGGGGCAGTTGCATATCTGAGACTAGGCATGCAACTGCAAGTGTCGCGCTTGACCGCAATTGCATGTCCCCCAACATGGTTGCAACTGGACCTTTGTTTTGTCGAAGGGGGGCGGGCTAGTTGCATGTCCGACACTAGGAATGCAACAGCAAGTGTCACACCCTACCGCGACTATATGTCTTGTAACCCGACCACAATTGGACTTTTTTGTTCTGGCGGAGGGAGCGCCGCTAGAGGGGGCGGGCCAGTTGCAAGCCCGACAACAGCCCCGCAACTGCAATGTCCCCAGCATGGTTGCAACTGGGCCTTTATTTTGTTGGAGGGGGCGGCGGGAGAGGGGGCGGGCCAGTTGCATGTCCGACACTAGGCATGCAACTGCAAGTGTCGCACCCGACCGCAACTGCATGTCTTTTAGCCCTACAACCACTAAACTTTTTTGCTCTGTCGAAGGGGACGCCGGTAGAGGGGGCGGGACAGTAGCAAGCCCTACACAATCCCCAATCAGCAAGCTCCACACCTGACCGCAATTGCATGTCCCCCAACATGGTTGCAACTGGACCTTTGTTTTGTCAAAGGCGGCGGTGGGAGAGGGGGCGGGCCAGTTGCATGTCCGATACTAGAAATGCAACTGCAAGTGTCGCACCCGACCGCAACTGCATGTCTTGTAACCCGACCACAACATTTTTTTATTCTCGGCTGAGGGGGCGCTTGAGGGGCGAGCCGATTGGTAAGTCCCGACAACAGCCCTTAACTACAAGCGCCAAGACCACCGCAATTGCATGTCCCTCAACATGGTTGCAATCTGGACCTTTGTTTTTGTCGAGCGGGCGGCGGGAGAGGCGGGCGATTGCATGTTCGACACTAGGCATGCAACGCAAGTGTTGCACCAGCGCAACTACATGTCTTGTAACCCGATCAAGAATCGAACTTTTTGTTCTATCGATGGAGCAAGCGATGTAAATCCGACAACAGCCCCAAGAATCGCAAGGGGCCCCACCGGACCGCGAATCGCATGCCCCCAACATTGGTTTAACTAGACCTTTTGCCGGAGGTAGCGGGAGAGGGGGCGGGCCAATTGCATGTCAGACACTAGGAATGCAACTTTAAGTGTCGATCCTGGTTGCAACTGCATTTTTTCAACACGACTGCAACTTAGTGGCGTTCTGCCTTTTTTATGAAAAAACTATTGCACGCCATATCTCAACTGTAACTACAGTGTAACATGACTCACAACAAGTACCAGCAACTAGCCGCTCCCTACACCTTCATTATCTTTTCAAATACACATTAAATATTTAAAAATACATTTTTATATTTTAAAATATATGGTGAATAATTTTAAATATTTTTGAATATTTTTATAATTACACAACTATTTTATCAATACACGATGGACATTTTTGAAATGTACAAACACTTTTTCTGAAGTATAACGACGAATGCAAAAGTGTGCTTCCTTTTTTTGGTGAACATGCAACTAAAAATGAAATATAGTAAAAACATTGAACAAACAACATGAAAAATTAAATCAGAAAACCTAGGACATAGAACGGAAAGCTAGACAACACGCAAAAAAAGAGAGCAAAAATGATACACATGTGCACGTTAGTCGGACGCATATAGTTGCTTATCTGTCGATCACAGGCAACTAAATTGTCTTCTTCTTTTCATTTTGTTTGTTTTTCTATTTATTTTCTTTGTTAGTTTAAAGATTTCTTTATCAATTAAAAATATAAATGTTATTTTCTAAAGTGATAAGTAAAGGAAAAAATAACAAGATGAAAAGAAAAGAAGGAACAGAGCATTAGCAACGCTAGCGAAAAAATACAAACTGCATCTTGCTGTATAGCAATACACCTAATGGGACAATGTTCTAGCGATCCAGTAAAAAGCACAAAAAAAAAAGGAAAAACCAATACAGCCCAACAACAGCCCACGTGGTGAGGCAACACAGGCCAACGCAGGCCAACAGGGAATGCGAACTCCAGCCAAGCGAACGGTAATGAACGTGCGACTAGTTTAGAGATGACGTCAGTCCACTTAGACTTCGCGAGACAGACCCTTCTAGCAAACTTTCACCTTTGTGTTTCATGTTTGCAACATATAATAAACTTAGTGTTTGTTTTCGTCTATATCCGCCTACATATTGGCTTCCTGATTTCAAGATCTGGCCACCATGCTCTCGAACACGTCTCTGCCACGCCTCCCGCCTCCCTTGTGTGTTTGTGCCGGTTTTTTGCGCGGCGGTGCCGGTGCCTCACCACGGCCACGTTCGCTGGCGAGGGCAACGGGTAGAGCTCCTCGACGACGAGGGGGTGGTGGTGGACACATGCAGAGGGGAGAGCGATGCGGCGTGGCGGAGTGGGCCAGAGGTGGTGTTCCGTGCCACGTCGCGGAAATTGCGCGGCTGACCGATTAGGCGGCGGGGATGAATTTCGAGGTGAGTAATGGCGAGCGAGGGGCTGAGAGGGGGGGTTATTAGACCGACGCCTCGGCTCTCTCCCTCCTCACACCTCACAAATCTCGCCCGTGAGAACCACCGCTCTGCGCCGCTGCGACAGCTAGGGTTTGATGACGACGAGGGAACAGCAGATGTGGGCGCTGTCCGACGGCGACGAGATCCTGATGGGGCGGTTGAAGGAGATCGACCGATGGTTTCCGACGGCGAAGTCGCTCAACGACGCGTCGGAGTTGGTGAGAGACAAGCTGCGCGGGGAGGAGATTCTCATGTGCTTCCCCAACTACGACCGCCAGCCGGCGATGGGGGTGATCCTGTGGGCGATGCTCGGTAGTCGCTGCTGGTCTCGGAAAGCAGAGGGAGAAGTGGAAGCTGTTCCGCTCCTCCGCTACCGCTGATCCAGTAGAGGCGCCCGCCACATGCAGCGAGAGCAACCTCAGGAGGTGGTGATGGGGATTCCTGCCCCCGGATCCAGGTGGCTGCCGATCCAGATCGAGGAGGAAGCGGAGCTCGAGGAGATGGAGGAGGAAGCGGCGGTGCCGCCGCGGCGTCGAGCCAGGGTGTCTCCGACCCCAACCTCACTCCCTCGCCATTCCACGCGGTTCCAGAGGCGTTCGCCTCGCCTCCTCGCTCTCCGCCGCCAAGAGGTGCTGCCGGGCAACTGCTTCGGTTGGCGGTGAGACTCCGAGGAGGGGAGGGGAGGCCCTCATCTCCGATTCAGGTATGTCGACTGGTACAAAATACTTGGCATCTACTACTTCAATTGAAGTAGATGATGCTGATAGTGGTAGATTATTTGGGAGATTCAGGCCTGGTAACAGAAACAGAATTAAGAAAAAGCCAAAATCTCAGGGTGATAGGGGTTTTGGATTGATTTCTTATGCGATTGTTAATACAGAGCATAGAGGATTTGGGGATGAAAATAAGGTTGGTAGGTTGAGCAATATGACTCATGTGACTGGTGTAGACGCTAAAATTGTTCAAAAACATATGGAGAAAGACAATGTCCATCCCATAATCCCTCTATTTGGGGAAGAGGATGTGGATTTTGGGGAAATTAAGATGCAAAGTACCCCAATTGCAAATTATTTAGGTGCAAAAAGGGGAAAGTTTGAGGAATCTGATATGGAAGGAAAAGTGAGACCCCTGATGATTTTTGGGGGCTCAGTTGGGAGGGATTTAAACACAGATATGGAGGTGGGCTTACGGTGGTGGAGGCCTGGTAAGTTGAAGCCCGACCCAATCCAACAAAGGGATAGAGCTGCGGGGGATATAAAAAGGGGTGTGGAGAAGGCTGGGAAGCAACCCCACTCTTTAGGGTTTCCTCCTCTCCTCCCCTCGCCGCCACAAGAAGAAACTATGTCGAAATTTTGGTAGAGGATTTGGAGCTCGAGGAGATTCAATGAAGGGGTGGAAATGGACATATAGGAGGGAGATTCAACAATACTGAGAAGGGAGGAGGATGGAATGGAGGGAGACATGCCTTTCCAGGGAGATCTGGGGGCTTTGGTAGGGGAGGCAGCCGTTTTGGTCCTGCGACTGGAATGGACAGAGATTCTGAGGGTGAAGATCCTAGGTCTGAGAGGAACGGAGAGAATCTGATGTGGCAACCTAAGACTGGGAAGAAGGATGAAGGGGGAGAGATCGCAAGGATGGCTAGCGGTGATGCTGAAGATACTGTGCTGGAAAAAGAGAGGAGCAAAAATCAGATATCTCAGCCAGATCAGCAGCAGCAATGATTGCTTTGACTTGCCTTCTCTCGGTGGATGCAGGGGATCTGAGCAGTTGAGAAGAACCCGGATGGATGGGATAGCTGGAAATCGAATTGGTAACCTGCTTGGGAAAGAGAGTCAAAGGAAAGAGGAAGGACGTCCTGATGGACAACAAAGAGTTGACAAGGTGGCTGATCAGGGAGCTGGATTGGAAATGAAAAAGCAGGGAGGGAGAAGCAGTTGGCAGCAAGGTTATGAGGAAAACAAGAAAATTTTTGACAGGTTCAGCAAACAGGTATGTGGTAAATGTAAAGATCCTAGACACACCACTAAGGACTGCAGGGTGGGACACTGCTTGATCTGTGGCAGAGAGAACCATATTACAGGGGAGTGCAACTTGCTGAAACAGGTTAAACCAGTCCCAAAATATGTAGGATATGCAGCTAAAGGATTAGGAATTCTTCTACTGCAAAGTTATAAGGATGTTCTGGTTGCAGAACACACTAATCCTTTGGGTGTGGTGATCATAAGAGAAGGGAGGATCAATGAGACTGAGCTGGTGAAAGCTTTGGGAGAAATGTTTGACTGGGGGTGGCAATGGAGAGTGAGGGAATTTGGAAAGAATGGATATATGATGAGATTTCCTAATAAGGCAAAATTGGTGGAGTTGGCCAAGTTTAATGACTTTAACTTGTTGGGGACAGGGGTGGTGATCAAGGTTCAACCCTGGTCCCTTGACCATCAGGCTGTTGGGAAGATGCATACTATTTGGGTCAAGCTGGCCAAAGTACCGCAGTTAGCAGGACATTTTTAGGTGTTTGTGAGGTGGTCTGCTGCGGTGGGACCTGTCTTGGAGATTGATATGGACACTTTGTTAATGAGGAGAAAATTAGAGCAAAGTGTGGAATCAGGGATGTGGAGAAAATACCTACTCAAGTAGAAATCACTTCTTTGACCTTCTTATGTTGAGAATTGGGGTGGAGGCTGAGAAGGTGGTGGAAATTGGCTGGTACAGGGAAGAGAAGAGGAAAATATGACAGCAATAATATTTGAAGTGGGAGAGGAAGAGATGGACAACAGGAAGAGAACCAAAGTGGAGGATAATGAGCACAGAGGGGTTTCTCTGGGATGCTTATCCCTGAAACAGAGTGAGGAGGTTGATGGAAAGATTGAAAGGATGAAATCTCAGATGGAGGAAAACATGATGCAATGGCAAAATGAGATGACTTTGGAGAGGAAAAGATGGCAAAAAGAAAGTGAAATCATGCTCAGTAAAATAAAGGCCTTGGAGGAAGACAAGGTCAGAAACAATGCACTATGGGCAAAAAATGAAAACAGTAATCAAAGAGCTAGAGAAGATCTGAGATAGAGTTGCAGGAGACAAGTAAAAAACAATTAGAAGAAATCCGTAAACTGGCACAAGAGGCTGCCAATAGAGAGGAATATGAATTGGAATTAGCAAATATGGACCTTGAAGATTATGAGAAAGAGGCTCAACAGAAAAAAAGAAGATACAGATTAAGGAAATATAATGAGCCCAATTGATTATAATGCTAGTCAAGAATCTGTTGGGACTTTGGGGGAGAAGATGGCTGAAATACATGGAAGTGAGGTCCTGGACAAAGAAGGGGAAGAAAAAGATGTTGAGATCAAGAGAAGTCTTAGAAACAAAGGGAAGGAAGATAAGAAAATTGAAGATATGGCTAAAAGCAGAGCTGAGGAGAGAGACAATTATGGTAAGAACCCTGATCTAGTTATTGCTGATGCTTCTTTACTACACATTAGTTCTTTGGTGGGGATTTATTTGGGTTGCTCAATAGAGATGATTGATAAAAACATAGATATTATTAACAAGATGGAAAAATCTAGAAGGGAGCTATATTTCCAGAATATTAAGAGAGAAGAAAGTGGTAAAAGCAGGGAGGAAAATGTGAGGAGGAAGGATTTGTAAAAAAGATGTCCCAAAGATATATTAATCTGGAGACATAACCCTTGAGGAACTCTCGTTTTACTATGAACATTCGATGTGGATATTGAGGAACAACAAATCAAAAACTGAGAGGAATGATCTCGAGGAGAAAAAGTGGTAAGAAAAGCTCACCAAAGACTTGACTGTGTGAAGCAATCGGGTTAGGGTTGGGGTTCTTGAAGGAGGAAAAGATAAGAGATTTTAGTGAGAGTTCTTACTATATTTTGTAAAAGGCCTCATATTTAGACTTGGTTCTTGTAAATATTAGAAGATGAGGTTTTTTTTGGAATGTAAGGGGTATAGGACAAGATCACAAAAAAGATACATTAGAGAGATGATTATAGATCGAAGCTAGACTTTATTGGGCTCTCGAGACCATAAAGCAAGACTTCACAAAGAATGAGTTACACAATTATGTGGAGGGAGAAACTTTCAATGGAGTTGGAACCCACCCAGAGGCATGTCAGGGGGGATCCTGATGGGAATCAACAAAGATGTGTTTAATGTTGAAACTATTGAAAAAGGACAATATTTCTTGAGAATGCTAGTATTTGATAAGAATATCAAAATGCACTGGAATTTGGTCACTGTATATGGGGATGCACAGAAGGAAGGAAAAGCTAGTTTTCTTGCTGAATTGGCAAGATTATATCATGATAATCCTCTGCCTTGCTTGGTTGGGGGAGATTTTAACATTATTAGAAATGAGAAGGAGAAAAACAAACCTATGCTTAATGAACAATGGTCCTTTATGTTTAATGCTATTATTGAACAAGTAGGGCTAAGGGAATTACCTTTGAATGGAAGGATGTACACTGGCTAATAATCGGAGGACCCTACTTTTGAAAAACTAGATAGAGTTTTGATGTGCCCAGACTTGGGAGGAGAAGTACCCATTAACCATATTGCAAGCCTTTGTTAGGGAGATATCTGATCATACCCCCTTGTTCCTGGATACAGGGAGACTCATGATCATAAATACATTTTTAGATATGAAAATGCTTGGCTCTTTGAGAGAGGGTTTTAGAGAGCTGGTGTATAACACCGGAATGAGAGATACTTTGGGGACATTGTGGATAGATGGCAATCCAGGTTGAGAAAACTTAGGAAAAAGGCTAAAGGATGGAATAGAAATATGGATGCTTGGTACAGAAAAATAAAAATGGATTTAATAAAATAACTTGATGATTTAGATAAGAGAGCTGAGATCATGGGTTTAAGTGCGAAGGATAGAGATGAATAGAAAGAGTTGAGAGCCCAATTGAAAAGAGTAATGTTACAAGAAGAGATGAAGTGGTTGCAAAGATATAAAGACTCAGAGATCAAAGATGGAGACAGAAATACTAGATATTATCATGCCAAGGTGAATGGGAGGAGGAGAAAAACAAGATTGTTTCCTAGAACAGGGAAGAAGGGATTATAGAGGGAGATGAGAAGTTAATGAAGTATATTACCAAATTTTATAAAGAATTATTTGGACATCCTGAAGAATCTAGTATCTCGTTAAGAGAGATGGAGATGAATAAAATTAATGCATAAGAGAAAGACGAGCTTTTGGCCCTTTCTCCTGAATGAAATCCATCGGTGGTTTTTGGGATGAAAAGGAACAAAAGCCTCGCCCCGATGTGGGTTCCTACATTTTTTTACCAAGATTTTTGGGAAGTGGTTAAATGGGATCTGAAATCCTTAATAGATGGTTTTGCAAAAGGAGAAATTAATATTGCAGGACTCAATTATGGCATAATTACTCTAGTCCCCAAAACTAATGAGGCTAAGCAAATTCGTAAGTTCAGACCCATTTGCTCGTTAAATGTTAGTTTAAAATCATTACTAAAATTACGATGAGCATGATTAGCTAAATGTGTGGCCCTGTGATCTCCAGAACCCAAACTGCCTTTTATTAAGGGCAGATACATAATGGAGGGAGTTGTGATTCTGCATGAGGCCACGAATTCCTTTCATAAAAATAAAGAAGATGCCCTGGTTTTTAAAGTGGATTTTGAGAAAGCATGATAAAATCAAATGGCCTTCGTGATTCAAATCTCTTTGAAAATGAAAGGATTTCACGATAAGTGGTGTGATTGGGTGATGGAAACTATGAGAGGAGGACATGTTGGAATTAAAGTGAATGATGAAATTGGCCCATATTTTAAAACCTTTAAAGGATTGAGGCAAGGAGATGCTATGTCACCCCTGCTGTTTGACATAGCTGCTGATGCCCTAGCCTTTATAATGAGTAATGCCCTGAAACATGATCTGGTTAAGGGTGTGTTGAATGACAATGGAGAAAAAGGGGTTAATATGCTACAATATGCCGATGATACTATTTTCTTGATCAAAGATGAGGTGGAAAGTGTAAAAAATCTTAAACTTATACGGGGCTTTTGAGCAAATGTCTGGGCTCAAAATAAATTTTCATAAAAGTGAATTGCTATTATTCGGCAAGGCTAGAGAGAAGCAATCGACTTATCAAGAAATCCTAACATGTAAGATGGGAGACTTGCCCATTAAATACCTGGGGATGCCTGTGTCTGAGAACAGAATCAAGAACATACACTGGAGATGTGCGACTGACAAAATTGAGAAAAGGTGTGGATGTTGGCAGGGGAAGCTACTGGGCTCCATTGCAGGAAGAATTACCTTAGTGCAAGCCTGCTTGACTAACATACCTTTGTTCATGATGTCCTTCTATGCTGTGCCTAAAGGGATCATAAAGAAAGCTGATTTCTTTAGATCCAGATTGGTATGGCAAGAAGATGAGAATGTCAAAAAATACCACCTAGTGAATTGGAAAGAATGTTGTCTACCTAAGGACATGGGGGGTTTAGGAATACTGAATTTGGAAATTATGAATATTTCACTTCTAGCGAAGTGGTTTTGGAAAATGGAAAATGAAAAGGGCCTGTGGCAGGATATTTTGGATGAAAAATACAGAAAAGGGGGTTGCTTAGCTTTAGTAAGCAAGAAGCCTGGGGATTCCCAATTTTGGGCTAGCTTGTTGAAAATTAAGGAAATCTTTTACAAATTTGTTAAGAAAAAGGTGGGAGATGGGAGAAATACTAGGTTCTGGGAAGATTCATGGGTTGATGATAAACCTCTGAGGGAGGCTTACCCTAGACTGTATGATATATGCTTTGACCACAACATTACTGTGGAAGAGGCTGTACAGAAAGGGTGGCGTGGGTTCAAATTTAGAAGGACCTTGCATGGGGAAACTTTGGGGCTTTGGAACTGCTTGAAAAAAAGATGTGAGGAAATTCAAATGCAGGGAGGGCCAGACCAAGTTTTCTGGACCCTCACTGCTGATCATAAGTTTTCTGTGGGGTCCCTATATAGGAAATTGATAGCTGTTGGGGTGAATTTCCCACAGAAATACTTATGGAAGGCCAAGTTGCCTGCAAAATTGAAAGTGTTTCTATGGTTAGTTAATAAAAAAAGTATCCTGACTAGAGATGTGCTGCTTAAAAAAGGCTGGAAGGGTGGGAAAGGGTGTGTGCTGTGTGGGAAAGATGAATCAATTGACCATCTATTCTTTTCCTGCTCCACCGCTTCATTGCTGTGGAGTTTGGTCAGATGTGTGTGTGGATTTAAAACTGTCCCATCAAATGTAAAAAACTGTTTTGGGAACTGGATTAGGAAATTTAATAAAGAAGATAAGAAACTGATTCTGGTGGGGATTTCAGCCCTGCTTTGGGCAATTTGGAAAAGCAGGAATGCAATTGTTTTTGAAAATAAAAGGATAAATGATCCTTTATATATTGTCAAACTGATGTGCAGGTGGTTAAGCGACTGGTCCGGCCACGTAGATAAAGGAGTCGCGTCAAGAAAAAAATTTGGAGCTGGGCGCAAGGGTACTAGAACAGGCAGCAAATGAGGTGTTCACGGCCAAGCAAGGATGGAGGATCAATGTAGCAAGGTTGGGATGAAGATTCTCTTGCGAGGGTGACCCTGATGTTTGTTGCTCCTGCTGACAGGATCCTTAGGCTCCTTTTGCTGCTTTTGCTCTGGATGTAATGGTGATCTAGGCAGTTTGAACTTTGTGGTTGTCTTTTGAACTTGGGTTGCGTGGGGTGGCTGGCCCTGTTGGTCATGTTGGCTCCGTTTCGTTTCTTTTCTTTCTTGTTTGAACTCGTTTGTAGAACTCGGTGGTTTTCAGTAATGAAAATCGAAAGGGGCAAGCCCTTCTTTAATAAAAAAAAAACATATTGGCTTCCTGAATCTCCGCAGTTGTACCAGTTTCCACTGAAAAAAGATGGAAACAACTAAGTTTCGTTCATTTTCGTTTTGCTTCCAGCCCCTACTTGAGTTGAACATGTCCCTACAATTTCACTGTTATATTATCAAATGAAAGATTTCCCTGCAACTGCAAGCCGCGGAGGACAAGGTCAGTGACAGTGACACACGAGCTTGTGCTTCGTAGGCATCACCCGATCGGACTTTTTCCATTAACATTTTGAGTGACAGTAGTTCGGTTCCTGCTTCCAGATCCAGCAAACCAATTAATCCCAAGTGACCCGTTTCTGCACGATGGAGGAGGGGTGAGTGTAGAGCAAAAATGCATGGTCGGTGCGGTTCATCTGTGTCCACCCAGTGACGACACTCCTATTTTCGTTGAGAGCACCAAGGGAGACAAATTAGTACTTATACGCCTCTGGTTTATCGTGAACTTTTTTCTTGCGATGGTACTTTCCGTTATATAGTAGTACGTACTTTGAAAGTTCCTACAGTGCGCTCATATCAACTTACGTGACATGCCACTGGTTGCCATGACTATAAAGATTTCTATACTCCCTTTCTCAGTTCTTTGCAACATTGAAATACAGCACTGATGATCACAGAAGGAATTAGGTGCACCGAGTACAAATTAGGCTATATATATTCCAATGTGATTTTATTCCACGATAGCTGATAAACGGGGTGTCTTAATACGTACGGGACGTACATACAAACTTGCAAGAACACAGAGGGCCGGATGCATGTGTTCTACAAGGTCACTGTGCAACGCGCACGTATACGTGTCTACGCGCATATATGCACCTTCCCTTTGGTCACCAGGGACTAGGGGTGGAAAGTGGTAGCGGATAATCCGAAATATCCGATATTCGTATTCGAGAAAATGCCTATTCGTATCCGAAACATCCGCATCCGAACTAAAATGGATATGGAAATTATCCGTATCCGAATTTATTAAACAAATAATAAATAAAATATGATAGGAGATTTTGACACAAATATGGATATGGAAGTGGATATATCCGTATCCGAATAAGATTATGGGAGGTAATTTTCAAAATTCTAGACCCAGTATTCCAATTATCCAACATAAAAGCCAAATAAGGGGTCAAATTTTACTCTTTACATGATTGAACTTATAAATTATTATGCATTACAATAGTATTTATTCATAAACCTATTTATCATTGACTTATTGTACGTCACAAGTTGATTATTTCAGGTCACATAGCTATCGACTAATTTACTTAAGCAATATGTTGATATTATCCATATCCGTTCCGAATCAAGAAAATATCCGATACGTATCCGTATTCGAATAATATCCGAGTCGCATCCGTATCCGATAACATCCGTATTCGGATTCGTATTCATTTTTAAAATATGAAAATGGAAGTGGTAAGAGCACTATCCGATCCGCATCCGATCCGTTTCCACCCCTACCAGGGACCATGTTTATTTACGACTAATTTAATTCTTATGCACGTAGGCGTGCAGAGCAACGGCATGCACGTAGAGTTCGACGCAGGGTAGCTAAGCACTGGGCGGCAGTACTGCCTACCGTACGTACGTACGTATGCATGGCTGCATTTCTTACTTGTGTTCTCAGTTGCGGACCTCCGCCCGGTACATGGGCTCCGGAACCTCGTCCGCGCGCGCACAGCAGCGGCAGCCATGGTGATGGAAGAGCCCGTGGCCGCAGCAGCCCCAGTGACATCCGCCGCCGCCTTTTCCGCCATGGCCAGGGTAGCCGCCACCGCCTCCGTAGCCTCCTCCGCCGCCTGGGTAGCCTCCGCCGCCGTAACCTCCACCGCCTTCCCCAGTCCCCTCCGTGGCCAGGGTAGCCGCCACCGCCGCCGTAGCCTCCTCCGCCGCCTGGGTAGCCGCCGCCGCTGTAACCTCCACCGCCTTCCCCACAGTGGCCAGGGACCCAGGGTAGCCGCCACCGCCGCCGTAGCCTCCTCCACCGCCTGGGTAGCCGCCGCCACCGTAACCTCCGCTGCCTCCTCCATAGCCTCCGCCTCCGCCGCCGCCGTTACCTCCTCCGCCGCCTCCGTGCCCGTGGTGGCCTCCGTGGCCAAAGTGGAAGTTCTCTACGCCGGCTTCATTCTCTTCCTTCTTGGCCTCTACATGAACAGAAACAAAAAGGCGCATCGCATGGAAATTACTCCCTCCTTCCGGAAATACTTGTCCTCGAAATGGTTGTACCTAGACTTATTTTATTTATAGATACATCTATTTACAACTATTTTGAGGACAAGTATTTCGGGACGGAGGGAGTAGCAGCAGAACGCAGCAAAGCAAGTTTTTTCTTAGCCTAATGACGAGAGCAATTAATTTAATTCCCGCCAGTTCCACTGCTCCGAGGAGTTAGTGCATTAGCTCACCAGGGTGTTCATCAGTCGAGGCTACGAGGATAGCAGCAGCAAGCAGGAGAGCGAGCACGAGAAGACCCTTGCTGGATGCCATGCCTGGCATCCGTGATCCGTGCCTCTTCTTCAGTGGTCGTGCGTAGTGGCTACTGGCTGGCTAGTGTGATGGATGAGATACAGATTAGCATGCAGAGCAGGCGAATTTATAGGAGGGGGAGGCCCATGGAGGGCTTGGATACGAATCATACGATAGATAGCTCGGGATCACGAGGAGCTGCGAGCCTGTGACTGTGAGCGAGCTGAGGTTGGGTCCCCATGGCCATGGCGTCGTCGGCGGCCCGTGGAGCGATGGTGGTTGGGAGAAGGACGGCACACATTAATGATCGATCCCAGCAATCTAGCATGGAAATGGCTAAGCTCCGCGTCGTCCGCAGGAGCACCAATGGCGCCAGCCTCCCCTCCGACGCCGAGCATATTCTGGATCGGATGTCTTCTTCTGCATGTGCGGTGCGCGCTGCGCGGGGCGAAGATAAAGTTTGCATGCACGCATCAATGTCATTAATCGGCCCCGCTACAAGTTACACACGGACTCGCATGTATCCAAATCGGCCGAGCGGATTCTGGATCGGATATCTTCTTCTTCATCTAGAAACTGGAGGACATGGAGCATTGCTGAATGTTCCTACGATAAGTCAGTTTCGCTTACATGGTGGCGGTAGGTAGTCACACATAAAACCAGCGCGAATCTCCGCGCGAGAACCAACGGACACAAATTTAAATGTTGACGAACTGAAAAACACTTGACTGTTAAATAGCAAACCCGTATACTTCCTCCGTCCTTTAAAGAGTGTACTTCCAACTTTGTTGGAGGTCAAATTATCTCAAAGTTTGACCGAGTTTGTGCAAAAATATATCAATATTTGTGAAATCAAATAGGTATATGATGAAAGTATATTTTATCACGAATCTAATGCTACTAATTTGATGGCATAAATGTTGATGTATTATTATATAAACACGGTCAAATATAAATAAGTTTGACTTTTTAAAAAAGTTGAAAGCACACTCTTTAAAGGACGGAGGGAGTATATATCACATGCACAGTAAACTTAGGTGATTCGGTCTGCTTAATTACATGTATATGTGTTTCTTTACGCACACTAGAGATATGCCACTCGCTTGATCAATGTACACGTACGCGTGTGCATTACTCTGAATAAGTAGGCACACTCTGTCAATCCTATAGTTTGGACTAATGGAAAATCCGTCTTTTTGCCTAGTGCTCGGTCCTTCGCCGAGTTTCCCTTTCATGGGAGCTCGGCTAAAAACATCTCTACCAAGTATAGTTCTCGGCGATTTCTCGGACTTGGCAGCCACCACTCGTTACCGAGAGCCTAGCAAAAAGGACACCACAAGAGCACATAACTCGGCTTATAAGTTCTTTGCCGAGGGCTCAAAAAATAGAACTCGGCAATACGGCAGAAACCATGCACATATGAAGGATGGGGGAAACGAGTAGCAGTGTTGCACAGATGTTGTGAAGACCACATGGTCGATATCCTTCTCCTATGCCCTCCACTCCAGTGGGTGGTGAGCCTGAGGAGGAGGAGGGGGAGGATGCGCGGTGGCTGGAGGAGGAGGAGGATGAACCATTGCTGGTTGTTTGTCAGGATCCACACTGTCAGCGCACGCACCGCCAAGACGACCGACGGCTTCATCCCAAGACGCGTCGACAACAGGCCCAGGAGGATTGTGCAGCCCAACCGAAGATTCGTCGGGCCAGAATGGGCCCGCTGAGCCCGCTCTCCAAGTGGCTCGCTACTTAAGCCCCGATGACAGTAGGATCGACATCCAGAGAGGATCAGGATGAACTGCGGCTATCTCTTCTCCTCCCCACCTACCTTCCTTTCTTCCTCCCCAAGAACTGAGAGTCTGATTTGTAATTCGAATTCGGGATCTGTATCGCGAGCAAGTAATAGATCGACAGGTACCTAACATCCTGGTATCGGAGACCAACACCACTCCCTCCGCCGCATTCACCCTGGAAACCCGCCGGCGAATTCAAGCGCGGCAAGCCTTCGTCGCCGCCATGGATCCAGCTCTCAAGGAGTACCTCGACAAGCTCCATTAGGACGCCAAGGCCGACTCCGCCCACGTCCTCAAGCAGCTGCAGGCGCAGTCCTCGCAGATCGACAATCTCCTTCACTGGAAGCCAGATCTCGAGGCTCGTTTCGCGAAGCTGGAGTCCACAGTTGCGGCGCTGCGAGCGACCGCACCAACACCACCAACGTCGAGTGGAGCGGCGATTCCACAACATCTCCCTCCCCTCTTTCAGGTGCGGGGAGATCTCCACGGGCCTGATGGCCGCGGCGACGCTGATCTCACCGGAGGGGGACCGTCCGTGACCCACGAGTCACTGGCGGCACCTCCGGTCACGGGTACGCCTTCCCTCCCGATCGTTCCGGCCCCTGTCCCTCCCTTGTCCTCATCAATCCTGGCCAATTTGGGCCAACCACCATCCGTGAATTTCCCGGTGTTCACCGGAGAAAATCCACAGCTCTGGAAAACGCTTTGCGAGCAGTACTTTCAGATGTTCACGACCCATGACACCTACCGTGTACCCGTGGCCATCTTGAATTTCTCTGGCCCTGCGGGCATCTGGCTGCAGTCCGTCTAGAAGAAATTGACCGGACTGGACTGGGAGTCGTTCACTCCCCTCCTCTGCACCTGATTTGGGCATGACAAACACCAAATGCTCATCCAGCAATTCTATGCTGTCAAACAAACTACCACAGTAGCAGATTTCATCGAGCGCTTCGAAACCTTGATGAATCATCTTATGTCTTACTCCGAGTCCACTCACCCGTATTTTTTCCTGACTCGTTTTGTTGAGGGACTACGCCCGGATATCCGCGCGGTGGTGCTCGTGCAACACCCACCGGACCTGGACACGGCATGCTCGCTGGCTCTACTTCAGGAGGAAGTGGCGACATCGAGCACTCGTTCGGGTGTCTCTCCAACACTCCTCGAGGTCTCGGCCATGCTGGGCGATCTACGCCACCGTCATTCTTCAGTCGACCTGCTACACCAACATTGGTCTCTAAAGATCGCCGCAGAATCGACGCGCGCCAGCGCTGAAGCCGGCAAGGTCGCCTCCCTTCACGCCTTCCGCTGGCGAAGGACTCTGCTTGCGCGGTGAACGGTGGGGCAAGGACCACACGTGCCCGCCCACGGTGCAAATGCACATTGTGGAGGAGCTGCTCGCCATGTTTCCCCAAGACGATGCGCAACCAGAGTCGCCACCGACATCCCCAATATCTGACGAAGAAAATCTCTGCACATTATCCCGTCAGGCTGAAGATGGCTCGTCCGATACATGGGTGTTGCAGCTGCACGCATGGCTCCAAGGCCACGAGATTCTATTGTTGGTCGACTCCGGCAGCTCTACGTCCTTCGTGGACAGTTCTCTAGCAGCAAAACTCTCCGGAGTTAAGCCGCTGCCACGGCCATGCCGCGTGCGCCTGGCCAATGGCACCACCATTCCCTGCACCGCTTACATTCCGACGTGTTAGTGGACAACCCAAGGGCACGACTTCCAGACAGACTTCAAGATCCTCAAACTGGGTTCGTATGATGCAATTCTCGGGATGGACTGGTTACGGCAGCACAGCCCCATGAACATCGATTGGATCGAGCAGTTCTTAACTGTTACAACTCCAGCCGGCCAACTGACCCTGTCTGCCACATCTTTAGATCAAACCCAATGCTCGGATATCTCCGCACCAGAACTTCTCGAGGCTTGCAAACAAGGATTGGTGGCACACATCGTGCACCTTAACACTCTTGACGGCAACAGCACGACGGACTCACCAATTCCAGTTGAGATCTTGCGCCTACTAGAACAGTTCGCCGACGTCTTTGAGGACCCATGGACCCTGCCGCCTCGCCGCGATTGCGACCACCGCATTCCTCTGATGGCCGACGCGCAACCTGTTAACTCCAGACCGTACAGATACAAACCTGAACTGAAGACATAGATCGAACGTCAGATTCAGGAAATGCTTGATGCAGGGATAATTGAGAAAAGCTCTAGCCCCTTCTCATCCCCAGCCCTGCTTGTCAAGAAGAAGGACGGCACTTGGCGATTATGCGTCGAGTACCGTCGTCTCAACTCTATGACGGTGGTTGGCAAGTTTCCAGTACCAATCATCGACGAACTGCTCGATGAACTGGCCGGTGCAAAATGGTTCTCGAAGCTCGACCTGCGTGCCGAATTTCATCAGATAAGAATGGCAGAAGGCGAGGAGTATAAAACAACATTCCAGACACACTCCGGGCACTGGGAATATCGTGTCATGCCCTTCGGAGTAGCAGGAGGCCCGACCACATTCAACGGAGGCATGCACACTACTCTGCGCCCAGTCATGCGCAAGTGTGTCATCTCCTTCTTCGATGATATTCTCATCTTCAGCGAAACCCTGGCCGAGCACATCCAACACATCGCGCGTGTGCTTCAGCTACTCAGAGATGACCACCGGCAAGTTAAACAGTCCAAGTGCTCCTTCGCGCACCGTCAGATCGCCTACTTGGGCCATGTGATCGACGAGCGTGGCGTCTCTACCGATCCCAGCAAGGTTCAAACAATTCAGAAGTGGCCTACCCCTTAGTGCGCCAAGGACGTGCGCAGCTTCCTCGGCCTGGATGGATATTATTGGAAATTTGTCCAACATTTTGGGATCATTGCAAGACCTCTATTCACCTTGCTCAAGAAAAACCATCGGTTAAATGCGGACAAGTGACACACGTATATGCGTTCGATGTTACGAAGGCTGAAGCTCACCTCGGCTTGTCTTGCAACTCCAAGATTTCAGTAAGAAGTTCGTGATCAACACCGATGCATGCGCTTATGGCGTTGGAGCTGTTCTTTGATACATCTCCAATGTATCTACTTTTCCAAACACTTTTGCCCTTGTTTTGGACTCTAACTTGCATGATTTGAATGAAACTAACCTTGACCGACACTGTTTTCAGCAGAACTACCATGATGTTGTTTTATGTGTAGAAAAGAAAAGTTCTCGGAATGACCTGGAAATCAACGGAGGCACTTTTTGGAATTTATAAGAATTATTGGGCGAAAGAAATACACCAGGGGGCCCAGGGCCTGTCCACGAGACAGGGGGCGCCCCCCCTAGGGCGCGCCCCCCTATCTCGTGGGCCCCCTGGACCTCCTCCGACCTCAACTCCAACTCCATATATTCCGTCTTGGGGAGAAAAAAATCAGAGAGAAAGTTTCATCGCGTTTCACGACACGGAGCCGCCGCCAAGCCCTAATCTCTCTCGGGAGGGCTGATCTGGAGTCCGCTCGGGGCTCGGAGAGGGGATTCGTCGCCGTCGTCATCATCAACCATCCTCCATCACCAATTTCATGATGCTCACCGCCGATGCGTGAGTAATTCCATCGAGGCTTGCTGGGCCGGTGATGGGTTGGATGAGATTTACCATGTAATCAAGTTAGTTTTGTTAGGGTTTGATCCCTGGTATCCACTATGTTCTGAGATTGATGTTGCTATGACTTTGCTATGCTTAATGCTTGTCACTAGGGCCCGAGTGCCATGATTTCAGATCTGAACCTATTATGTTTTCATGAATATATGTGTGTTCTTGATCCTATCTTGCAAGTCTATAGTCACCTATTATGTGTTATGATCCGACAACCCGAAGTGACAATAATCGGGATACTTCTCGGTGATGACCGTAGTTTGAGGAGTTCATGTATTCACTATGTGTTAATGCTTTGGTCCGGTTCTCTATTAAAAGGAGGCCTTAATATCCCTTAGTTTCCGTAAGGACCCCGCTGCCACGGGAGGGTAGGACAAAAGATGTCATACAAGTTCTTTTCCATAAGCACATATGACTATTTATGGAATACATGTCTACATTACATTGATGAATTGGATCTAGTTCTATATCACCTATGTTATAACTATTGCATGAGGAATCGCATCCGGCATAATTATCCATCACTGATCCGGTGCCTACGAGCTTCTCACATATTGTTCTTCGCTTACTTACTTTTCCGTTGCTACTGTTACAACTACCACAAAAACCCAAAAACATTTATCTTTACTTTTGCTACCGTTACCTTTATTATCATACCACTTTTGCTACTAACCACTTTGCTGCAGATACTAAGTTATCCAGGTGTGGTTGAATTGACAACTCAACTGCTAATACTCAAGAATATTCTTTGGCTCCCCTTGTGTCGAATCAATAAATTTGGGTTGAATACTCTACCCTCGAAAGCTGTTGCGATCCCCTATACTTGTGGGTTATCAAGACCTTTTTTCTGGCGTCGTTCTTGGTGGAGCATAGCTCTATTCTCCGAGTCACTTGGGATTTATATACATTGATCACTATGAAGAACTTGAAAGACGACCGAACTACTATTTTGCCCTCAACTACGAGGTGAGGTAAGGAACTGCCATCTAGCTCTGCACTAGATTCTCCTTCCGTTATTAGTAAGCTTGCGACACCTAAACCTGCTACTGCTATGAGTTCTGATATGTCGCATGTTATTGGTGATGCCGCTTCTGCTATGCATGATGAAACCACTTCTGTGCGTGATACTACTTTGCCATTAGGTGAATTTCTAGATGAACAACTTGCTAGAGTTAGAGGGGATGAAATTACTGAAGATCGTATTACTGATGATAGTGATGATGAAGGTTCCCCCAATGATTATGTTTTACCTGTTGTTCCTAAGGGTTATGTTATGCATGAAAACGCTGCTCTGGAAATCCTTGCTTGCAATGATAGGAATGATCTTAAGAAATTATTAGCTAAATGGAAGCAGGGTCTCTTAATGCTAGGATGAAACCTGACCACTGCTTTTGCTACTTCACCTATTTATTATTCTTGATAAGGATTATGAATTCTCTGTTGATCCTGATATTATTACTTTAGTTGAATCTGATCCTTTTTATGGCCTTGAATCTGAAACTGTTGTGGCACATCTTACCAAGTTGAATGATATAGCCACCTTATTTACTCATGATGAGAAGTCTTGCTATTTATATATCTTTAAGATATTTCCGTTCTCATTAAAGGGTGATGCTAAGACTTGGTACAATTCTCTTGCTCCTGGTTGTGTGCGTAGTCCCCGTGATATGATTTATTACTTCTCCGCTAAATATTTCCCTGCCCATAAGAAATAAGCTGCCTTCTTGAAATATATAATTTTAATGCAAATCAAAGAAGAGAGTCTCCATAAGCTTGGGGAGGCTTCTCCGATTATAATGCTTTGCTGATCATCCTCTTAAGAAAAATGAAATACTTGATATCTTTTATAATGGACTAACCGATGCTTCCAAGGACCACTTGGATAGTTGTCTGATTGTGTTTTCGAGGAAAGAAACGATCGTGAAAGCTGAAATATTATTGAATAATATGTTGACTAATGAAAATAATTGGACTCTTCCCGAGCCAGTTCCTGAAGTAATTCCTGAACCAATTGAGCCAACTCCTGAGCCTACTCCTAAACCCAAGAGAGGTGTTTTATTTCTCAGTCCTGAAGATATGCAAGAGGCAAAGAAATCAATGAAAGAAAAAGGTATTAAAGCTGAAGATGTTAAGAATTTACCTCCTATTGAAGAAATAGATGGTCTTAATTTACCGCCTGAAGAACCACATTGTCTTGATAACCCGACATAGGTACTAAAGGTAAATTCTCTCTATAGATATGATAAAGTTGAAATACCCTCTACTAAATTTCATAGCCCTTGATTAGATGAATTTGATGAATTTATGGCTAGACAAGAAAGTTTTAATGCTTATGTTGGTAGAGAGTTAAAGAATAATGCTTTTCGAAAATAGGACGCGTAGGTGATAATCTGGCTAGAGTTAAAGATGAACTTCACCGCGTTAGCAAATATGCTTCTATAGCTGCTACTCAAGCTGAGCAAGTACTTAAGGCTCAAAATGATTTGCTTGATGAATTAAATAGTAAAAATGACTTTGCTGCAAGAGTGGCTACTAGAACGGGTAGAATGACTCAGGAACCTTTGTATCCTGAAGGCCACCCTAAGAGAATCGAGCAAGATTCTCAGAGAAATAATTTAGAGGCACCTAGTTCTTCTAAAAAGAAGAAGAAGAAAAACGATAGAACTTTGCATGCTTCTAGTGAACCCTCTAGACACACATGAGAATCCCAATAATATTTCTATCACTGATGCTGAAACACAATCAGGTGACGAACATGAACCTAGTGATAATGTTAATGATAATGTTCATGTTGATGCTCAACCTAGCAAAGACAATAATGTAGAGATTGAACCTGCTGTTGATCTTGATAACCCACAATCAAAGAATCAACGTTATGATAAGAGAGATTTTGTTGCTAGGAAGCACGGTAAAGAAAGAGAACCATGGGTTCAGAAACCCATGCCCTTTCCTCCTAAACCATCCAAGTCAAAGGATGATGAGGATTTTGAGCGCTTTGCCGAAATGATTAGACCTATTTTCTTATGTATGCGCTTAACTGATATGCTTAAAGTGAATCCTTATGCTAAGTATATGAAGGATATCATCACAAATAAAAGAAAGATACCGGAAGCTGAAATTTCCACCATGCTTGCTAATTACACTTTTAAGGGTGGAATACCAAAGAAACTTGGAGATCCGGGTGTCCCAACTATACCTTGCTCTATTAAAAGAAATTATGTTAGAACTGCTTTATATGATCTTGGAGCCGGTGTTAGTGTTATGCCTCTCTCTTTATATCGTAGACTTGAATTGAATAAGTTGACACCTACCGAAATATCTTTGCAAATGGCTGATAAGTCTCTTGCTATACTGTCGGTATTTGTGAGGATGTGCCTGTTGTGGTGGCAAATGTCACTATCTTAACGGACTTTGTTATTCTTGATATTCCTGAGGATGATAGTATGTCTATTATCCTTGGTAGACCTTTTCTTAATACTGTAGGGTCTGTTATTGATTGCAACAAAGGCAATGTCACTTTTCATGTTAATGGTAATGAGCATACGATACACTTTCCGAGGAAACAATCTCAAGTTCATAGCATCAATTCAATTGGAAAAGTTCCAACTATCATTTTTGGAGGCATTGAATTTCCTCTCCCTCTTGTCAAGAAAAATATGATATTCTTATTATTGGGGATTTTCATATCCCGTTGAGGTAACTTAGTGTTATTCGAAATTTCTCCGGTTCCGTGTTATTGGAATGAGTTAGATTAACAAGACTTGATCAACCTTGTTAGTGGGTTCATTTTGATGATCACGAGATGGATGAAACTAGAAGGCACAACCTTATACATGCCCTCCTTTTACTTTCTCTTATTTAGAATAAATAAAGCAAAAATAGTATTATCCGTACATTTTCTGAATTATCCGTGCATTAAAAAAATAGCCCGAAAATAAAAGTGCTCCAAATGCCCTGCAAATCTAGTATGATTTTTTACGGAATATTTGAGGATTTTAGGCCTTGAAAACAACTGCAGAGGAGGGCCAAGCACCGAGCCATGAGAGGAGGGCGCCCCCACAGCAGGCGGCGCCTGTCTCGTGGGCCCTGGTGGCTCCCCTCCACTTATGCCAGCACCCACACACTTCATCTTCTACCCAAAAAATCCCCATCTAGCTCAAGCACGAGTTCTAGCTCATTTTGCTCGATTTCCGATCTCCTTGCTCAAAGCTCCATTCACAAAACTGCTTTGGGAGATTGTTGCTTGGTATGTGACTCCTCCGTTGGTCCAAATAGTTTTGTTCTAGTGCTTTATTCATTGCAAATTTTTGCTGCATAGGTGACCATGTTCTTGAGCTTGCATGTTAAATTTTTGAGGTCCCAAGCAATTCCAATGCATGATATAGGCTCTAGGCATTTGTAGGAGTAGTTGCTAT
>CM038672.1:702373992-702378992 GCA_021605145.1 Aegilops bicornis
TCGGTGATGACCGTAGTTTGAGGAGTTCATGTATTCACTATGTGTTAATGCTTTGGTCCGGTTCTCTATTAAAAGGAGGCCTTAATATCCCTTAGTTTCCGTAAGGACCCCGCTGCCACGGGAGGGTAGGACAAAAGATGTCATACAAGTTCTTTTCCATAAGCACATATGACTATTTATGGAATACATGTCTACATTACATTGATGAATTGGATCTAGTTCTATATCACCCTATGTTATAACTATTGCATGAGGAATCGCATCCGGCATAATTATCCATCACTGATCCGGTGCCTACGAGCTTCTCACATATTGTTCTTCGCTTACTTACTTTTCCGCTTACTGTTACAACTACCACAAAACCCAAAAACATTTATCTTTTACTTTTACATCTGTTACCTTTATTATCATACCTCTTTTGCTACTAACCACTTTTCTGCAGATACTAAGTTATCCTGGTGTGGTTGAATTGACAACTCAACTGCTAATACTCAAGAATATTCTGTGGCTCCCCTTGTGTCGAATCAATAAATTTGGGTTGAATACTCTACCCTCGAAAACTGTTGCAATCCCCTATACTTGTGGGTTATCAAGACCTTTTTACGGCGCCGTTGGGAGCATAGCTCTATTCTCCGAGTCACTTGGGATTTATATCGGTTGATCACTATGAAGAACTTGAAAGGCGACCGAACTACTATTTTGCCCTCAACTACGAGGTGAGGTAAGGAGCGCCATCTAGCTCGCACTAGATTCTCCTTCCGTTATTAGTAAGCTTGCGACACCTAAACCTGCTACTGCTATGAGTTACGATATATGCATGTTATTGGTGATGCCGCTTACGCTATGCATGATGAAACCACTTACGTGCGTGATACTACTTTGCCATTAGGTGAATTTCTAGATGAACAACTTGCTAGAGTTAGAGGGGATGAAATTACTTGAAGATCATTATTCTTGATGATAGTGATGATGAAGGTTCCCCAATGATTATGTTTTACTGTTGTTCCTAAGGGTTTATGTTATGCATGAAAAGCTGCTCTGGAAATCCTTGCTTGCAATGATAGGAATGATCTTAAGAAATTATTAGCTAAATGGAAGCGGCGGTCTCTTAATGCTAGGATGAAACCTGACCACCTGCTTTGCTACTTCACCTATTTGTGTTCTTGATAAGGATTATGAATTCTCTGTTGATCCTGATATTATTACTTTAGTTGAATCTGATCCTTTTATGGCCTTGAATCTGAAACTGTTGTGGCACATCTTACCAAGTTGAATGATATAGCCACCTTATTTACTCATGATGAGAAGTCTTGCTATTTATATATCTTTAAGATATTTCCGTTCTCATTAAAGGGTGATGCTAAGACTTGGTACAATTCTCTTGCTCCTGGTTGTGTCGTAGTCCCGGGATATGATTTATTACTTCTCGCTAAATATTTCCCTGCCCATAAGAAATAAGCTGCCTTGCGGAAATATATAATTTTGTGCAAATCAAAGAAGAGAGTCTCCCATAAGCTTGGGGAGGCTTCTCCGTTACTTAATGCTTTGCACGATCATCCTCTTAAGAAAAATGAAATACTTGATATCTTTTATAATGGACTAACCGATGCTTCCAAGGACCACTTGGATAGTTGTGCTGATTGTGTTTTCGAGGAAAGAACAATGATCGTGAAGCTGAAATATTATTGAATAATATGTTGACTAATGAAAATAATTGGACTCTTCCGAGCCAGTTCTCAAGTAATTCCTGAACCAATTGAGCCAACTCCTGAGCCTACTCCTAAACCCAAGAGAGGTGTTTTATTTCTCGATCCTGAAGATATGCAAGAGGCAAAGAAATCAATGAAAGAAAAAAAGGTATTAAAGCTGAAGATGTTAAGAAATTTACCTCCTATTGAAGAAATAGATGGTCTTAATTTACACTTTGAAGAACCACATTGTCTTGATAACCCGACATAGGTACTAAAGGTAAATTCTCTCTATAGATATGATAAAGTTGAAATACCCTCTACTAAATTTCATAGCCCTTGATTAGATGAATTTGATGAATTTATGGCTAGACAAGAAAGTTTTAATGCTTATGTTGGTAGAGAGTTAAAGAATAATGCTTTCGAAATAGGACGCGTAGGTGATAATCTGGCTAGAGTTAAAGATGAACTTCACCGCGTTAGCAAATATGCTTCTATAGCTGCTACTCAAGCTGAGCAAGTACTTAAGGCTCAAAATGATTTGCTTGATGAATTAAATAGTAAAATGACTTTGCTGCAAGAGTGGCTACTAGAGCGGGTAGAATGACTCAGGGAACCTTTGTATCCTGAGAAGGACACCCTAAGAGAATCGAGCAAGATTCTCAGAGAAATAATTTAGAGGCACCTAGTTCTTCTAAAAAGAAGAAGAAGAAAAACGATAGAACTTTGCATGCTTCTAGTGAACCTACTGTAGACACACATGAGAATCCCAATAATATTTCTATCACTGATGCTGAAACACAATCAGGTGACGAACATGAACCTAGTGATAATGTTAATGATAATGTTCATGTTGATGCTCAACCTAGCAAAGACAATAATGTAGAGATTGAACCTGCTTGTTGATCTTGATAACCCACAATCAAAGAATCAGCGTTATGATAAGAGAGATTTTGTTGCTAGGAAGCACGGTAAAGAAAGAGAACCATGGGTTCGAAACCCATGCCCTTTCCTCCTAAACCATCCAAGTCAAAGGATGATGAGGATTTTGAGCGCTTTGCGAAATGATTAGACCTATTTTCTTATGTATGCGCTTAATCGATATGCTTAAAGTGAATCCTTATGCTAAGTATATGAAGGATATCATCACAAATAAAAGAAAGATGGGAAGCTGAAATTTCCACCATGCTTGCTAATTACACTTTTAAGTGTGGAATACCTAAGATACTTGGAGATCCTGGTGTCCCAACTACACCTTGATCTATTAAAAGAATTTATGTTAGAACTGCTTTATTTGATATTTGAGCCGGTGTTAGTGTTTTGCCTATCTCTTTATATCGTAGAATTGATTTGAATATGTTGACTACTACTGTAATATCTTTGCTAATGGTCGATAAGTCTCTTGCTATACCATCGGTATTTGTGAGGATGTGCCTGTTGTGGTGGCAAATGTCACTATCTTAACGGACTTTGTTATTCTTGATATTCCCGAGGATGATAGTATGTCTATTATCCTTGGTAGACCTTTTCTTAATCTTTGTAGGGTCTGTTATTGATTGCAACAAAGGCAATGTCACTTTTCATGTTAATGGTAATGAGCATACGATACACTTTCCGAGGAAACAATCTCAAGTTCATAGCATCAATTCAATTGGAAAAGTTCCAACTATCATTTTTGGAGGCCTTGAATTTCCTCTCCCTACTGTCAAGAAAAAATATGATATTCTTATTATTGGGGATTTTCATATCCCCGTTGAGGTAACTTAGTGTTATTCGAAATTTCTCCGGTTCCGTGTTATTCGGAATGAGTTCGTTAACAAGACTTGATCAACCTTGTTAGTGGGTTCATTTTGATGATCACGAGATGGATGAAACTAGAAGGCACAACCTTACGTACCCTCCTTTTACTTTCTCTTATTTAGAATAAATAAAGCAAAAATAGTATTATCCGTCTGTTTTACGAATTATCCGTGCATTAAAAAATAGCCCGAAAATAAAAGTGCTCCAAATGCCCGCAAATCTAGTATGATTTTTTGGAATATTTGAGGATTTTAGGCCTTTGAAAACACTGCAGGAGGGCCAAGCACCAGGCCATGAGAGAGGAGGCGCCCCCAGGGCGCGCCTGTCTCGTGGGCCCCGGTGGCTCCCCTCCACTTATGCCAAGACTCCACACACTTCATCTTCTACCCAAAAAAAATCTCCATCTAGCTCAAGCACGAGTTCTAGCTCATTTTGCTACGATTTCCGATCTCCTTGCTCAAAGCTCCATTCACAAAACTGCTTTGGGAGATTGTTGCTTGGTATGTGACTCCTCCGTTGGTCCAAATAGTTTTTGTTCTAGTGCTTTATTCATTGCAAATTTTTGCTGCATAGGTGACCATGTTCTTGAGCTTGCATGTTAAATTTTTGAGGTCCCAAGCAATTCCAATGCATGATATAGGCTCTAGGCATTTGTAGGAGTAGTTGCTATCAATCTTGTTTAGTTTTATGCACTTTTATTTTGAAGTTACTCAAATTTCAGAAATTTTAGGAAAAAGAAATATGCTTAGAAGAATGTACCAAGGAGGTTCCTCGGCAAAGAAAGGGCCAAGGATTGCTATACGTGAGCAAGATGTTGAATTGCCGAGGGACTTAAACGTCACGGGCTTGTGGAGTGGCCATCCGATGATTTTATGGTGAAGCGAGGCTTCAAGGAGGAATTTGACGCATATGTGCGTAATGCCGAAATGGAGGACTTCTTACAAGATAAGTGTCCGTAGTACTATCGATTAATCGATTCTTTTGTGCGGAGGTTTAGATACAACCATTCGCGTAATTCTCCTAGTGTCATGTTTGATATTTATGATACATCTTATACCATGGATTTAGAGGATTTCACAACCGCTTGCAAACTCCCTTGATGGGGTAATATTAATGATGCTCCCAAATATGAATTTAGAGATTTCCTTGCTAGTATTACTGTGGGAGAATCTAGGGACGTAGCACAAGCTACCATAGGGAGCATTCATTTTCCTGCTATACATTACTTTTCTCTCTTTATTGGTAGATGCATTAGCAGAAGGACGAAGTATGTCACATGTGTGCTCCTGATCTTTACATCCTCAAGAGTGCTTTGTGTCGAGTTATAAAGGTTATAACTTGGGGGCAATAGTTGCACGTAGGTTGCAAATTAATAGTAGAAAGGGAGATTTATTTGGAGGAAGTTATGCAACCCGTGTGGCTAACTTTCTTAATATAGCTCCACGAGAGGGGGATATGATCCTACCCCCTATTTATTTGGATAAAGAAGCTATGTTCCAACATCATTTTCTT
>CM038672.1:702383992-702415443 GCA_021605145.1 Aegilops bicornis
ATTTCTAGTTCTTCTTCTTACTTGTTGGGAGCTTTCCCGTGTAAATAGTTTTATTTTCTTTTGTTTTTTTTGAGGGTCGAGAAGACCATATTGAAAATGCTTAGTGGCTCTCATATGCATGAATGTTTATTTAACTTCGAGCCCATATTACCCTGTCTTCTCTCTTGAGTTGAATGCTTGCAGATTCCATCTTAATCCAATGTACGTACACTCTTATTATTATTACACATCGTTCGGTCGTGCGAGTGAAAGGCAATAATGATGATATATGATGAACTTATTGGGATGAGAAAAGCTGGTATGAACTCGACCTGTTTTGTTTTTGTAAATATGATGAGTTCATCGTTCTCGAGTCAGCTATTATGAAGTAAACATATTTGCAATGACATTTAGAGATTATAGTTACTTGTGCCATGCTTGATTAGCTATGAGTTATAATGATTTACCTTGCGTTGCCAACATGCTATTAGAATGATTATGATGTGGTATGATGGGATGGTATCCTCCTTTCAATGAATTGAGTGACTTCGACTTGGCACATGTTCACACATGTAGTTGAATCAAATCAACATAGCCTTCGTGATATTTATGTTCATGGTAGATTATATCCTACTCATGCTTGTACTAAATTGTGAATTAATTTTAATGCATGTTTATGACTGTTGTCGCTCTCTCGGTTGGTCGCTTCCAGTCTTTTGCTAGCCTTCACTTGTACTAAGCGGAATATCATGCTTGTGCATCCAAACTCCTTAAACCCCAAAGTTGTTCCATATGAGTCCACTATACCTTCCTATATGCGGTATCTACCTGCCGTTCCAAGTAAATTTGTATGTGCCAAACTCCAAACCTTCAAATGAAATTACATTTTTGTATGCTCGAGCAGCTCATGTACAACTAGGGCTGCCTATATCTTCCATGCTAGGTGGGTTATTCTCAAGAGAGTGGACTCCGCTCCTCATTCACGAGAAAGGGCAGTATGGCAGGATGCCCAGTCCCATGATCCAAAAAAGATCAAACTAAATCAAAATAATTGCAAACAAAACTCCCCCTGGGACCCGTTGAATGTTGGAGGCACTCGTTGTTTCGAGCAAGCCATGGATTGATGCTTGTGGAGGAGGGGGAGTACAAACCTTTACCATTCTGTTTGGGAACTGCCTATAATGCATGTAGTATGGAAGATACAACCATCTCATAGTTGTTACGTTGACAACGAAAGTATGCCGCTCAAAATGTTATTCAATCTCTATTTTAAAATCGAGCTACGGCACCTCTACAAATCCACGCTTCCCTCTGCGAAGGGCCTATCTATTTACCTTTATGTTGAGTCATCATCCCTTCTTATTAAAAAGCACCCATTTGGAGAGCACACTGCTTGTCGTTTGCATTCATTACTATTGGTTTATATTGGGTATGACTTGACTGGATCTCTTTTACCATGAATTACAATGTTTAGTGGCCCTTGATCTTTAAAGGTGCTCTGCATTTATGTTTTGGCGGTCTCACAAAGGGCTAGCGAGATACCATTTTGTTATGTCATGTTGTGATTATTTTGAGAAAGTATTGTCATCAAGTTTTATTATTATGGCTCGCTAGCTGATTATGTTATTGATATGAGTAATTGTGAGACCTATGTGTTATTGTGAGTATGGTTAGTTCATAATATTTCTTTGAAACTTGAATCTTGGCTTTTCATGTTTACAACAACAAGAGCAACAGAGTTTGTAAAAGTTTTCTTTTTCACTTTCGGTTTATCAACCTGAATTGCTTGAGGACAAGCAAAGGTTTAAGCTTGGGGAGTTGATCGTCTCCAACGTATCTACTTTTCCAAACACTTTTGCCCTTTGTTTTGGACTCTAACTTGCGTGATTTGAATGAAACTAACTTGGGATTGGACACGTTTTCAAAGAGAACTACCATGATGTTGTTTTATGTAGAAAAGAAAAGTTCTCGGAATGACACGGAAATCAACGGAGGCACTTTTTTGGAATTTACAAGAATTATTGGGCGAAAGAAATACACCGGGCCAGGCTGTCGCATCCACGAGACAAGGGGCGCCCCTAGGCGCGCCCCTATCTCGTGGGCCCCTGGACCTCCTCCGACCTCAACTCCAACTCCATATATTCCGGTCTCGGGAGAAAAAATCGAGAGAGAAAGTTTCATCGCGTTTCACGACCACGGAGCCGCCGCCAAGCCCTAATCTCTCTCGGGAGGCTGATGCACGGGAGTCCGATTCGGGGCTCGGAGAGGGGATTCGTCGCCGTCGTCATCATCAACCATCCGCCATCACCAATTTCATGATGCTCACCGCCGTGCGTGAGTAATTCCATCGTAGGCTTGCTGGACGGTAATGGTTGGATGAGATTTACCATGTAATCAAGTTAGTTTTGTTAGGGTTTGATCCCTGGTATCCACTATGTTCTGAGATTGATGTTGCTATGACTTTGCTATGCTTAATGCTTGTCACTAGGGCCCGAGTGCCATGATTTCAGATCTGAACCTATTATGTTTTCATGAATATATGTGTGTTCTTGATCCTATCTTGCAAGTCTATAGTCACCTATTATGTGTTATGATCCGGCAACCTCAAGTGCCAATAATCGGGATACTTCTCGGTGATGACCGTAGTTTGAGGAGTTCATGTATTCACTATGTGTTAATGCTTTGGTCCGGGTTCTCTATTAAAAGGAGGCCTTAATATCTCTTAGTTTAGTAAGGACCACCGCTGCCACGGGAGGGTAGGACAAAAGGTGTCATACAAGTTCTTTTCCATAAGCACGTATGACTATTTATGGAATACATGCCTACATTACATTGATGAATTGGAGCTAGTTCTATATCACCCTATGTTATAACTATTGCATGAGGAATTGCATCCGGCATAATTATCCATCACCGATCCGGTGCCTACGAGCTTTCCACATATTGTTCTTCGCTTATTTACTTTTCCGTTGCTACTGTTACAACTACCACAAAAACCCAAAAACATTTATCTTTACTTTTGCTACCGTTACCTTTATTATCATACCACTTTTGCTACTAAACACTTTGCTGCAGATACTAAGTTATCTGTGTGGTTGAATTGACAACTCAACGCTAATACTCAAGAATATTCTTTGGCTCCCTTGTGTCGAATCAATAAATTTGGGTTGAATACTCTACCCTCGAAAGCTGTTGCGATCCCCTATACTTGTGGGTTATCATTCTTCAGCAAGACGGGCACCCGATCGCCTACATGAGCAAGCCTCTCGGCCCCAAGAACCATAGCCTCTCCACTTACGAAAAAGAGTGCATGGCCATCCTCATGGCCGTGGAACAGTGGCGCCCTTACCTGCACAACGACGATTTCATCATCCGTACAGACCAGAGAAGCCTCGTGCATCTCGATGATCAACACTTGTCCACTCCTTGGCAGCAGAAAGCTGATAACCCACAAGTATAGGGGATCAATTGTAGCCACTTTCGATAAGTAAGAGTGTCGAACCCAACGAGGAGCTAAATGTAGAACAAATATTCCCTCAGGTTCTATCGACCACCGATACAACTCTACGCACGCTTGACATTCGCTTTACCTAGAAAAAGTATGAAACTAGAAGTACTTTGTAGGTGTTTTTGGATAGGTTTGCAAGATAGTAAAGAGCACGTAAATAAAAAGTAGGGGTTGTTTAGATAAAGACACAACTAAATTAGTTTTAGTAGAGAGCTTTTTGTTACTAGAAAGTTATTTGTTCCTAGGCAATCGATAACTAGACCGGTAATTGTTATTGCAATTTTATATGAGGGAGAGGCATAAGCTAACATACTTTCTCTACTTGGATCATATGCACTTATGATTGGAACTCTAGAAAGCGTCCGCAACTACTAAAGATCATTAAGGTAAAACCCAACCATAGCATTAAAGTATCAAGTCCTCTTTATTCCCATACGCAAACAACCCTCTTACTCGGGTATGCGCTTCTGTCACTCACGCCACCCACCACAAGCAAATCATGAACATATTGCAAACCCTACAGCGAGGGTCCCTCATGATTGCGCGACACGGAGAGCACCATAGGACAACACCAATAATAAAACATGCAACTCAAACCAATCACGATCATCAATTAACCCATAGGACAAAACGGATCTACTCAAACATCATAGGATAGCCATACATCATTGGGAAATAATATATAGCGTTGAGCACCATGTCTAAGTAGAGATTACAACGGGTAAAAGAGGGGTTACACCGCTGCATAGAGGGGGGAAGAGTTGGTGATGATGGTGGTGAAGTTGTTGGTGAAGATTGCAGCGATGATGATGGCCCCCAGTGGCACTCCGGCGCCACCAGAAGCGAGGGGGAGAGAGCCCCCCTCCTTCTTCTTCTTCCTTGACCTCCTCCCTAGATGGGAGAAGGGTTTCCCCTCTGGTCCTTGGTCTCCATGGCATGGGATGGGCGAGTGCCCCTCCGAGATTGTATCTGTCTCTCTGTCTCTCTCTGTTTCTGCGTTCTCAGATCTGGCCTTTCACCATTTCTTTTAACTGGAGATCCGTAACTCCGATTGGGTTGAATTTTGGACACGATCTCTATCCGGAAATTAGCTTTCTTGCGGCGAAAGAAGGGCTCCAACTGCCTTATGGGGTGGCCACGAGGGTCCAGGGCGCTGACCCCCACAGAGCGCGCCCACGCCTCTGGCCCAGCCCCTCGGGCATTGTATCGCGTTGATTCTTCTTCCCAAAAATCACAAATATTCCAAAGAAAAATCTCTGTCAGTTTTTATCTCGTTTGGACTCCGTTTGATATGGATTTTCTGTGAAACAAAAAACATGCAACAGACGTGAACCGGCATCTGGAGCGCTGGATCAATATGTTAGTCCCAAAATAGTATAAAAGTTTCCAAAAGTATATGAAAGTTGTATAATATTGGCATGGAACAATAAAAAATTATAGATACGACGGAGACGTATCAGCATCCGCAAGCTTAATTCCTGCTCGTCCTCGAGTAGGTAAATAATAAAAAAGATAATTTTTGATGTGGAATGCTACCTAGCATAATCTTGATAATGTAATATAATCATGGCATGAATATTAAGACACGAGTGATTGAAAGAAATAGTCTATCATTTGACATTAAGACAATAATACTTCAAGCATACTAATAAAGCAATTACGTCCTTTCAAAATAACATGGCCAAAGAAAGTTATCCCTACAAAATCATATAGTCTGGCCATGCTCCATCTTCACCACACAAAATATTCAAATCATGCACAACCCCGATGACAAGCCGAGCAATTGGTTCATACTTTTTAACGCGCTTTAGCTTTTTCAACCCTCATGCAATACATGAGCGCAAGCCATGGACATAGCACTATAGGTGGAATAGAATATGATGATGGGGGTTATGTGGAGAAGAAAAAAAAAGGAGAAAGTCTCACATCGACGCGGCTAATCAACGGGCTATGGAGATGCCCATCAATTGATGTCAATGTGAGGAGTAGGGATTGCCATGCAATGGATGCACTAGAGCTATAAGTGTATGAAAGCTCAAACTGGAAACTAAGTGGGTGTGCATCCAACTTGCTTGCTCATGAAGACCTCGGGCATTTGAGGAAGCCCATCATCGGAATATACAAGCCAAGTTCTATACTGAAAATTCCCACTAGTATATGGAAGTGATAAAATAAGAGACTCTCTATCATGAAGAACATGGTGCTACTTTGAAGCACACGTGTGGTAAAAGGATTGTAACATTGCCCCTTTTTCTTTATTTTCTTTTTTTGTCCTTTTTTCGCGGGCTTCTTTGCCCCCTTTTTTTATTTAGGCTTCTTTTGCCTATCTTTTGGGGGGGGGGGGCAATGCTCTAATAATGATGATCATCACACTTTTATTACTTACAACTCAATATTACAACTCGATACTAGAACAAAGACATGACTCTATATAAATGCCTCTGGCGGTGTACCGGGATGTGCAATGATCTAGCGTAGCAATGACAAAACGGACAAGCCATGAAAACATCATGCTAGCTATCTTACGATCATGCAAAGCAATATGACAATAAATGCTCAAGTCATGCATATGATGATGATGGAAGTTGCATGGCAATATATCTCGGAATGGCTATGGAAATGCCATGATAGGTAGGTATGGTGGCTGTTTTGAGGAAGATATAATGAGGCTTATGTGTGACGGAGCGTATCATATCATGGAGTTTGGATGCACCGGCGAAGTTTGCAGCTACTCTTGAGGTGAGAAAGGGCAATGCATGGTACCGAAGAGGCTAGCAATGATGGAAGGGTGAGAGTGCGTATAATCCATGGACTCACATTAGTCATAAAGAACTCATATACTTATTGCAAAAGTTTATTAGCCCTCGAAGCAAAGTACTACTACCCATGCCCCTAGGGGTATAGATTGGTTGGAAAAGACCATCACTTGTCCCCGACCGCCACTCATAAGGAAGGCAATCAATAAATACCTCATGCTCCAACTTCGTTACATAACGGTTCACCATACGTGCATGCTACGGGAATCACAAACTTCAACACAAGTATTTCTACAATCCACAACTACCCACTAGCATGACTCTAATATCACCATCTTTATATCACAAAACTATTGCAAGGAATCAAACATATTGTCGTGGATTTATCACGGCAGATGTCCTTAGTGTCAGGACTTAGTCGCGAGGCCAACGCATCTATGTGGTAGCTTGAGAGGGGTTGAGCGGAATCGAGAGACGCAACACAAGGCGAGGATTTAGACAACCGGGCCCGGGAAACATCATCCGGTAAAAACCCTACATCTTTGTTTGAGGCTAGGTCTCATTATCATCACGAGGGAGTCATAGTAAACGGCTCTCCTCTTTGTGTCTAGCCCTAAGATTGTTTCTTCTTGCTTGTCCCTTCTCCCTCTTTGGGAGCCCTGCCCCTCCTTATATAAGTTGAAGGGCGGGTTACATCATGGAGTCCTACTAGGATTAGGACAAACCTATCTCTAATACAAACTGGATACAAGTCCGGTCTTAACTCCTTGTAAGACAAATATTCCTTATGCCTTTCCTTATAAACCGCCCACCGTGTTGAACCAGCCTTCATGAACCGCTTGATCGGGCCACCGGAGTCTTGTCGCTCCCTTCCGACCCGCTGCGGATTACCAATGAACCGTAAACCGCCGGAATTAGCGGTGAATCGTCAAGTCTTAGCGGGTCTCAAGTAAACCGCCAAAGTCCGCGGGTTATACTTCCGGCCGGTTTTACGCCATGAGGTATATCCCGACATTAGCCCCAGTTTAATTTGGATTTATCCATGTTAAACTGCTCTGTCGAAATAAACACAAGAACAAACTTGATGATTATGCTCCGGGTTAAGAATTCTTGTAAACCGACATCGATCATCCTTAAATCCTTGTCATTTCCTCCTGCTAGAATATCCGGTCAATAGACCAGCTTCATAATCAATTTGCTTGCAGAAAAAATATTGTAAATAAAGAGTCCATTTGAATTGGCCTTCAATGCTCTGATTTGACAAAATATTAGTCTCTGAAATATTCAAGCGATATCGGCCGGCTTGAAGATGTAAAACTTGCGGTTTATGATTACCACCATTGTCGGGTTATAAAACTGATAATTCCGGGTCATGATTATTGCCAACGCCGGTTCATGATTGTTGCCAACGCGCGGTTCATGATTATTGATGGCAAGACTGGCTACCACACAGGATCGTAATGATTGAGTGACGCCTTGAGGTCAATCCGGTTTGCTCAAGCAGAGAATTTGAAAATAGTTCTTCAATAATAATATAATACACCTTAGCCCCCAAGTCTTGGAGCAGAACAAAGTGATGGCTTAAGACTTGCTTCAATATAAATACTGCCACTTTAAGAAGAAATCCATGTTGTTCATCGGTCACTTAGTAAAACTGAATACTCCATATTATGTAGCCCCCAAGTGCGGGTTGTCATGCTTGCGACAACACAGGGACTTGTAATTGTCTTATACTCATAAAAACTTCAACCGGTGTAGCCCAGGGCGGGTCATTATGCAATAATGAGCGGGGACTTTATAAATATAATCATGTAGATTTGAGCGTTGATGTGTAGCCCCCAAGGGCGGCTCATTATGATATGATGATGGTGGTCTTCAATAAGATGAGCAAAAAATGACTTTGCATTAGCCCCCAAGTGTCATGGTGCTTGCTTGTAGCGACATGAGACTTGCATATAACCTCAATTTGAATAATATAGCCCCCCAAGTGCTGGTCGTAAGCTGCGGCTGACTGGACTATTCCTTTCATTGCAGAATAAATCATATTCATCGACAAAATAATATCCATTGCGCTAAAAGCGACTTTTGAAACCTCATTCATAATATTAATAACCATAATAAAAATCCAGCCATGTTGGCTATTCAAGATAATATAATCCGGTATGAAAACCTTATTCATCCAATATCATAATGAAAATTCAGCCAAATTTGGCTATTTGAATAATATAACCCAATCATTTATAAGCGCATGATTCAATGGCATAATCCAAATATATAGTGGCGACTTATAGTCCAAAAGCGAGCGGGTTAACAAACAGGATAATTTCTCATCATATCACGGTGACTTATCGTCTTAAAAGGCAGGCCGGTTTAATAAACACGGATAATTTATCATCGTGCTTTATTCAACCTGTTTCGCATACAACAAGTTTAAAGTGTCTGGCGGTTTATCATGGGAATGCCAATCATAATGCCCAAAATATAACTTGAGTTTATAACCAAGGCTGCAAAAATAATCAAATATGAAATATATCATACTGTGACATTGAATCACATCATTGGTTTACCAAATTTTTGTAGTAAGAGTGATAACCCCAATCTTGAGTAATAATAACTCCTTTCATCTTGTGCGGTTTATGATAAAACCGTGCGGGTTGTGATAAACACCGGTTTAACCATATATATCTTGGTGACTTGTAGTCAAACCAGATCGGGCTGATAGTCTTCGGATTATGATTTGATCATGTCTTGACAACTTGTAATTGAAAGTCAACCCGGGTTAATGAACACCAGTTTACTCCATAATAAGATGGTAACATAAAATCAAACCGGCGAGATAGTCTCCTGATTAAGATTTGACCGTGTTCCGCCAATTTGTAATTGGCAGTTTGAACCGGATTAACAATGTCGGTTTAAAAACACAACAAAAGTAAAAGTTCTTTAGCAAAAAGAACAGGAATTCAAGCAAAGGCAAAATAAAACCATTGCAAATGAGGCTTTCTTGGCCGATCGGATGGTGTTACCATGGTGGGACACGACCAAGCTCCCAATAAGGTGTAGCGATGGTTCAAGTCAGCCCAGTCCCCAAGCTCAAACCGTGGCATTATGCCGATCAAGTGGGCGTGGCAATGGTTCGGGTTCACCAAGCCCCAAGTGACTCTATGGCCTTAGGCCGATCAAGAGGCGTGTTTGGTTCAGACTTGACCATGTCCCCAAGTGATCTGGTGGCTTTCGCCTATCAAAAGGTGTTGCATTGGTTCGGATACGACCAAGCCCCCAAGTGATGTTGTGGCACTAGGTCGATCAAGAGGCGTGGCTATGGTTGAGACATGACCAAGCCCCCAAGTGATCAATAATATGATAAGCCAACAAGGCATGATACCCACGTTTGAACGCGCATCATGGCAGCAGGTCTTTTTCGGGACCCTTTAACTTTTTGCAAGAGATAAATCCTTCTTGAACCGGATTTTTGAACCGGATATCGAGAGCTTCAAAGCTTTGTGGGAGACATCTTTCCTTGAACGGATTTTAAACCGGAATCTTCATTTAAAATTGAAATTTTCGACGGCCTTTAAAATCTAACTTAGAAGTTAATTCCTTTTTGAAGCGGACATTTTTAGCCGGGATTTGAGAGCTTGAGCTTTGTCGGAGACAGATTTCCCTTGAACTGGATTGTAAACCGGATATTTGAGAGCTTCAGTGAGACTGGCTTCCCTTGAACCGGATTGTAAACCGGAATCCTTTCTGATGACCCGGAACTTCTTCATTGAGCCGAGATTTTGTAACTGTCATATACTTTCTAAGCCGGAAATTTTCTGACGGTCTTTAAATTTTCATGAATATACTTGATAGCCTCGGGACCGGGTTATCCTTCCCTCCATCGTTACGGGGTTCTTAAATTTGCTAAAGCGGCAAGATTTGCTTGAGTCATGTCATCGTAGCCCCGAGTCTCAAAGGTGACTCGAGGAGTTGGCTTGAAACTCTCATATTTGTTGTGATGTAAACCGGCATAACTTGTATGTCATTGGTGTTGATAGCACGATGTGAATCCACATAAGGTTGAGGTGACTGCGGCGGGTTATAAATGATCCCGTATGAGCCGTGTCAGCAACTCGGCCATTGGTTCCTTCCAACTGGCGATTTGAAGTTTAACCAAACTGTAGTGACGGCGACTTGTGCGCCTGCCCATTGAACCATCCAAAGGTGCGAGACGCGTTGATAATATCTCGATAATTTGGCTCCAATTTGTTGAAGAAACCGGGCTTCCCAAGTAGTGACTTGCTCATACTCAATAAACAGCTCATCTGTGAAAAAAAGGGTGGCCCGGTGTGTTGATGTAGACCAGGAGCGCGAGAGCGGTCGATAAAGACGACCGCATAATATCGAGGCAGCTTCAGACAGATGAACCAGCCCAGCGACATTGTAAAATTTGTGCGCAGACGGGGAAAAGCGGTACCGGTGTTGTAAACCGCGCAGACGGGCGTAATCGCGGTGCGGTCCGGCAAGCTGATAAACCGGACCACGGGGACGGCGACTTACTCATGTTCATTCACGGGTGGTATAACCACGGACGAAAGCGCCCGGTCACGAGGCGTTGCTAGCGATGCTACTGTGCGTAATATACCGCCTCATTTGTAATGAACAATTGTCTCAATAAGCAGCTCATGCGCATAAAGTGCGGCCCGGTATGTTGATGTAGACCAGGAGCGCGAAAGCGGACGGCAAAGATGACCTCAGCATCATAGGCGGCTCAAACAGATGAACCGGCCGCGGGGTTGTAAACCGGCGCGGACGGGCGAGTTAACCACGTTGTTTTGTTGTAATGAACAATTGTCCTGCATCCACAATATTGCAGACCAAGGCAAAGATAAACTGCTCTTTGACAAAAATAATATGTGCCAATAAAATGTATTTTAGATGAACATCACCTGATGTGCCAGGCCGGAAATAATCCGCCATGAAATCGATGATCGCTAGGTGGAGTTGAAGTCGCTCACGGGTGAATCGGCCGCGGCGTGGTAAACCGGTGCGGACGGCTGAGTCGGCCGCAACGTTTGTAAGCCGGCGCGGACACGTGAACCGGCCGCGAGGGCGGACGGGCGAGTCACCCATGGCGTTATGGAGTGGCACGGATGGGCGAGTCGGTGGCTGCGTTTTGATGTAAACCGGACCGCGACACGCATGCCCATGAAACCACGCAGACACGGCTGAACGCGATGCCTCCGTGGTATAACACCACCTCGTTTTCTTTTAATAGCCGCCCCTGCATAAAAAAATATTACAGGCCGGAGTAATTGTTGCTGATGAAAGCAACGTGTTAATTAACATGGACTTAGATGGATATCACCTGATTTGTCCGTATGATGGATGATCCGCATGTGACATCCGTAGATAACCTTTTCAAGATCGTTGCTTTGGTCCTTATATTTATCCAAAGGATTTTTATGTTGATCTTTGCCGATCTTATTTTTCATTTGATCTACTGCATGGGTCGTAGTAGTACTGTAATACTAACTGATTTTGCTTCCATGCATGTGTATGGGAGTCAAACAAGTAGTTTGACCTCTCTTCAAACAACGTATTCAGGTTTCCTTCAATGGTGTCAACTTATGTCTGAAACTTGACAGACATATTCAGACTTGAAAGGCGTCGGTGTTGGGGTCTCTGCGAAGAAAGCGCTGCGGCACTTTCTTCTTCCAAGCAAACAGAACAATCTAAACCACCGGCTCGATCGGCAAAGGTAAAGCCGTCGGTGAGTCTTCTTAGCGATGCTGGCGGGCGGTAAGTGGAAGCGATTGGTGTGTATGCGGCTTAAAGCGGAACAAGGCCAGTTGGCGAAGAGATGGAGTCACGGTGGCGAACCAAACCGGCAGCACAAGGTGAAAGCCTAGACAAAGCGGGGACAGCCCAGAGCAAAGATGAGAGGGGACGACTCAACGCAATGGGTCACAGCGGAGGCAACCCGGAGGAGGGGTGGTTGGAAGCAGAGGCGACCGCTCGCGGCGGCTCACGACGACTCAGAGTAGCAGAAGCTGCGGCGAAGTCCGGCGACGTAGAACGGCCGGCCGGCAATGGAGTTCGAGACGAACGCGGCGGCTCAGCGAGAACAAAGACAGGGCGGCACTCGAGATGGCGCAAAGGCTGCAGGCGGTTCAAGACCGCGATGTACGCGAGGGCAAGGGAGCCCAAGGCCCGGCGGATGATTGACACGGTGCTTTGGAGACGGCGGGTCATGCGCGGTGCAGCCGAGGTAAAACGGATTTTGATGGACTCAAGATGCATAGCCACGAAGCATACCGGCTGGCGGCTCGCCTCGACAGCGGCTAAGAGGAAGCTGCTTCGCTGCAGCCGGAGAAGCACCGGGCGTAGTCGAACGACAAAGGGCGCGACGTCAACGCCTCGACCGGAGGCGGCGGGAGACCGCAGCAGTGGCAATAGGGCGGGTCGACCCGGGCGACGATGTCAGCGGGCGACGGTTCAACACGCGTCCCGCTGGCGGCAGGTTGGAAGTGTGGAGGCGGTGGCGGTTGGCAAAAGTGCGCAAATGCAGATGGAAGTGAGGTCCATGGTGAGGTGGAGGCCCATGACGCGCAAACTGCAGACGGGTCAGCGGTCCTTTCCGTGTTCTGCCGTAGGGCGCTCTGCTTCACTCACGAGAACAGGGCGGCCGTAGGTTGCCTCAAGTGCCGATCCAACTCGGCAACTTTTTCCTTTCATAATTCTTGAATCAGCTTCCTTTCTTGTTTATTCAGATCTTAGCCGGCCAACACGTCCTCTGTCAGGACACGGTGTATCTTGCTTGATACGGAGTAGTAGTTGCCTAAAAACATGCAGATCATAGATTGTCTGAACTCCAATAGCGGCTCATGGACCGTATCTTTTGTTGATGTAGGCGAGCCACTGCCTGATATTTCATGAACATCTATGTAAGCACTGGTCATCCAACGGGTCATGGCCGGTTTCCGAGTCGCCCATGTCGCACCCTTTTTTTAACCTAGCGCTGGAGATTAAACCTCAGCGGCTCGTGTCTCCTCGTAAAGGTTGTATACAGGTTGTGTACATCCGACTTTTTGCATAGGAAAAGCGATCTGGTTGAACCGGCTAAAGCGGAGGAAATACCAGCGAGACCAAGTCCAAATTTTAAGTCCGATTACGGTAGCAGCTTGAGGTCAGCGGCAGCGAAATGACTTCGGCGAGGAATCACGGGTCAAATTGACGAGCAGAAAACGGCTTGATGAAAAATCACGATGGCGAATCCGTGTCATAATAGCAATTAAGCCTTGTGGCTCAGAGGCTGTATTAGAAACACTAGCTCCTTTGGAGTTTCCAAACTCATCGGTTTGGGCGACTTAAAACCCACGAGATAAATCGCGGGGCGGCACAGCGTAATGATCGCAACCCTAATTACTTGAAAACTGGCTATTCTTCATCTGAAGAATTATGAACTTCTCGATCCCTTGTGAAAGATCGCTTCAAGAACCCAACACCACCATGCGCAAGCCCTACGGTGGGCGCCAACTGTCGTGGATTTATCACGGCAGATGTCCTTAGTGTCAGGACTTAGTCGCGAGGCCAACGCATCTATGTGGTAGCTTGAGAGGGGTTGAGCGGAATCGAGAGACGCAACACAAGACCGGGATTTAGACAGCTTCGGGCCCCGGGAAACATCATCCGGTAACAACCCCACATGCTGTTTGAGGCTAGGTCTCATTATCATCACGAGGGAGTCGTAAGAACCGGCTCTCCTCTTTGTGTCTAGCCCTAAGATTGTTTCTTCTTGCTTGTCCCTTCTCCCTCTTTGGGAGCCACGCCCCTCCTTATATAAGTTGAAGGGGCGGGTTACATGTGGAGTCCTACTAGGATTAGGACAAACCTATCTCTAATACAAACCGGATACAAGTCCAGTCTTAACTCCTTGTAAGACAAATATTCCTTATGCCTTTCCTTATAAACGGCCCAAGTGTTGAACCGGCCTTCATGAACCGCCAGATCAACCGGTCTTGTCGCTCCTCGACCCTTTGCCCGGGATTACTAATGAACCGTAAACCGCCGGGTCGCCAGTGAATCGTCAAGTCTTAGCCGGGTCTCAAGTAAACCGCCAAGTCCGGCCGGGTTATACTTCCGGCCGGTTTACGCCGCGGGGTATATCCCCGACACATATCATATTCAGTGATCTACAAGTTCTATGTAGAATTTTATGACTAACCATGTGAATGACCAGTTCCTGTCATCTCTCTTAATAGATTTAAGTGAAGCAAGAGAGTTTAATTCTTTCTACAAAACATATGCCCACACTCTAACAAATATAAGTGAAGAAAAAGAGCATTCTACAAATGGCGGTTTTTCTATGTGAAGAGAAACAGGCAATCCAAACTTCAAATGATATAAGTGAAGCACATGAAGCATTCTATAAAGCCATACTCAAAAGATTTAAGTGAAGTGGAAAGAGCATTCTATAAATCAACAAAGGACTACCTCATAGCAGCATGGTGCATAAAATAAAAATTAAAACTAAATGTAAAAGACGCTCCAAGATTTGCACATATCGCATGAACGAAACGAATCTGAAAACATAGCGATACTTGTTGAAGAAAGATGGGATGCCTTCCGGGGAATCCCAAGCTTAGACGCTTGAGTCTCGTTGAATATTTACTTGGGGTGCCTTGGGCATCCCCAAGCTTGAGCTCTTGCCTCTCTTCCTTCTTCTCATATCGAGACCTCCTCGATCTTCGAACACTTCATCCACACAAAACTTCAACAGAAAGCTCGGTAAGATCCGTTAGTATAATAAAGCAAATCACTACTCTAAGTACTGTTGAAAACCAATTCATATTTTGTTTTTGCATTGTAGCTACTGTAATATAACTTTTCCATGGCTTAAGCGATAGTTTCATCAAAACAAGCAAACTATGCATCAAAAACAGAATCTGTCTAAAACAGAACAGTCTGTAATAATGTGAACATTTACCATACCTCTGGTACTTCAAAAATTCTGACAAAATTAGGAAAAATAAAAAATTTGTATAGAAAGACAGTACAAAAAGTTTTAGAACATTTTGACGTTCCAGTAAAAAATTAAAAATCGCGCACTACAACAAAAGTTTCTGTCCTGCACCGTACAAACCAACAAGCATTGTAAACATCCTAAAGGCAAACCTTTGCACATTATTTTATAATACAATGGAATTGTACAAGGGATAATTATTTTATTGAAAAGTTTCTGTAATTAAGATTCACAAAGTTTCCGTGAGCATGAACAAAGTTCAAGGAGCTCTCCCACTTCAACAATGCTTGTCTTTCTCACTTTCACTTTTCTTTTTGAAAAGTTTTAGGTTCCCCTATTTATTTTTTTGTTTTTAAACTATATAAAAGCAATCAACAGAAATAAATGACTCTCTACTTCCGGGTTGTCTCCCTGACAACGCTTTCTTTAAAGCCATTAAGCTAGGCATATAGTGCTCAAGTAATGGATCCACCCGGATCCCAAGGTATATCAAATCCAATTTTAATTAACAATAATTTGTAATTTAGTAGTGAGCACAAAGTAACATATATCATGCAACAATGAAGTCTAACTCTCTTCCTATGCATCGGCATGTCATAAAAGAACAATTCATGCACACATAGTAAAGGCCAATGCATAGTATAAACAGTTTCTTGCAATTCTATCATGTTGGAAACATAGAGAGGTGGAGATATAGTTCCTCTCTCATAATAATTGCAAGTAGGAGCAAAAAGAACATGCATATTATATCTATCAAAATCATCATGTGCAACGATAAAAGGCAACCCATTAATATAATCCTTAATAAAGGCAAACTTCTCCGATATAGTGTAGTCGGGAGAATTCAAAAAGATAATAGGACTATCATGCGTGGGTGCAATAGCAACAATTTCATGTTTAACATAAGGAAATATAGCAAGTTCATCTCCATAAGCGTAATTCATATTGGCATCTTGGCGACAGGCATAGCAAGCATCATCAAAAAGGGATATTTCAAAAGAATCAACGGGATCATAACAATCATCATAGCATTTATCCTTCGGTAAACACGAAGGGAAATTAAACAATGTATGAGTTGAAGAGTTAATCTCATTAGAAGGTGGGAACGGGTGATCAATCCGCTCTTCCTCCTTTTGTTCTTCACTCTCCTCCTCATCTTTTTCATCCAATGAGCTCACAGTTCATCAATTTCTTCTTCCATAGACTCCTGCAAAATATTAGTCTCTTCTTGGACAGCGGAGACTTTCTCAATAAATGCATCAATATCGGCATTGTATTCATAATTCTCATAGCAATACTTAAGGATAGCTAAATTTTCAGGTCTATAAACAGCATCATAAAGATTTTCACACTCTTTGAACAAAGATTCAATTTCATAAGCACCCATAAAAGCAAAAAATTCTTCTATTTGTTCCACATCATAGTAATCATATATACCTCTAGCATAAGAAGCCAAGGTTTCATTATCATTAAATTTGCATGAAAAGGGAAGGTGTGGAGCCTTCATCCTAGAGCAACAAGTATAATCATATCTCAAGCATAGTTGCCTCGCATACCAATACAACAAATAAATTAGATACCATAAAAGTTTCACTATTTGAGTCAAGCTATAATCACTAAAGTAATCACGTTGATACAACGTGTCTCCCGATACATAATTGAATGGGGTTTTCTCAGGATTATCAAAGTAGTACATAATATCTATCACATAACGAGCATCGAGGGTTTTAGGAGGTTCCCCATCTCCATGAGCAGCAAGTACACCTAATTCTTTTGGTATTTCGTGTTCCATATCCATAACTAAAGATAGAGAACAACTTAGAACAAAAAATAAAAATTACTTAGAGATAAAGCAAACAAGCACACACGAGAATATTCAATTTTTACGCTATTGCTCACTTCAAGAACGGCGCTTTAAAAAGTCTTGATAACCCACAAATATAGGAGATCAATTGTAGCCTCTTTCGATAAGTAAGAGTGTCGAACCCAACGAGGAGCTAAAGGTAGAACACATATTCCCTCAAGTTCTATCGACCACCGATACAACTCTACGCATGCTTGATGTTCGCTTTACCTAGAACAAGTATGAAACTAGAAGTACTTTGTAGGTGTTTTTGGATAGGTTTGCAAGATAGTAAAGAACACGTAAATAAAAAAGTAGGGGCTGTTTAGATAAAGACACAACTAAATTAGTTTTAGTAGAGAGCTTTTTGTTACGAGAAAGTTATTTGTCCCTAGGCAATCGATAACTAGACCGGTAATCGTTATTGCAATTTTATATGAGGGAGAGGCATAAGCTAAGATACTTTCTCTACTTGGATCATATGCACTTATGATTGGAGTCAAGGAAGCATCCACAACTACTAAAGATCATTAAGGTAAAACCCAACCATAGCATTAAAGTATCAAGTCCTCTTTATTCCCATACGCAAACAACCTTCTTACTCGGGTATGTGCTTCTGTCACTCACGCCACCCACCATAAGCAAATCATGAACATATTGCAAACCCTACAGCGGGGATCCCACACGCTTGCGCGACACGGGGAGCACCATAGGACATCACCAATAATAAAACATGCAACTCAAACTAATCACGATCATCAATTAACCCGTAGGACAAAACGGATCTACTCAAACATCATAGGATAGCCATACATCATTGGGAAATAATATATAGCATTGAGCACCATGTTTAAGTAGAGATTACAACGGGTAAAAGAGGGTTACACCGCTGCATAGAGGGGGGAAGAGTTGGTGATGATGGCGGTGAAGTTGTTGGTGAAGATTGCGGCGATGATGATGGCCCCCAGTGGCACTCCGGCGCCACCGAAAGCGAGGGGGAGAGAGCCCCCGTCCTTCTTCTTCTTCCTTGACCTCCTCCCTAGATGGCGTAACATCCCAAAATTCTAAATTTTGGAATGTTATAATAAATAGATAGTTATGATTGCTTGTTTGATTACTTGAGTGAAATTCGAAACTTTTTGAAAGTTAAATGAGAGGGTATAAAAGGACTTTCCCAAACTTTCATTTTGCATTTTGATCTCCATGAATTCAAATCCTTTTCAAATACAAAACCCTAGAGAGGAGATGACATGACTTCTTCCATTTAATATAATGAAAAGGGTTTTTGAAAATATTTGAATTTCATTTGGAAATATTTCCAATTCAGAAACTTCAAGCAACTCAATGATTTTCATGAGAGAAGATAAAATGACATCTTCAAAACATAAGAAATAAGAGTTGGAAGTTTCAAAGATTTCAAATTTAAAACTCCCGTTGAAATTATTTTCAATTTGGAGTAATTTTGGTTTATTCAAATTATTGTTCGCCAAAAATAAAATATATGGAAATTAAGGTAAAATGATTCCCTACAGTAGAAAATTGGAGAGAAATAAATTTGAAATCAGTTTGGTATTTTTTAAATGATTTTTATTGGGTTTTATTGTAGCAGCACTCTTTGCTTTATTTGAATTTTTATGGATTTTATTTGGCGTTAGAAAAATGTTCATCTTGTAGAAAATCTTTTTCTGTAAATTTTGATATATTATACGCCTAGTATATTTTTTAATTTATTATGGTTTATATTTTTTCTGTCAAAATTGTTTTGTTTAAAAAAAAAACTCCTCGGACCGACTGGGCGGAAGCCCAGCCGGCCCAACAGCGTCGCTGTCTCCCTCCCGCGTGCCCGAGCTGGACTCCCCCGAGTCCGAGCCGCCGCCGCTTGGCCGAGTCGCCCGGCCTCCTCCTCCGCCCTTCCCACGCCACCTCGGAGTCGCCTGACCGCTTTTTAAAAGGCCGAGGCCCTGGGCCCTCTCCTCCTCTCTCTTGCACCGCATCTTGAGCCGCCACCGCCGCCACACATCTCGCCGTAGCCGCCTCCACCCTGCTCCGTCCCGTCGCCGTGGACCGCCGCCGACGCCGCCATCCTCCTCGCAGCGACGCGCCGCGCCTCCCCGACCTCTCCATTTCCCTCCTCGACCACCGGAGCCGCCGCCCCAGCCGAGACCGACGCCGCCGCCGCCGCCGTCCCCGACTCCGGCGATCGCCGCATGATGTAACCACCTCCGTCCGTTGGATCTGGATCCAACGTTCCTCATCGCGTCTTTGTTTTCCCCAAACGTTCTTTTTGCGAGCGTTCATTAGCTAGGGTTCGGCAGCGAACGGATTCGTTCGTTAGCATTCTGTAAAGAACGTTCGGTATTTAGTTTTTTTTCTTTTTCTGTTAGTTTTAGTCAGGGACTTATTTGTAGATGTATTATTTACAGTTTAGCCCCTGCTGTTCAAACCTCCACAACTTTTCGCTCGTTCATCCAAATCCAATGAAACCAACGCCCACTTCTTTGTTATAATCCCCTCTTTCCAGTAAAACAACTTAAACATGATTTTAAAAGTTTTAAATTTGAATTCAAACAGATTTGTATTTGAACTTTGTTTGATCATAACTTGAGTTTTATAACTCCGATTTAGTTGATTCTTTTTGCAAATTAAAGCTATTGACCTAAACTTTCTGATAAGGCCAAATTCACTTAATTTTGGTATTGTTAGAAATTGTTTTCTGTTGCAAGAGTTATTTGCTTGATTTTGAAGTTTACTGAATTGTTTTGTCGTTCTTTCCGATCTTTTGTGTGAGTGCTTATGTATGAAATTGCTTGCTCACGATAGATTGACCGGAGTGTGATGAATAGAACTATCAGGAGTTATGAGCGTGAATCATCTTCATCAACAATACGAGGCAAGTTCACACTTTGATCATATCCCTTTCATACCCAGTTTTTATGCATTAGATTCACCCTCAAACATTGCATGAGTAGGATTGATAACATGTGGGTATTGGGAAGTAGTTGATGAGGTAGGAACCTATTGCCCTGCATTAAAACCTTGGGAGTTACTATTACGTTATGCTTATATCGCCATGCTATGCTCGTAGACGTGGATTGGGTTTGAGTGTATTCCATGACAGATGTGAGATTGTTTACTTAATGGTTCAACTTAAGGTGGCTACTTTAATACACATCTGGGTGGATTGGTTGCGGGCACCTGGAGAATCCAGTGTTGTCCTAGGATATCCCGGAGGACCCGTGTGATCATCCTATAGCTCGCCCCCAGGCTCAAAGGGATCATAAGATTATTCATGCTAGAAACTTCCATGTGCAGCCACAAGCTATTATGGGCTCTAGCATAGTTGGGTAAGTTGCATGACATCTTCCAGTGGTAGGCTAGCAGATGTAGGGGTTGTAGGTTTGTACTATCTACCCAGGGTTAGAGTTAATGTTTAAAGAAGGCTGTGTCTCGGCCGATTAGTCCGTTCTCAAACACCATGAAGCGAGAAATCCAACGGAGGAGATCGAGTCTTGTGGGGAAAAGTGTAAACCTCTGCAGAGTGTACAAACTAATCATGATTAGCCGTGTCCCCGGTTATGGAAATCTTGAGTATCTGGTTCTTGGATTATCATGTTGATCTCATCACTTTATTTAATCAATTTGATCGAGATAATGATTATTATTTTGGGATCGAGTTGGAGGAACCTTCTCAATATGTATCAACCAACTTTGTAGTTAAATAAAAATTTATGCCTTTGTTGTAGGGAAAAATTGGCTTTTCGCAAAAACATTATAACCATAGAGCTTTTCCACCGGCCAAATATGCATGTAGTGATAGCTATTTTTCATCATTATCCTATGGTGTGAATTTGCCAGTACATTCAATGTACTGACCATTTATGGCTGCAACATCTCATGTTGCAGGTTTCTTACGACGAGTAAGTGATACGTTAGGGTTACGATTTCTACACTCAACTTTGCCGTTGGTGTTGATGGGAATCCACAACCTTGTTACTTCTTCTATTTGGATTGAGGTAATAGTATTTACGTTACTTTATACATGTGATTTACCTCTATTATAAATCCTCGAGTATCGTGTGTGTCAAAGATACCGAATCCGAGGATGACACTTAAGCACAAAGACTTGACCGTGCGAGGTCGGGTCGCTACAATATGGTATCGAGCACATGTTGATCAGAGGACGTGACCCTAGAAACCGGCAAGCCATAGGAAAGATTTTCTCTACAACTTTCTTTTCAAAAATATCTTTTACCTCTCTTCCTTCTGAGCTTATTCAAATATTCCCTTTTAGTGAGACTATACCCCTTTCCCCTTTTGACCATGAAGATTCGACTGATGAGACCACTCCAGGAAGTACAAGATATTGGACAACTAAGGCCATTCGAAATGAAGAGGAATTTACAGAGCATTATAATAATGGAAACTACAACAGTTGAAGACTCCGAAGACTAGGAGAATTTGAAGGCCCTGTAGAATTTCCTGATTTAGTATGACCTAGGAAGGCTACCCTTATGGAACTTGGCAGACTATGGAAAATTTGTCACAATAGAGATCAAGGTGTATCAGAGAAAGACCGGAACATGGAGGATTAGAACTCAAAGTTTTGTCAAGAAAACCCTAATGGAGGAGATATCAGCTATGGAATGATAGTTCATGGCAATGACAAGAGCAGAAACACGGCTATCCATGATGTTGTCGCCCGCTTATACTATTGTCACCGTGCGGAGTTAAGCATGCAGATGCATGGAAGGATTGGATGGTAGAAGGCTGATGGAGCATCTGTCAGCAAAGGATGCAGTTATAACCTTAGCTGGTGTGTCGCCAGGATCTGGAATACTACATCAAGAAGTTTAAGATGGACCTTCAGAAAGCTGTATTTGATAAGGAAACATTTTGTGAAGAACTCAGGAACCAGAAGCTTAAAGTAGCCAAACTGGAGGAGCTAGAACCTTGAGATACCGGAGATTTGTCAGGAACTGAAGGACAGTAAGACCATGGTACATGCCAAGGATGTTGAAATCCAGAAGTTGGAATGCAACTCCAGATTATTAAAGGATGTCACCAGAGACTTCGCTTCAACAGAGATGATTTGGCAAAAGAACTTGAGAAGGACAAGCACGATCGGAAGAAGCCATCGGAGACATGAACAAGACCTGAAGAGTTTGACGACATTGAAGATTTATTAACCTTTAGAAGACCAAACCCCTGTTACATACCTATGTTAGATGCGACGGTTGTGAGCTGTCATTTGTTTGATGTTTTTCCGACAGCCACAAAATAAAATCTGTCTTTTCAAAACTATTGTTTGTGTTGTGTGTATCTCTCTCTCTCGACCTCTCCTATCCCACCCAAAACCCATGGACCCAGTAGAGGACAAACGGAGATGAGTTTGTATTTTCTGGACCGATGAATCAATTGGAGACGGACCGATGGATTCAGAACATGGAGGATCACATGAAGAATAACACTATAGCCGAAAAGGATATGACCCAGCATGCTCTTCAGTGTTTTGAAAGAGGTGCTGCTACTTGGTGGAGGATGTACCAGGCCATCAATGGATGGCAAGGAGTAACCACTTGGAAGGGATTTAAGTTGACTCTGCTAAAATCTCGGCTTGTGTCCCAGGAATTGAAGCCTTACGGAAATTATACAAGGAAGTCTTGAGCATGCAAGATCTATGGAGAAATAGGACACAACCATAAGGAACACAAGGATGAATGCCCTAATTGTGAAGGAAGTCACCCAGCTGAAGAATGCCCAACTAGGCAGATTACTTGTTTCTTGTGTGAAGGGACTACCCACTACCTTGCTCAGTGTCACATTTACCCCATGGTACAAAGAATCGTATAGCAGAAGAAAGAAGTAAAGAAAGGAGCCCTTATGGAAATTTTAGAAGAACTCGTGATGAAGAGGTGAAGGACACACCCAAAGAAGGCCCAATTAAAGCCTGCACCAAGTCATGCTATTCATGTGGAGAAGAAGGACACATCTCCCAGAATTGTATGAATGGGGATCTAGTAGAATTCCCGACAGAGGAAGTAGAGTATGACCCACAGGAAATAGAAGCCGTGATTGGAACGGAAAAGTCCAGGAAGAGAAGTAGATTGGATTTCAGGAAAGATTTAAGTCATATCACCTGTTTCAGGTGCAAGGAGTCAGGGCACTACTTCAGTAGTTGCCCAAAAAAGGAAGCCGAGGACCCAAGGAGGCTATGAAATCATGAGGGAACATCGAGACTTGTCAGAAGTAATATGTTTTTGTTGTAATGAAGCAGGGCACTTTGCCAAAGATTGTCCCAAAGAGAAGGAGGCTTGTGCTAAATGGTTGAGTTGCAACAAAAGAAGTATAGTAGTAGTAGTGGGAACAATTCTTTTGTATTGAGGTGTTGAGCTGAGGCATGTATGGAAATGCAGGAGATTGTAATAATTGGAGAATCAATAAAGTTAGCCTCATTGGTACTGATTTGGATCTTATGAGATGTTACTCTATGGAGAAAGGTTTTGACCATTTTCGAGGATATGAGAAATATGGTCTATGGAAGAATTGGAGCATTTTAAGGGTGGTAGTACCCTATGAGGACACTAAACCCCTGGAAAAGATGATGATATTTCACGAAGTGGACTTCGGACAAAATAGGTATGAGTTTTGCCTCGATATGTGGGATAACCCAAGGGTATGAAGGGATGAAGTACTATTGGATATAAAGGAGCTAGAACGTTGGTAATATGGAGCAGTTGTAACTCCATGATGAGTCTGAGCAATCACGTCTTAGTTTGGCACCAATAGAAGGAAGAAGGACAGTACAATTGGATGGATTTAAGAATGCTAGCAAGCTGGATATTGAAATAATGATCGGTTGCCCCGACGATGAGTTCAAGGTCTACAAGTGATGAGATGGGCCATAACCCACAGGCCCCAGGACCTGCCAAGAAGCAAGCACACTCTTGCTGAAGGAAAAACCCTGGAAGAACATACGACCTTATCGACAGACGATTTTATAGGAGTTTATGCAAAAGCTGAGAGTTGTGAAGAAACGATATATTTTTGTTTGGCTTGCAGAATCCATGGATTTATCCGAACTTGGTTCGTCGACAAGAGAAATTCTGCAATGCTTGTGAGGATGACCGAGTGTTAGAATGCGAGATTCACGAACCATATCTGAGGTAATGATTTGGGTGCGGGATGGATTGATCACCATACTGACTTACTCTTATTATTCGCCTCTGCTATATGGGATGGTAAATCTGAGTGAATTACCCATAGTAGAGAGACGACGATTAAAACCTTGTTTAAACCTTAGAATGGTATGATAATTTTTTCCTTGTACATGGCAGCTGTTGCCAATCGTAGGATATAGGGTGAGAATGAAGCCCAGACCCATTTCGTGCAGGAGAAACCATAAATTGTTGACCACCATGATCGATAGTTGTTTAGTATTGGCGCCCGGAACCTGGGCTGCCTAAGAAGACCCAGTCTCGGAATAACCTTACCAGGATGAAAGGACAGAAGAATTGAGGAAAAGGTTATGCCGCTGCCGGAAGAGCCCAGAGAAGGAATTTTCCCGAGATCTGAGAAGACCGACACTGCCAAACAATAGGATGGAGTATATGAGTTTTGATGCAACTTTAACCATGCTTCTAAGGGTGGTAGCACCCCAGACCCTGGAGAAGATCGATGGATTTTGAGAAGACCCCAAACCTAACCTATTTCTTTCTAGCCTCTCCGAATCTCGAGGACGAGATTCATTTTAAGGGTGGTAGGTTTGTAACATCCCAAAATTCTAAATTTTGGAATGTTATAATAAATAGATAGTTATGGTTGATTGTTTGATTGCTTGAGTGAAATTGAGTGAAATTCAAAACTTTTTGAAAGTTAAATGCGTGGGAATAAAAGGACTTTCCCAAACTTTCATTTTGCATTTTGATCTCCATGAATTCAAATCCTTTTCAAATACAAAACCCTAGAGAGGAGATGACATGACTTCTTCCATTTAATAAAATGAAAAAGGTTTTTGAATATATTTGAATTTCATTTGGAAATATTTCCAATTCAGAAACTTCAAGCAACTCAATGATTTTCATGAGAGAAGATAAAATGACTTCTTCAAAACATATGAAATATGAGTTGGGGGTTTCAAAGATTTCAAATTTAAAAACTCCCGTTGAAATTATTTTCAATTTGGAGTAATTTGGGTTTTATTCAAATTATTTTTCTCCAAAAATAAAATATATGGAAATTAGGGTAAAATGATTCCCTACAGTAGAAAATTGGAGAGAAATAAATTTGAAATCATTTTGGTATTTTAAATGATTTTTATTGGGATTTTATTGTAGCAGTGTAGCACTCCTTTTGCTTTATTTGAATTTTTATGGATTTTATTTTACGTTAGAAAAATGTTCATCTTGTAGAAAATCTTTTACGTAAGAATTTTGATATATTATCGCCTAGTATATTTTTTAATTTATTATGGTTTATATTTTTTCTGTCAAAATTGTTTTGTTTAAAAAAAAAACTCCTCGATCACCGATAGTTGGCTCAATGGCCTTCCGTCAGCTGTCTCCCTCCTGCGTCATGATGCAGTGGACTCCACAGTCAGAGCCGCTTGGCCGCTGCCGTGTGGTCGCCCAGCCTCCTCCTCGCCCCTTCCCTCACGCCACCTCGGAGTCGCCCGTCCCCCGCTTTTAAAAGGCCGAGGCCCCGGCCTCCTCTCTCTCTCTCACGCGCATCTTGAGCCGCCACCGCCACACATCTCGCTAGAGCCGCCTCCACTCCGCTCTCAATCCGGTGCGGTGGACGCGCCGACCCGGCTTCGCAGCGCCATCCTCCTCGCTTGCGCCGCCTTGCCGCCCTCCCGGGACCTCTCCGGTTGCCCTTCTCCTCGACCACCGGAGCCGCCACCCGGCCGAGGCAAGAAGACTGGTCGCCGTCGTCCTCCACAGCTCCGGCACATCGCGTAATCTTGTCGTCCTCCCGATTCAGCGATCACCTCGGTAACGCTCTCTTAGGTATTTAGTTTTTTCTTTTTACATTAGTTTCGATGGGGACTTATTTGTAGATGTATTATTTACAGTTTAGCCCCTGATCTTCAAACCTCCACAACTTTTCGCTTGTTTATCCAAATCCAAAGAAACCAACGCCCACTTCTTCGTTATAATCCCCTCTTTCCAGTAAAACTACTTAAACATGATTTTGACAGTTTTAAAATTTGAATTCAAACAGATTTGTATTTGAACTTTGTTTGATCGTAACTTGAGTTTTATAACTCCGATTTAGTTGATTCTTTTTGCAAATTAAAGCTCTTGACCTATACATTCTGATAAGGCCAAATTCACTTAATTTTGGTACTGTTAGAAATTGTTTTCTGTTGCAAGAGTTATTTGCTTGATTTTGAAGTTTTCCGAATTGTTTTCTCGTTCTTTCCGATCTTTTGAATGAGTGCTTATGTATGAAATTCCTTGCTCACGATAGATTGTCCGGAGTGTGACGAGTACAACTACCAGGAGTTATGAGTGCGAATCATCTTCATCAACAGTACGAAGCAAGTTCACACTTTGATCATATCCCTTACATACCCAGTTTTTATGCATTAGATTCACCCTCAAACATTGCATGAGTAGGATTGATAACATGTGGGTATTGGGAAGTAGTTGATGAGATAGGAACCTATTGCCTCGCATTTCAAACCTTGGGAGTTACTATTACGTTATGCTTATATTGCCATGCTATGCTCATAGACGTGGATTGGGTTTGAGTGTATTCCATGTGCGGATGTGGAGATTGTTTACTTAATGGTTCAACTTAAGGTGGCTACTTTAATACACATCTGGAGTGGATTGTTTACGGTGCACACGGAGAATCCAAGTGTTGTCCTAGGATATCGGAGGACCCATGTGATCATCCCACGGCTCACCACCAGAGCTCAAAGCGGATCATAAGATTATTCATGCTAGAAACTTCCGTGTGCAGCCACATAAGCTATTATGGGCTCTAGCATAGTTGAGGTAAGTTGCATGACCCTCTTCCAAGGTTAGGCTAGCAGATGTAGGGATTATAGGTTGGTACATCTACCCAGGTTAGAGTTAATTTTTTACAGAAGAGACTGTGTCTCGGTACGTCTGCTTCTCTCAAACACCATGAAGTGCGAGAAATCCAACGGAGGAGATCGAGTCTTGTGGGGAAAGTGCGCAAACCTCTGCAGAGTGTACAAACTAATCATTATTAGCCGTGTCCTCGGTTATGGACGTCTTGAGTATCCGGTTCTTGGATTATCATGTTGATCTCATCACTTTATTTAATTAATTTGATATGGTTAATGATTGTTATTTTGGGATTGAGTTGGAGGAACCTTCTCAATATTTATCAACCAACTTTGTAGTTAAATAAAAATTTATTCCTTTGTTGTAGGGAAAAATTGGCTTTTTGCAAAAACATTATAACCATAGAGCTTTTCCACCGGCCAAATATGCATGTAGTGATAGCTATTTTTCATCATTATCCTATGGTGGGAATTTGCCTGTACATTCAATGTACTGACCCTTTGTGGCTGTAACGTCTCATGTTGCAGGTTTCTTTTGACGAGTAAGTGATACATTAGGGTTATGATTTCTACACTCAACTTTGCCGTTGGTGTTGATGGGAATCCACAACCTTGTTACTTCCGCTATTTGGATTGAGGTAATAGTATTTATGTTACTTTATACATGTGATTTACCTCTGTTATAAATCCTCAATCTTGTGTGTGTCAACATACCGATCTGAGGATGACACTTAAGCCACGAAGAAGACTTGACCGCCCCGAGGTCGGGTCGCCTCTGAGATGGGAGAAAGGTTTCCCCTCCTGGGTCCTTGGTCTCCATGGCATGGGAGGGGCCAGAGCCCCTCCGAGATTGATCTGTCTCTCCGTCTCTCTCTGTTTCTCGCGTTCTCGAGATCTGGTCTTTCACCGCTTTCTTTTATAACAGGAGATCCGTGAATCTCCGATTGGGCTGAATTTTGGACACGATCTCTATCCGAAATTAGCTTTCTTGTGGCGAAGAAGGGCTCCAACCGCCTTACGGGATGGCCACAAGGGTCCAGGGCGCGCCCCCCCTGCCTCGTTGCCCCCTCGGGCATCGTATCGCGTTGATTCTTCTTCCCAAAACTCACAAATATTCCAAAAAAAATCTCCGGCAGTTTTATCCCGTTTGGACTCCGTTTGATATGGATTTTCTGTGAAAAAAAAACATGCAACAGACAGGAACTGGCACTGGGCACTGGATCAATATGTTAGTCCCAAAAATAGTATAAAAAGTTGCCAAAAGTATATGAAAGTTGTATAATATTGGCGTGGAACAATAAAAAATTATAGATACGACGGAGACGTATCAAAAGCGTTCACCAAACTGCTCGGGATGCGCTACTAGATCTACTATCGCTCTAGATCTTCAAACACTGCTGCAGATGCGCTCTCGCGTCGCACCCCTGAGGATTCAGTGTCCGCTATGTCAGTCTATACACCTGCTTGGCTGGACGACGTCGTGACAAGCTACATCGCTAATCCTCAAGTTCAGAAAATTCTGGAAGACTTGTCGAAACGACCGGACCCAAAAGGGCGTTTCTCCACGTGCAATGGACTGCTCTACTGCCGCGACCGGCTCTGGTTGTGTGGTTCCCCCGCCCTACAACAACGGATGCTCCATGCTATTCACGACAGCACCATGGGTGGTCACTCCGGCGTGCCAGTCACATATCGCCGCCTACGACGCCTCTTCGCCTGGGCTAAGATGAAGGAACACACTTGTCAGTATGTCCAATCCTGTGCTGTCTTCCAACAAGCGAAACCAGAGTGCGTCCGCTACCCAGGACTGCTCGAGCCACTTCTAGTACCCGACCGCGCCTGGAAGGTGGTCACCATGGACTTCATCGACGGCCTTCCCTCTTCGGGCAGGTACAACTGCATCCTCATCATAAATGCGACAAGTTCACTCGCCACGCCCATTTCCTCTATCTCGAGTCACCCATTCACGGGCGCTAAAAGTTGCTCACGTCTACCGGAGAACATATACAAGCTCCATGGGCCGTCTAAAGCGGCCAATTAGCCGTGTCGGACAGAGATCCCGTGTTCACAAGCAAGTTCTGGCAAGAACTGTTCAAGATCATTGGGTCTAAACTCAACATGAGTACACCTTATCACCCACAAACTGACAGCCAGACGGAGCGTGTGGGAGACACCATCTTCGTCAAGCTCCAACCCTACGTGCAAACGACGGTGGCGCGTCGTACCAACCACAAGCTGCCCTTCTGCTACTTCGGGCCCTACAAGATCATCCGCGTCGTCAACCCCGTCGCCTACGAACTCGAGCTCCCCGCTAGCGCCAAGGTCCATCCCGTCTTACACGTCTCTCAGCTACGGCGCGCCCTCTCCAACAACACGCCCGTCGACGACAAGTTTCCCGTTCCACCCGAGGAGCCACTGTCGCCGGTTGAGATCATCGATACACGGCCACGTTAACACTCCCTGTAGCGAACAGATGCTCATCTTGTTGGTCGGTTCCGTCCCACTCGGGACGCCACTTGGGAAGGCGCGCCAAGTCCATGTCTGCGAAGCGCTTCTCGAACCTCTTGGGTTGAGAACGAAGCCAGCTCTCAGGAAGGGAGGGGGATGTCGACGCCGCATTTCGCCAAGGCGGTAGGCTTCACCCCAGAGCAGCGTCGACAACAGACCCGAGGATTGTGCAGCCCAACGAAGATTAAATCGGGCGAGAATCGGGCTCACCGAGCCCGCTCTCCAAGTGGCTCGCTACTTAAGCCCCGATGACAGTAGGATCGGCATCCAGAGAGGATCAGGACGAACGGCGGCTATCTCTTCTCCTCCACACCTACATTACACAAAAAGACACATCCGTGACATTTTGGGCCGAACGATTTTTTTTCTGTCATACTTATGACACTTCTATGACGATAATTGTGACAAAACACAGTATCATCATAGATGTGGTGGGAGTCCTACTTCTATGACAAAAATCATGACAAAATGGACTTTTCATCTGGGCGGGCGGAGGAACACGCCTGCATGACATTCTTTGGGTCATCCATGGCGGAAAAAAAACCGTGGTAGAAGCGGTATGAGCCGGAAAATATCGAGCGCTTTCCGGTTAGGGTGGGGTGGTCGGGCCGAAGCGATCGCGTTTTCCTCGTGACCTGCGCTTACTTGGCGCTGCATTAGAGATGCGAGGCGTTGGGCGAATCAACCCGAAGGCGAATACCTTCTGAGCTACATATTATCTGAACACGAGCGATCGATTGATGGCTGTTAATTGAACCCGATCGGCGATTCGCTTTGCTATTAGCTGCTGCTAACGGCGGTTTATAGATGCCTTTGCCTCTGGATGAACAGTGAGCGCTTCTTTGCGGGGTTTGGAAGAACAATTCCGGTGGGGGGTGGATGAACATGACCACGATGGTTTTGCTCTCTGGATGAACAGGACCCCGTCGTCGAGCCGGTTGGGGCTGGATGAAACGGGGGACCGTGGAGAGCAGGATGAAACGTGATCACCGTGGAGGGTAGGATGAACAGTAGATGGTGGAGGGTTGGATGCAAGCGGTAGCCCGTGGAGGGTGGTTGAACAAAGTAGCCCGTGGAGAGGCTGGTTGAACAATGGCCGAGTTTATGGAGAAGCGGTGGAGTTCTGGATGAACGAGGAGGCCGTGGATGAACAAATGTGGAGGCCGGAGGTGGAGGTCGGCGGTGTTGATGAACAAAGAGTGCGTGGAGGCTAGTGGGGTCGACATAATGGAGATGAAATGATATCCGTGGAGTCCTGCTTGATGCGTGCGCCACACCCCTCCGATGAACAGGGACCTCGTTTCACCGTAGCTCTCCAACACAAGTCTGTTTCCTCCGTTTTATGTATGCACACCTCCTTCCGATCAACAGGACTGCTTCGACCATAGGAGGTCCATTTCCTCCGCTTTTGGCGTCGCCGGACCCTCCCCGATGAGTGAGCGAGGATCCCGTTTGAACATAGCCGCATCGAACACAAGGCCATTTCCTCCGCTTACTGGGTACGCCAGCCTCGCTTCCATCGGCTGTTCAAATCAAGCCCTCCACGATGAACACGTCCCGACGCGATTCCGTTCCAGACCCAGCCGTTGGCTCCGCATGAACACGACGACGACGCTGTTTCTCCGTTCGACCCAAACGGTACACGAGCCGCGGGCGTACATATCTTGGCGCCAGTAGGCTGCTTCGAGACCGCCTGCGATGTAACGTGACGTGGGTCAGATTTTTCTTTTTGCACACCGCCGCTGTAATGTGACGCGGTGGTTATGCCACGCGGCGCGCTTCACTAATGACATACGCGGCGCCGCCTCTACATCGAC
>CM038672.1:704215543-704450667 GCA_021605145.1 Aegilops bicornis
CGAACACTAAAACAAAGAGGGGACAAGGTGTAGAGGCTCACCGCGCGTTCAAACGACGAGTAGGCGAGTCCGGGGGCGCGTCGGAGACAACATAAGAACATCTGCGATCTCGGATCGTCAGGAGGTGAAGACGACGGCGAAGGCGGTTCTAAAGGGCGTCTGGTGGCCTGCGGCTCTGAGGAGAGGCGATGTAGACACAGAGAGGCTTGTGGGCACGTGAGAGAGGCGAGGCCGTGGCGGTTGGCGTAGCAATGACAGCGGCGGCGATGACTTCGTTCGGGTGGGTGCGCGCAAGAGAGAGATAGGGGAGGATAGGGATGGGGAGAGAGCGAGAGAAAGCTAAGGGGGCGGCGTGGCGTCGTCCAGAGAGGCCAGGCCGTCGAGGGGGAGGGGCAGGCAGGCAGGTGACGTGGCACCCTTGCGCGTGCGTCGTGCCCTCCTTCACCTATGCCTTCTGGCAGAGGTTGGGGATGACTGGCAGCGCCAGGTGGTGGGCTGGCTGCTGGTGGGCCTCTCAGGTAAGGCCAGGTGAGTTTCTGCCCTTTTCTAGTTTTGTTTCTGTTTTTCTATTCTTTTTTCTGTTTTGATTTAGTAATAAAATACCAAACCATTTTGTAAAATGTTGAAAATATTTGTGGGCACTTTTGAAATTATTTCCAACACCCCTCAACTAGTTTCACGATTATTAGAACATTTAAACTATTTATAGAATTTAAATGCCCCAATTTAAACACAATGAGGACTAATTCAAAAATCCAGAATGTCCTAGAAATATGTGCACCATTTTTGGAAGAGGTTTTTAGCCAATTCAAAAATGATGAACTTTTTTGCAGGGCATTCTGGGTTCATTGAAAATATTTTTATTTGAACCTAGTTGAATTCATTTGGTGCTAGGGTTTGAACATCCCCAATTCAAATTTCATAAATTTAAACGTGATGCACGGATGCTCACAGATGCAACTAAATACAATTAATTCTAGGGTTGTGACACGCAACAATAAACCCCTGGAACGACATGGCCATAACTTTCAATGTCGATGACGAACCAAAATTCAGGACAGTCCGGGCACCAGCCGCCTTGGTCCTCAGTCCAATCATGGACGGCTTCCGGCTCACCAAAGTGCTCATGGGCGGTGACGTGAGACTAAACCTCATCTACGAGGACACACTCATAAAAATGGAAATAGATAGGAGCCACATTGAGCAAAGTAGCACGACCTTCTGGGGAATCATTCCTAGTCGGGAGGCACGATGCACGGAAAAATCACGCTCGACGTGGTATTCGGCACGCCGGAGAATTATCGGTCCGAAGAGACAACCTTCCAAGTGGCCCCTTTCAACAGCGGATATCACGCCCTCTTTGGGGCGGACGCATTCACACGCTTCCAAGCCATACCTCATCACGGGTACATGAAACTCAAGATGCCCGTGCCCAATGGGACCATCACTCTTGCCAGTGATCCGGACATAGCACTGCGCGCCGAAAATAAAACCGCATCCCTAGCCCTCGAGGCACTGTCTGAAGCCCTCGCAGCCGAAGAGCTGACCGCATTGCGCTCCACTGTGGCAGGGATGACGTAATCCTGGACAAGCGACCCAAATCCACCTCTTTCAAACCAGCGCACGAAATAACCAAATTTCAAGTCCACCCGAAGGATCCCAAGAAGACAGCATCCATTGGAGCACAACTTGACCCAACGGTCAATGCCGCGCTACGAGAGTTCCTGCGCGAGAACTAGGACATATTCGCCTGGCACCCTTCGAATATGCCAGGAATCCCACGCAGGATGGCCGAACACAACCTTAATATCTTGAAGGGATATAAACCAGTCAAGGAAGCATTGCGGCGTTTTTCCGAACCTAAACGACAAGCTATGGGAGAGGAGCTAGCCAAGTTACTGGAGGCCGGATTCATCAGAGAAATAAAACACCTAGACTGGCTAGAAAAACTGGTGATGGTACCAAAGAAGGATAAATCCTGGCACCTGTGCATCGATTTCAAAGACCTCAAGAAGGCCTGCCCTAGGATCCCTTCCCTCCCTCGCATTGATCAGATTGTTGACGTGGATCGCAGGACCACGACTCATTGTGTTTCCTAGACGCATACTCCGGATACTATCAAATCAAGATGAAGGAGTACGATCAAGCCGCAACGGCATTCATCACCCCATATGGGCCTTTCTGCTTCAACACTATGCCTTTCAGGCTCAAAAACGCTAGCGCCACTTACCAACGCATGATTCAAACATGCTTGGAGAAACAGATCGGCAAAATAGTTGAAGCATATGTGGATAATGTCGTCATCAAAACCAGGCACGTCGAGTCATTGATAGACGATTTACGTCTTACATTCGACAACCTCCGTACATATGACATTAAGCTCAATCCGGAAAAGTGTGTTCTCGGCGTTCCCGCTGGAAAACTGTTGGGCTTCATCATTTCCAATAGAGGAATTGAGGCAAATCCAGCCAAAATCCACGCTTTTTCACAATTGGCCACGCCAACAGACCTTAAGCAGGTCCAAAAACTTGAAGGATGCGTGGCAGCTTTAAGCCGCTTTATCTCCAGATTGGGAGAAAAAGCCTTGCCACTCTACCGCCTTCTCAGACGCACCGTCCACTTCGAGTGGACAGACGCGGCAACGGCCGGACTAGAGGAAATAAAGACCCTTTTGGCGAGCAACCCAATCCTGGCCATGCCGAACGTCGGCAAACCCATGTTATTATACATATCGGCAACACACCAGGTGGTGAACGCCGTGCTCGTCGTCGAGCGAAATCAGGACGGACGCAAATTCCTGCTTCAGAAGCCAGTATACTACGTGTCCACTGTCCTCGCACCATGCAAATCCCGGTACCCTCATTGCCAAAAGATAGCATACGCGGTCTTCATGGCATCCCGGAAGCTACGACACTACTTTTAGGAGTGTTCGATCACGGTGGCTTCTGAAGTACCACTCAACGACATAATAAACAACCACGACGCTACGGGCCAGATTGCCAAATGGGCCATTGAGCTCCTCCCATTTGACATAACATATAAACCGCGTCGAGCCATTAAATCCCAAGTACTGGCTGAATTCATCGCTGAATGGACAGAGGCCGAACTCCCTAAAGAGTACGGCACGTATTCCCACTGGGTCATGTATTTCGATGGTTCCAAAATGCTGGTAGGGTTAGGAGCGGGTGTCGTTTGAACGTCCCCCACCGGAGACGTAGTTCAGTACGTACTCCAAATATTATAAACAGACTCCAACAACGCAGCCCAATTTGAGGCCTTATTACATGGACTTCGGATGGCCGTCTCCATGGGCATACAACGCCTGGAAGTGCGCGGGGACTCAAATAAATGAAGATTTTGACGCCAAAGATCCAAAGATGGCAGCTTACCGTAATGATGTTCTCAAAATGTCAGCTCGATTCGAGGGGCTCGAGTTCCATCACGTGGCTCGAGAAAGCAATCAAGCGGCGGACGTCCTTGCTACATCGGCGCCAAGCATGACCCGTCCACCTAATATCTTTTGGAAAGGCTTTTTAAGCCTTCCATGGTGTGGCAAGGGAGAGCGGCAACACCAGTCCAGATCCGACCACACCCCCAGATTCGAACACTGCGACATCATCAGGGGCTCCGCCACCGAAATAACACCTTCGACCCATCTCATCATGGCAGTCATTGCCCCATGGACTGAGCCCTTCTTGTCCTACTTTAATAGGCGAGAACTCCCCGAGGACCAAAATGAGGCCCGGGCCAAAGAAGGATTGCAGCCTCTCTTTCTGATTGGTCAATAACCATCTTTCCCGGATTGATCTCTGTCCCCATTCAATCCCGTCCGTCCGTCCAGATCCAACGTACGACGAAATACAAGACTGCTCCACCGAACAAAATGTAGTAGTACCAACGACCTTAAGAACTGAATTAATTATTGATTGAGAAGACTTGTACCCACGACCTTAGCTTGACGCTCACCGCCCGAGCTTCGCGCGGTGGTCGTCCTTATTCTCAGGAAACAACCGATGTCGCGGCGAGCATCGAGGATAGCGGACGTTGGTGCTCCTCGTCGCCATTGCTTGCGATGTCGGCGCATTCATCGCTATGCGTGCCTCCACACTCCATGCATGGGCCCGTGCATCGACCGCCACGATCCGGAGAATGTCGAGAGAGTTTTGCCCACGGAGTAAAATGGCATGTGGTTGAGTGGTTAGCAGCGTGAAGTGACACCATACAAGAAGACATGCAAGCAAGCGGGGTTCTTATTTGTGGGTCGACACCGGAAGCAAGCGTGAAGGCGGGCGACATTGGCGGCTGAGGGAGGACAGGTCCCTTGAGCCAAGAAAGGAAAAGAAATATGATCTTGAGGAGTTGTTGTGTCTGAATAAAAGAAAAAAAAAGGCAAAGAAACGGTTTGGCTCACGTGACGTCCGGGACCGGAGAAAGGTTTTTTTTCTTCTCTCTTTTGGTTTGAGAAATCGATCGTCGTGCGCACGCATTCAATGAGTGTTTAATCTTCTTTCCTTTTTTTTTAGTTGGACGCGTGCGCAGTGTTTTTTTTAGGGTAAATATTGCCGCCTTTATTTGAACTACAAACGCCGAAATGTCATCCGCAATTACAGGAAGAACAAAGTCTGGGGAAACCCCCAACCACACCTTACACAGTTCATCACCAACACCAACCCTAGCTAATTTATGCGCGGCAATGTTAGCAGAACGACGAACCCAAGAAATCTTGTACTCAACCAAAGACCGAAGAAGGGCTTTAACCTCCTCAATCCATGGACCATTTGCAGCTAGATTCCTGTCTGCACTTTGCAACATTTTCACCACCACCTGAGCATCGAGTTCCAAGTGAACCCTTGGAGCATTAGCATCTACCGCTAGTTGCAAAGCATGTCTGCGCGCCAAAACCTCTATAGCTTCCGGATCCACAACGTTTGGGAAGAAATGGCAAGTAGCTGCAAGAAAAGGTCCATTGTGGTCTCTAAGAACTGCACCTCCGCCACCCTTCTCTCCATATTTTGATACAGCACCATCGGAGTTCACTTTAACCCACCCCTCGTCACGGGGTTCCTAGCGTTGCACGAGCTGCTGAGGTGGCACGCCGGCCTTCCGTGGGTGGACTTCCCTCCATTCCTTCATGTGAGCAGAGACGACATTCACTATTTCATGTGCAGGGGCGATCGGCTTGCCATCCCTTGCCTCATTCCGGGCCAACCACAGGCCATACGTTGCTTGTACCATCGTCTCGTGCTCTTCGTCAGACGCCCCAGCGAACCAGTCGAGGAGCCAGCGGGCCAAAGCACTCTGGGAGTCCGTCGAGCGTGGTGGGATCGCCACCACAACTCCCTTCTCTGAGTGAAGAAGCTGCCAGAACCTGACTGAATGTTGACATGCCCAGAAGCGATGATAGATGGTCTCTTCTCGCCCGCATGCAACACAAAAAACACCCGGTTTGATCCGACGTCTATGAAGCTCATACCCCACGGCCAGCCCATTTCTGATTAAGCGCCACATGTGTATCTTAGCTTTGGATGGTGCGCACGTATCCCACAACGCCATGAATCCCTTGTGAGCACTAACCGTATCACAGGACTCCGGCTGTCCGGTCCTCGATCTTCCCAGCGATCTCCTCAAGTGGTAAGCGGATTTGACTGTAAAACACCCGCTCTTAGTAAAGTTCCACGCCAAATAATCCTGTTCCTCCGGCCCTCCAATGGCGATTTGTTTAATATCGACCGCATCACTCGGACTGAACATTGCATCAACTTTCGCTGCATCCCATGACCGACCATCCAAAGATAACAAGTCTGCAATCGTTGTGATCCCCGGCAGGAAGGTTTGGCCCAGTGGCTTCAAACTCCTGTTTCGGGGGATCCAGTTGTCGTGGTGTATGTTCACCTTTGATCCATCTCCTATGCGCCAAATGGTTCCCTCCCGTAAGAGATCTCTTCCATGCAACACACTACGGAAAGTATAAGAGGCGTTGGAAGGACATGTGGCTGTCATGATCGACTGCTCCTTGAAATAGCGTGCTTTGAGCACCCTTGCGCATAGTGAATTTGGTTCCCGGAGAACCCTCCACGCCTGCTTCGCGAGCACTGCTTGGTTAAAACACTCTTGATCCCGGAAACCAAGCCCTCCAACTCTCTTAGCAGCACATACTTTTTGCCAAGATATCCAATGAACTTTCCTGTCACCATTCGATTCACCCCACCAGAATTTCGAAGAGATCGACGTCAGGTTCCGGCACGTTTTCTTAGTGAGCTGAAAACAACTCATGGTGAAGGTAGGAACATCTTGGAGACCGGATTTCACCAGAACCTCCCTCGCCGCTTTTGATAAACCCTAGTCCTTGTAGCCACTCACCTTTGACTTTGAACTTTCTGTTACATACTTGAAAGTGCCCTCCTTAGATCGGCCAACCAGTGTTGGCAAACCCAGATATCGTTCACTAAGAGCTTCAGAGTCAACTCCAAGAGCACTCTGCAGCTCTACCTTTGTGTCATCACGGCACCCCTTTCCAAAAAATATTGAGGATTTTTGCAAGTTCACTCGTTGCCCCAAAGCCGTTTCATAACTGTTAAGAATCTCCTTTAGGGCCTCCATATTATCTCTTGTCCCCTCCAGAAAAACAATATTGTCGTCCGCAAACAGGAGATGGGTCACATGGGGGCCAGTGCTCCCAAAATTCACCCCTTTAATCTTCCCCTCTTCTTGTGCCTTCTTTAGCATCGCCGAGAAACCCTCAACACAAAAAAGAAACAGGTAGGGAGAGAGGGGGTCACCCTGTCGGAGCCCCCGGGAGGGCGAAAACCTCCTAGAAACAGCACCATTCAACTTGACTGAAAGTTTGCTATTGTGACGCACCTCATGATCATGAAAACCCATTGTGGTGCAAATCCGTACTGCTCTAGCATCTGCTGCAGAAACACCCATTCCACTCTATCGTATGCCTTCATCATGTCCAATTTAACTGCACACAACGGTTTCTTTCGTTTTCTTGTCCGTATCGCATGCACACACTCGTAAGCAACGAGGACATTATCGGTGATAAGACGCCCCGGTACAAACGTGCTTTGCTCCTCCGAGATAAGAATGGGGAGGATGCCTTTCAACCTATTTGCCAAAACTTTAGTTGCAATTTTATAAAGCACGTTGCACAAGCTAATCGGTCTGAACTGAGACAACAACTCCGGTGAGTTAGTCTTCGGAATCATGACGATGACGGTGTCGTTAAAATCCTCAGGAGCAGCCACACCTCCCGAGAAATCCTTGACCGCTCGGCAAACATCATCTCCAACCTGCAGCCAGTGCCGCTGGTAGAAGAGAGCCGGAAGTCCGTCTGGACCGGGCGCCTTCTTTGGCCCCATTTGGAACAGAGCATCATGTATCTCCTTCTCGTTTAATTGATGGAGATGGAGAGGCGATCCATCGTTTGCTTCCTCTTTTTCTTTAATATACTCCCACTTTTTTTTAAGGAGGAATGATGATTTATCGTTTGCTAGACCAACCAAGAGTTTGAACGCGTTTTTTAGACTCTCTGGACCAACCAAAGAGTTTTGACTCTGGTCCAACCCTGGTCGTTCGGTTGTACTAGCAAACTCCGCGGCACCGGCGCCGCCTTTATAGTTCAACCGAACCCTGACCAATCTATCGAACAGCCCGTACCTGCCATCGGTAGATCCATGGAGCTGCCGGACGAGGTGCTCGCCGACGTTCTCCGCCGCGTGCTCCAGCCACAGCACCTCGCCGGATGCAGACGGGTATGCGCGAACTGGCGCCGTGTCATCGACGGCCACAAGCTGCTTCTCCCGCACCTCCTGCCGGCCGCTCCGCGCGGCATATTCATCAACTATACAGCCAGAGACGGGTGGAGCGACGTCGGCTACTTCTCCCGGGGATCGTCGACGGTACCATCGACACACGTCTCGGCTTCGCGCCGCCATGGAACGCGGTCATCGACCATTGCAACGGCCTGCTGCTGTGCACGTCCGAAGAGACATGCTTCGTCTACAACCCGGTGACTTGGCGATCGGCGCAGCTGCCAGCTCCGCCCGGCGCCCAAGGGACCTACCTCGTGTTTGATCCTGCCGTGTCTCTCCACTTCGAGGTGTTCCTACTCCCTGACCAGCTGCCTGAGATGCCCGAGCCCCCTGTACCTCTCAAGTCAGTCACCACCGCCGTTCAATGTGGGAAGGCTCTTCATGGCCGGAGCTGCAGATGGCGATTTGTGGCCCGAGGTCGACACCGACGACGACGACGACGGAGAGGATTGGTTTATGGATTCACAAGAGGATGAAACACGTCCGCATTATTATTCGAGCGAGCATTCTGAGGTGAGGGACGCAATGGGCCTGATGGAATGGCCACCGCCGGTATACGTGGTGCAGGTCTTCTCATCTGTCACCGGACAGTGGTCGGAGAGGTAGACATGTGGCCGGATTACTCGTCAATCATTTTGGGTTGGTCACCCGCCACGGATTGGTCACCTTGTGCACAAAGTAATTGGAGACCTCGCCGAAGATACACCGCTTATTGGCAGCAATTTCTTTACATCCAATGCCGTGCTGGTTTTATCATGAGGTGCTACTTGATCCAATCATGTTTGTTACAGTCTGGTGATTAATATGGCTTTAGAAGGATTTTTTTCTCTCTCAAATAAATTATGTTACTATATATTTCAGATTCTCAGTTATGACGGAGGAGTATCAAGTGATCCAATCCCCAAGAATTGTTAGCCCGTACAACTTGTGGGAAAAACCGATAACGTATCTAGGCAAGTCAAAGAAAGGGGTGTACTACACCGCAACCGACTACCTCAAACTCCGAATATGGCTATTGATAGAAGAAACAGAGGCATCTCGTGGGGCACTACCGGTGTGGGAGATGATTCACAATGCTGACCTCGAGCCTCTGTTGAGCCAACTCTCGCATGAAAATTGTGAAGAGAAGGACAAGTCCTGGATCTTGGATCATGAAAAGGCTGTACAAATAGAACAAGGATACCGAGAGTGGGACTCGGACAATGATGATAGATTTGTTTCTAATGATGAACAACATGACGACGATGATGAAAATGATGACGATGCCGATGGAGACTATATGACCATGAGTTCATTGGACTTGCTAGGATACCATCCTTACAAGGAGATTATCCTCTTGGGCAGTCGACAAGTTGGCGATGGTTGTGCGTTCGCTTACTATTTGGACATGATGAAGTGTGAGTATTTGGCAGATCTTTATCCAGTACGAGGTGAATGGATTACTTTTTGGCCCAAAGTACGAGAGTCTTATGTGTACACACCATGTAGTATCGACCTTCTTCCTTTTTTTTTCTTTTTCGAAAAGGGGTGATCCCCGGCCTCTGCATCAGCATGATGCATACGGCCATTTTATTAATGAATAGTTTCAACAAAGTCTCAAAGTCTCCACAATTACAGAAAAAAAGGGGATAACGGCTCACACAGAACCAAAAGGCTAGATACACAAGCTAGCCAAAAAGGATAAACCACAACGGTTGGCTCAAAAATAGATAGGTAAACTAATTGCCTATCCTATTACATGACCGCCATCCAAACCGGTTGAAGATATCCCGAGCTACCGTCTCCCATCGGGTAGATCCAGTAACCAAACGCTCCCTGGCCTCCGTCCGGAGTGAGTAGCGACCAGGAACGGATTAGCGCCGTAGCTCTGAAGATAACCTGCAAAAAATGAATGTTTGTTGTTCTGTTAAAGACCAGATCATTTCTGCAATTCCAAAGCGCCCACACTAAGGCGCACACCCCCACGCGAATATGTCTTGCTAACCCGGGCTCTACCCTGTTTAGCCATGTTCCAAATAACATGTTAACCGAATTCGGTGGAGGAATATTGAAAGCAATATGGATAGTCGTCCATAGAATTCTAGCTAGTGGGCAATCAAAAAACAGATGTTTAATAGTTTCACCCTGATCACAGAAACTACACCTAGTAGGCCCTGTCCAATTACGCTTTGTCAAATTATCCTTTGTTAAGATAACTTGTTTGTGTAGAATGTAAATTCACCCGACCTAGTGAGATTCCAACGTAATTTATCAGGTTGTTGTGAAAGTTGGACATTCATCAGTCTCCTAACTAGATGTAGCCAATCCTCCCAACGATTGCCCACTAACGGCCTTCTAAACTGAATATTAAGGGGGATCGAATGAAAGACCGTTGCAACAAGAGCCTCGTGTCGTTGGACAATACGATATAACGACGGATACTGGATTGCAAGGGCCGCACCTCCAAGCCAAGTATCCTCGAGAATCTCGTCTTTGGCACCATTACCAACAATATGCTTTGTCCTTCGAAACAATGAAAGCTTAACTTTCATAAGCCCTTTCCAAAAGGGTGAATCAGTTGGTCTTACCGTGACCTGAGACAACGTTTTGGTTTGAAGATACTTATTACGAAGGATTTGTGCCCAAGTGGCGTCAGTTCCTGTAGATAACTTCCACAACCACTTACTAAGAAGGCATCTGTTCTTAACTTCAAGATTCTCAATCCCGAGACCCCTTGGTCTTTCGGTCGACAGATGATATCCCACTTTGCTAAACGGTATTTTCTTTTAGCTCATCTCCTGCCAAAAGAAAGCCTTGATCGATAGAAGTCCAGTCTTTTCCTTACACCAACTGGGACTTCGGAAAAAGACAAAAGAAACATAGGCATGCTCGTGAGAACCGAATTAATAAGAATTAAACGGCCTCCATAGGACATGAGCTTACCCTTCCAGCAACTTAGTTTCTTTTCGAATCGATCCTCAATACACTTCCATTCGTTGTTCGTAAGCCCTACGGTGGTGAATAGGAATTCCTAAGTATGTGAAAGGCAACTCCCCAAACCACACCCAAACAATTGTTTGTAAGCCTCTTGTTCCTCCTTGGCTCTACCAAAGCGAGAACAACTCGCTTTTGTGGAAATTAATCTTGAGCCCACTCAATTGCTCAAACAAACATAGCAGCAGCTTCATATTTCTTGCTTTTACCAAGTCATGCTCCATAAAGATGATAGTATCATCAGCGTACTGAAGAATGGAAATTCCTCCATCCACTAAATGAGGCACCAAGCCTCCCACTTGGCCAGCCTCCTTGGCTCTTCCTAACAAAATTGCCAACATGTCCACAACAATGTTGAACAAAATAGGGGACATCGGATCCCCTTGCCGTAGGCCCTTGTGTGTCTGGAAGTAATGACCAATGTCGTCATTCACTTTAATTCCAACACTCCCCTTTTGCGTAAACGATTCAACCTGGCTTCTCCAGACCTCGTCGAAACCTTTCATACTCAAAGCTTGTTGTAGGAAAGGCCACTTAACCTTATCGTACGCTTTCTCGAAATCCACTTTAAAGATAACTCCATCTAGTTTCTTCGAGTGGATTTCGTGGAGCGTTTCATGCAAGACCACCACCCCCTCCAGGATGTTTCTATCCGGCATGAAAGCTGTCTGGGACTGCTGCACCACAGAATGCGCAATCTGTGTGAGCCTATTAGTCCCCACCTTGGTAAAAATTTTGAAACTAACATTCAAGAGGCATATAGGCCTGAACTGCTCAATCCTCAGAGCATCGGTCTTTTTGGTAGCAGTGTTATAGTTCCAAAATTCAAGTGAAAAAGTTGAAGCCGCCCAAGAAAAAGATCATGGAACATAGGTAATAGATCCCCTTGATAATATGCCAGCATTTTTATAGAACTCCGCCGGAAACCCATCAGGCCCGGAGCCTTATTGTTCTCCGTCGAGAGATGGCATCAAAAACCTCCTTTTCCGTAAACGGAGCAACCAAAATATCATTATCGAAGCGGTTAGTTGAGGCACATCCTCATTCACCGGACTCATCGAGGGACACAGCACTATCCTCCGGAGGTCCAAATAACTGCTTGTAATATTCAGTGATGTAAAGTTTCAGATTATCATGACCAACAATTGTGCCTTCGTCTTGCTCAAGCTGGAAAATTCTCTTCTTTCTGTGTTTGCCATTAGCAATGAGATGAAAGAATTGAGTGTTCGCATCCCCCTGGATTACTTTAGAACCTTAGCTCTGGCGCCCACTTCAACTCTTCTTCGGAGAAGTTCCTTCAACCTCTTTTCCGCATCGAGCTTAAAATGCAATTCAGCAGATTGCAAAATTGTTGATTCAGCTTTAATATCTAGGGACTGTATAAGAGCAAGAAGTCTGTCCTTCTCAATCTTATAAGCTCCACTAAGGTGCTTGGCCCATCCCGGAGAAAGCTCCTCAAATGCCTGATCTTATTCTGCCATCTCTCGGCAGACGATCTGCCCCTCGTAGCCCACTCCACAGCTATGAGATCAAGGAAACCTTCTCTTTCAAACCACGCCATTTCAAGGAGAAGGTATTTTTGTTTCCGACATGTACAGGCTCACTTTGAGTCTCTGAACAAAGGCGTGTGGTCCGAGATCCCACGCGTGAGAGCTGAACTGTGACGAGAGGGAACTTGTTCCCACTCGGCACTCACTAGTACCGATCCAACTTCTCATCGTCGGATTAGGTAAAGAGTTGGCCCAGGTAAATTGTCGACCCGACAGCTCGATCTCTCAGATCCAAACTCTCAATGATGGTGTTAAACATAAACGACCATCTTCCGTCAAAATTATCGTTATTCTTTTCCTCTCTCCTCCGAATGATGTTGAAGTCCCCCAACCAAAATTGGGAGTTGCTCGGACCATAAATACGAACCAGGTCAGCCAGAAATTCGGTTTAAGCTCGGGTTATGCGGCCCCATACACCGCCACCGTAACCAGTTAAACCCATCTGCTTTAGACCAAACCCGAAATTTGACATGAAGTCACCCATCACAACGCCTTCGTACTTCAAGGAATCACATCTCACACCAAGCAAGATGCCACCTGATCTCCCTCTTGGAGGAAGGCAATGCCAATCGAAATCTACACCTCCGAAAGCGTGTTTCAAAACTGTGGCGCAAAATTATCTCGACCAGTTTCGGAAAGGGCAATGAAATCTAATCGGTGTTCCAAAGACGCCTCAGCGAGAAACCTTCATTTAGCCAAGTCCTTGAGACCTCTCGCTATTCGAGAATAGTCCTTTCATAGGTCATCATGGAATTTTTTGGCGTCTGAATCCTAGCACTCCTACGTCTTGCGGATGCGGGTACACCTTCCGCTTCCACTTGCGTTTTGGAATATTATTGCCCGCCCGTCCGGTCGTCATAACCGGGCTTTGGTGTTGGAATCACTACATCATCCACACCGAGTTCCTCCTCCTCGAGACTCATGAGATGGAGGAACAAGATCCGCACAAAATGGTCAAGCACTCTTACCCCCAACGCATCAATCTCAGCATCATTCATAGGTCTTACTGTAGTTAGGTTTCTAATGGTTTCTAAAGCGCGTTCCGCTTCCAAATCTAAGAGATCGTTAACTGAGTTTGTAATTTCAGAATTGTTATTCCCAAGCGAAACCCCTACTTGGTTTGCATTATTAATAATTTCATCCTTAGAATAATGCAAAATAGAATTGGATAAGTTGACTGACATACCGGTTGTGACCTCAATGTCACGAAGCTTGGCCGCCCTCATAGCGCACCGTTGCTGCATATCATCAACCTCCGGAAGGTCCTGGAGACGAGAGCTCATCCGTCTCCCCTCCGAGACCGGGTCTGGGATCCCTCCGAAAGCAATGACCTCCTCCCGAGTAGCGGTACTCGGAGGAGGCTGAGGCGACGGAGACCTCCAAGGAAGGGAGGAAGGCCGGGAAGTGGGTGCCGAGGCCGCCCGCCCTAGTCCGCCCCACCGCCATCACCTCGAACCTGAGTGCGCCGCCGTCCCCGACCGCCGTAGATACCGGAGGGCGGGGCCACCTGCCCGACGCCCGCGCCTAGCACCTCGGCGATACAGCAGTGGCCTCACAGAAGGCGTCGGGGCCACCTGCCCCTGCATACAAGAACCTCCACTGCTGCCACCGGCGCACAGCGCCCGCCAACACCGGTGACAAGATAGAAGGAGAGGAAGTCGGGTCCCCCCCCCTAGGTGAAGCCACCAAGTCCACCTCCGTCCGGCTGCAGGAAGGCACCGAGGACCCTGGGAGCAACGGAAGCACCTGAGGCTCCACTTCGCCTGTCCTCCCCAAGGTCAACTCGGACACACCCGTAACACGGACACCGTCCGTAGAACGGACAGCCGATCCAAAGTCCAATGCCGGGAGCGAGCTCTCGAAAGCATCATCAGAGTGCACCCGATCGCTCCAAAGCCTAGGAGGAGCAGACGCAGCTGAAAAGATCCAAACCGCATGATGTGCTCTTAGGCACGCAGACGAAGCGAGACGGCTCAACCCGGATCCGGTCTCCGCCCACGAGTCATAGGTCCTGATCCGTTGGACTCCTGTCCAGCCTCATCAGTCGGTTCCCTCCTAGCACTAGAATTATCGTCCCCCTCGTGCATATCCACATCAGTACCAGTAGCCACCTCAGCAAACAACTCGGCGTCCTCAAACTCAATCTCTAGGGGGAACACCTCTCCCCTATAAGTCCAATTGACCACGTCCGGACGAACTCTATGTCCAAAATACTGACTACTTAATCTGGCCACCCCGGGCCCGAGTGAATGCCATATCAACCTTTTCCGCTTTTACCAACCATGATACCCAGACTAGCCACAACACGAACATCCGCTGGGGCCTCGGATGGTGCCCAGAGAAGCGTAACCACACCTGTGTGAGAGGCTTCCCCTTAGGCTCTACTTTCTTCCATTCGTGAAACTCCAAAATACCATTGGTGCACGCACCTTACACATCCCAAAGCTCAATAAGCGCTGCAAGTCCTCCACCGATGGAAAATCAACTCACGAACACTCGTTCTTCAATGCAAACAAGGTCCCATCGAAAATCACCCGGAGCCAACTCCACAAGCCTCTGCAAAATCTAAGCTCGAGAGACATCCCTTGGGTGACCTTCACTAATCCAGATGGTGAGGCTACGAGTATTAATCGAATCTCTCTCGCTGCCGCATGGACTCAAAAAACATGAGCTCAGCACAATATACTCCATTACCTTTATCGAAGAGCTGGAACCTGCTCCCAAAAGAGGGCACTTCGAGGTATGCGCTGGCTTGCCACAAGACTCACATAGCTGAGCCACGCATTCAGCAATGAAGTGGCCTTTCTCCCCACAGCGGTAACAAAGCATCCTCTCTTTCTTGCGCGCATATTTGGACGCCCGCTCAGCATCTGCCCTATCAGCGACCTCAGTCCCCTTCTCAGTCTCAGGAACGTCAACAACGGCCAAAGCATTCACCACCTCCATCGCCTGGGGTGGCAGCTCAGAGGGAACATGGTCAGTCTCCATTGCCGATGCCGTTGGGTCTGCTACCCTAGGCGGAGGCGGTCGGCGAAACCTCCCACGGCCCCCGCCCCGGCCACGATAGCCACGAAAACCACCTCTCTGTCGATTATCCGGTCCTGAGGCCCCCTCAACAAAACCTCCAGCCGGGCCGAGAAACGGTCTCTCCGCAGACCACACCGCCATGTATACCCACGACCTCCTCCCGTGGAAGAGGAACCTCGTCTTGACCAACACCATATCGTCATACCCGTCATCCCCCCACTGTCCTCGGGGTGTATCATTTGAACCTCTGTTATTATAAGTCTGTCCTGCCTGAGTCTGTGTCTGCCCCATGCGGTTCTGCGCCGGCCTTGCGACAAGATGCGGCGGAGGTACACGGTGCTGTCCTCCCAAAGGCGCCTGCACGGTCCCGGGGGTACCTCCTCCACGCCCAGCCGGAGCCAGACCCGGCGCAGAGGCCGGTGACCTCTGAGAACCTGCCGCCGCGCGATGCTGATTGTTGCCACCACCGGAGCGGGTGGTCGCGTTCTCCCCTCCCGTCCAGCGATTGACGGCGCCTCTCGACGCTGGGGGCCTTAGCCCGCCTCGCCCAGCGCATGCGGGGAAGCGGGGCCGGAGGCCTCGCTCCCTGGTGAGCGGCGACCCCCGCCGGTTGCCTCAGACCGGGAGGAGGCGGAGCTCCGCGCTGCTGCGTGGGAGCCGACCCTCCCCGACCCGCAGCACCCACAGCCGGCGCCGGAGGCCTCTGCCCGGGCGGAACAAGGGCACCACGCCCCGTCCCCTCCGCCGGCGGCGAAGCTGCCCCGCCCCTCCCCACCGCGCCGTTCTTCGCAGCAGGTGGCGGGACGGCACCCCGGCCAGCCATCACTCGCAGTGGCGGGATCCTCCTTGCCCGATTGTCCCCGCACACCGAGTATCCGCGAAGCCCACGCTTTCGAACCCTAGCTCTACCCAGCGACGGCGCAGAGTATGTTTCCCGATCGACTTCGTACGTGCATGGGGCATCGACCATATCAGGGAGGCCTCCAGAATCAACATGGGCCTCATACCCATGTAGCTCCGGCCCAATTCCAACCGGTCCGAAAACTGGCAACGCTGGTCCAGCCGCACCCAGCAGCCGTTCCAACCTGGCCGCCCTCGTCGTTTGAATTGAGGTCGCCACGTCCGCCATGACCGGGCGCCCGGCGTTCCCAGGCGCCTGGCCGACCACCGCAAGATTCTTTCTTCGCTTCACCGTAACCCAAGCCTCCGGTCGAATCATATCAAACATAGTAAGTTTCGATAGACTAACCTTAGGTAGAGGTCCTTTCCACGGCGGATCGCCGTTGCCGCCGTCTTCCGATGAACGATCCGTCGGATCATCTCGATCTTCTCGCCGACGTGCAGACCCACGCGCGCCGGATCATCCGGAGGTACAACCCGATCGACCGTAGTAGCCACCTCCTCTTCGGAATACCCTGAATGGAAAAACTCGCAAATGAGATCTGAAGGCGATGGAGATGGCGGAGACTCCACCGGCGGCGCCTCCCCATCGTCGTCCGCGTCCTCGTCGTCAGAGTCCACCAACGCCCAAAATCGCCGGCACCGGACGGCGCAGCCGTCGTTGGACGCATAGGTCGCCCTCAATGTTGACCCCAGACCGGTGCATCAAATTTTTGTTTCCTTCTTTTTCTATATCTTCTTAAACTATCGACCTTCTTCCTGAGCAGAACGATACATCCATTGATTTGAGTTACTGGTTACAATAAGCTTAGGTAGGTAGGTAGGTTTGCATGCAAAAATAGTGGTATATAGAGTCGTTGAACACAATGCAAGAACACAGTGCTTAATTGGTTCATCTATTGTGAAGATGTGATGTAAATGCAATTCAAGTACCATGGATACTTAAAAGTTGGTTGGTCTGTGTCGGCGTTCTTGCTCCAACTAATGCACCCCCCTTGGCTCGTTGTGTCATCTTGGTTGCTCTGGACAAGCACGTGAAGATTTTAATTGCAAACTCGACACAGTCACATCGAACGTCACCACAAAGTTCAATACTGAGCACATTAATTTAGAGATGTGGCAGGTAGAACAATTATGTTCTAAAGGTAGCAAGGGGTGATAGTGGGTGGTTGCTGGAGGCTGCTGGTACTGGAGTGTACATCGTGTATGCCAAGTGCCAACGTTGTTTAGATTTGACAGTGAGGAAGCTCCAAACATGGGAATAGTTTGTAATCCAGACTAAACCCAGCCCAATCCATACGTGTATAAGTCCAACAACCAAACCAGATTAGACCAAACAGCAAGGGATGCAATCCAAACCAATCCAAACTGTACATATTTTCAATCCAAACCCATCCAGACCATTCTCTATATACAGTTTGTACCCGAAGTTCCAAACCATGGTGTGGTTAGCTGCTGCCGCATGCCTACTAATTTCCATCGCTGTGGTCCTTAAAATGCGCGACCAACGAAACATGCATGCGGATTCACCATACCTGCAACAAATGGATTCACCATGCTCACAAATGCGTGACCGGAAGCCTTAGAGCAACTCCAACGGGCCGATCCAAACGGACGGCGATGTTGTCTGCTTTTTGTCCGTTTGGGTCGGCCAGGCGGACACAAACATCCGCTTCCGCGTTTGGGTCGGCACGTGGGCCCAACGCTGCCCTAGGCATTGTCGTCGTCGTCTTCGGGGTCCGTAAGGTCGATGAGCGTCGGCGCCGGGGCGGCCCAGGGGAACGCCGTGCTCCAGAGGGCATTCATGTCGGCCGCGGGCTGTGTCGGGAGCGGGATCCGTGGCCGCGGGCTGTGCCGCCGCGGCCTAGCGCGCTGCTCGTCCTCGGCATCACACTCGAGTATCTCGAGGTACTCGCCGTGGCGGTGCTCCTCGGCCAGCCGTCGCTGACGCCAATGCTCGAGGTACGCCGCCTCCTGAGCCCGAGTCGCCCCAAACCAGACCGGTGGCGCACTGACCCACTCGCGCACTACTCCCGTCCAAAAGTAGCGCTCAATGGGGGACGGCTCCGGCTACGGCTCCGCTTTCACAGGGGACGACAGTGTCACCGGCGGCAGGACGCAGTCGCCCGACGCGGAGAGGGCCATGGCCTGCGCCATGGCCGCCTCGTACGTCGCCTCCTCTTCCTCGGCCGCCGCGGCCCTGCGTCGCTCGTCCTCCTCGCTCTCCCGGTAGATCGCCGCAAGGGCAGCCTGGTAGGCGGCCTCCGTCGCCTAGTCCTCCTTGCGGACGACGAGCGGGGGCAGTGGCACGGTGCGGTCTACTTCGCGGACGCCGCGTCGCCTCGCCTCCTCTTGCTCAAAGGCGAACCAGCGCACCCAGTTGGGCGAGTCGGATGCGTAGGCGGGGTCGCGGCACTGCTCCGGCGTCAGGTGCGCCCGCTGGCAACGCACCTACTTCGCGTGCGCCCTAGCCGACTGCGGTGCCGCCGGCACTAGGATCCTCTCCGGATCCAGGTGCCAGTCGTGCGGCAGGGTGGCGTCGGGGTATGGGAGAGGCACGCCGCTATAGATGTAGATGCTCAGCCAAACATCCCAAACCCGCCTCATACACGGGACGGGCCACCCGGTCACAAATTTTTGACCCAGACGGCCGCCTCAAACGGGCCTTAAATGTCCGAACAAACCGGCACCCCTCATATCCAGCCCAAATATGAAGCGGATATGGGGCGCCCGAGCGCGTCCACCATGTCGGACTGATGATGGAGTAGGTTGTAGCGTTTTCATGCTTTTGTGGATTTAAGAATCTAGTATGAGATGCCCGGATGCAGTTGTGCTAATTTAAAGAGCGTCCGGTCATTGTCCGTGGATGTTTGAGGGGTCATATTGTTGTAGATGCTCTAAGCCGGCACGTTGTCTACACACAGTGCTCAGCCCGCCTCTCTGATATTCGTGGTGCGCCACGCGAGCCCATGGGTTCCGCCACGCCGCCGTCCGCGGTCTGAGCTGTAACTACGAGAAGACTTTGCCATTACGTGCGAACCGTGAGGAGGAGAAGCTAGTGTCCGATTTGGTTCTCAGTCCATGGTTGAAATAGTTTGGAATTGTTTGGTCTGTGACCAGACCGAACCAAACCAAACCAATAATAAGAAAAACCCAAATCAAACCAACTTACATTAGGAACTCAGCCCGTTTTATCCAAACCAAAAGAGTCCAATAAGAAAACTGATCCAAAACTGAAGTTTGAGTCCAAACCATTCCCAGGTCTAGGAAGCTCGGCGAGAAGATGCTGGAACAGCTTGACCTTCCACTCTTCCGCCTTTAGGCGCGTAGCAGTATGGCAATCCTTTCCTTTTTAATGTGGTAGTTCCTTTTTGTTTGCCCTGAGCTTATGGTGATACTACTGAGGTGTTTGACACAACCGAGGATTTGAAGAGATGGTTGAGGGGTAATCATGGGAGAAAAGCAAATCATAAGATTTGTTTCTGAAATGGTTTACTCCTCTCTTAGTAACATACAAGATAACCGTTGCGCTGATGGCTCAAAATGCCATTAATAAGTGATTATGAAGTGCCTACAGATATTGCCTGTGATGGGAGCCAATTTCGGCCAATTCTGTATAGAAAAAAGAATGAACCGTTCTATTCCATCTTTTTCTATATGCAGGACATAAACTCCCTACAAATATTGCTTGTGATGGGAGCATGCGCTCCTGCAACACAACACAAGGGAAATATGGTGATGCAGGTTTGCTTTATTTAAGGTACCTCTATCCATTTAATATGGTGCTCCATGTTTGCTTTATTTAAGGGAAATATGGTGTTGCAGGTTTGCTTTATTTAAGGTACATTTATTCAAGGGAAATATGGTGCTGCAGTAAGGGGTGACACTTGCAGCTTCATGCCTTGTGGCAGACATGCAATTGCCTCTCCCAAACAAAACACCATATTATGGCAATCGTGTTGATGATATGTTGTTGCGGATGGGGGTGACACTTCCAGTTGCATGCCTATTGGCATACATGCAATTGTTCCTCCCAACAAGACACCATGGAGTTGCAGCCGAGACAACACTTGCAGTTGCATGCCTGATGGTAGACATGCAACTACCCCTCCCCCCACCCCTCCCCCCCCCCCCGCCCCACACACACACACACACACACGAACACAAATGGCATACAGTTGCAGACGCATTGAAGACATGCAATTGCACTTGGGGGCGACACTTGCAATTTTGTGCCTAGTGGCAGACACGCAACTGCCCCTCTCCCCTGATAAACCACCACTAACTTGCATTCGCATGGAAGACATGCAGTTGTAGTCGTAGGGACACACTTGCAGTTGTGTGCTTAGTGGCAGCGATGCAACTATCCGTCCGCTCAATTCAGCACCACAGAGTTGCGGTCAAGGGTGACACTTGCAGTTGCATGCCCTATGGCAGACATGGAACTGCCTCTCCCGACAAAACACCATATATTGCAATCGCGTTGAAGAAATGAGTTGTAGTCGGGGGTGACACTTGAAATTGCATGCCTATCGGTAGACATGCAACTCTCCCTCCTGACAAAACACACTAGTGCAGAACCGGGCAATAGCACCGGTTCGTAAGGCCCTTTAGTGCCGGTTCCACAACCGGCACTAAAGTGTGGTCACTAAAGCCCCCCCCCCCTTAGTACCGGTTCAGCACGAACCGGTGCTAAAGGCCAACCACGTGGCACGAGGCAGCTCTGGGGGCAGGGAGCCTTTTAGTACCAGTTGGTAACACCAACCGGTACTATAAGGTTTGGGGGGTTTTTAGTTTTATGATTTCTTTTTCATTTAATTTTGTGTTTCCATTTTAATTCTTTTTCGTTTGCTGGTATTTTACGATACTACACATTGTACACGTTATGCATATATATATATATATATATATATATATATATATATATATAGGATTGACTATTCGTCACCTCGGGTGAGGAATAGTTATTCTTCACCCCTCTATTTTACCATCAATACACCATAATTTTACGTTCCGTAAGTTTTTTTCTTATTTCGGCGTAAAAAGAGACCGTAAGAAAATATATAATCGTGCGTAAAAAATATTTTATGTCATGTCAAATTACAACCGTAAAAACATAGTGTAAAAGACACATAAACTGCAAAGGTTCTTGTCTTATGACTTATATTTTTATTTTCTTATGCCAAATTTTACGTAATGAATCAATAGGAATGTAACTATTTGAATTCCAAATGTAATTTAATTATGAAATGATCATAAGATTACCTGGGTGAAGAATAACTTATTCTGCACCCTGGGTGATGAATTGGATCACTATATATATATAAATAGAATTTCTAGTAGAACCAATCATGCATATATATCATCAATGTCTCACAAACCACCATATTAATTAATTCACACATACACACATGTATAGCTATATACAATTTCTCCTACATATGCATGTTGCCTTCGGAGCCAGTGGCATTAGCCTAATTGGTGCCTTCGGAGCACGATGACAATTGGAAGTGGTTTTCATGGGGGGCGGTAACGGGTAATAGTATTCTCCCTTCGGATTTAGGACCTGGTCGAGCAAAAATCCCGCTATTTCCTCTTGAAGTGCTTCTACGCCCTTTGTTTCTAGGAGCTTGTCCCGCACGTCTGTGAACTGTTAAGAAGGAGATCAATATGCATGTGTATTAGTTGTGTGACTAGATATCGATAATGGTGTAAAAATTGTGAATAGTGTTCTGACAAGCGTACCCATTACTGTCTTTGAGATCTGCTCCTTTCGGACGCCATCATGCGAATGTTCTCGCAAACGCAGAATGCACACGGATCAGTCCCCTGTGCCTGCTGCAGGGCCTTTACGAGAATGGAATTTGGTCAGATAATAATTAATCAAGCATGATAATTAAAGAGATGGCAGCTAGCTAGCTAGCTAGTACTACTTAATTACTTACCTTGGGTCGAAACCATTTAAGCTTTTTTTCCATTCGCCTTCCGTGACGCTGATGAACCTTGCCCAAGCCTTGCCCGCCGACAAAGAAAATGAATAAAGGGGTTATTAAATAGTTCATATCATGAAATGACGAACTAAATAGGCCGAGATATATAGTTAATAATGATTGAAATTACCTGTTGACTATCCCAAACAAGATGTTATAGTCAGTATTTGCTTTGAGTAGTGAGTCCAAAGATTTCAACTGTTCCGCGTCAACTTTAATGATACACAAGATCGATTGAAATCTGCATGCACACATGTTTGCATGTCTTAATTAAGCGGGCATATGTAAGCAAAAACATGTAGCTAGCTAGTAGGCAAAAACAGAGAATTTGTAGTACAAGACAGTGTGACTCACTGGAACTTGTAAGGAAGTAGTATATCTTCATTGTATTTGAGGCGCTTCAAGAACTCTAGCATGTTGTCGGCCTTTTGATGATGTGGATTTATTTTCCATGTGTATTCATTAACGGTGTTTGGGTCAATGAACCCAATGCCAAAGCGTCCACCTTTTCTCATTTCATACATCTTCATCCTACATAATACCACAAAAAGAATATAGTGAGGATAATTACAGGTAATGATTGATCAAAAGGATCACTACAGCTAGCTTGAGACTTAAATTACAGAAAGAAATCACTTACGAGACAATAGCAATCGATTTATAGATTTGTCGAGTGCGTCTTGATCGTATAACTGGAACAGTTCGAGAATACTCAACGGATGAGCTTTCTCATGGAAGTAATGCTCCTCCTTGACATTCACCATGAGGGACAATCGATTGGAAATCTTGGTAATGTTCATGTACCATTGATGCAATTCATACATTCTCGTTGGGAGGTTCTTGACCTTGTCCGCTTGACCAAAGGTTGGCCGGACATATTTCCGTTTTATTTCATCCTCTGTAAGCACAGGCATGGGCTCGATCTCGAGGAGTTGTCCAACGTTGATGTTGAGAACTTCAGCCTGCATTATATGGTCCTTGGTTATTACCACATTGCCCACCTCGAACGTAAACTGTTTGCCCACAATAATATTGGGCGCCACAGATCGTCACGTGTTGTTGGCACAACAAGCGAGGGATCGATTCGCCGCTGTTCTCCCAAATTGGGAATGGTTTTCCGCATTTTTGACAGCTGCTTGTTGTTTGCTTGATCCCGAGCTCGCCTCCTTACGAGACGTGCTCGATTTAACTTCTGATGTGGCGCTCATAGTCTGTGTCAACAGGCTTGGGAGCTGGTGGTTGAGCCATACTGAATGAAGTGGTCAATCGTTTCTCGTGCACTTTCTCCCTTGGCGGCGGTGGCGGTTTTGGTGCAAAATGAGCTTCCACAGGCCTTCGATATGGCTGCGTTTTCCTCCTCGGACCTGTCATAAGGCCTCTGCGGAAGAGGCGTGAGGCTTGGACCATATTTACATCGCTTGCCTCCGCCTGTATTTCCTGTACTACCTCGACTCGTCTGCCACGCACCATAGCTGCGAGGTGTCACTTCTGCGATTGCCGAGGCGGCGGAGACGGTGACGGGGCTGAGTTGGACGAGGAGGAGTGGCTCAAGCTGTGCCGGATTTGGAGGAGGAGTGGCACGAGGTTGTGCCGGACTTGGAGGAGGAGTGGACGTCGGCGCTGTGGCGGACTTGAAGGAGGAGGAGTGGCCTGAAGCTTTGCCGGACTTGGAGGAGGAGAGGCCTGAGGTTGTTCCGGACTTGGAGGAGGAGTGGACGTCTGACTCTGTGGCGGACTTGGAGTAGGAGGAGAGGCCTGACACTTTGCTGGACTTGGAGGAGGAGTGGCACGACACTTTGCCGGACTTGGTGGACTTGCAGGGAGGCGGAGTCTGCTGACTCGGTGGCGGACTTCAACGAGGAGTCGGTGACGCGGTGTCGGTGGCCTTGAAAGATGATGCAATCCTTTTCCATAGGATGATATGATGTTTGGCCTCTCCGAGAAAGTGCTCGTCGTCACCTCCAGGAATGTCAAGCTGTAGCTCCGAATATGGGTCCACCACCTCATCAACCAAGACACAAGCATAGCCCGCTGGAATCGGGTTGCAATGGAAGGTTGCCTTGGGGGGATTTGTAAAAGCAACGGCGTCCGCCACCTTCATGGATATGTTCTTCATTTTGACGTGTAGCTCACAGTTAGTGTTATCCGTGATGTCATCCACGGGGTATCTATCCAGCATTGCGTCGTCCGGGGCGGAACCCACGCTGCTTCTCGGCATGGATGGGGCGGTGCTATCCAATGCTGGATCATCCGCTAGCTGCCGCCATTCTTGAGACCCCCCTTTGCTGGCTAAGTGAGTCGATCTGCTCTCGCTGCCGCTAGAATTTGACCGCCAATTCCGCTTGACTTGCTTCTAGTCCTTGAAGGCGTTCATAGTCCCGCTTCCTCTGCTCCTCCTCCATCTTCCTCTTCTTCTCCTCCGCAATCTTCTTTCTCGCACGGGTTCTGTAGTCGTTGTTCCAGTCGAAAACCCCTCATACCACGGAATAGCGCCCTTGCCTCGTGTTCTTCCCGGTGTTCAGGATTTCCTGTGGCACGCGTAAGCTCGTCGTTCTCTCTGTTGGGCTGGAACACCCCGATCGTGCCTCTTCTATTGCAACAAGTATCGCATCGTCGGCTCCTTCAGACTTGCCCTCGTCGAAACATTGCACATCTTCGGTCCAACTCCCCCATGCGCATAGAACCAAGTCCCGCACTGGGGGCCAGCTCCTAGTAACCGGAGTGACACCTGCATCCTCCATCTCTTTCTCAGACTTATCCCACTTAGGCATTGCCACTGTGTAGCCACCTGGCCCTAGCTTATGGAACTTATCTTTTTTTCGGCATTCTTCTTGTTTATTCTCGACCTTTCCTTAGCTAATTCTGAATCCTTGAATTTCACGAAATTGTCCCAATGAGCACGTTGGTTCTCTAGTGTTCCCTCGAATACTGGAGTCTTCCTTCCTCCCTTGACGTACTTGTCCCATTCACGATTCTTGTGGTTCTTGAATGCAACCGCCATTTTCCCAAGAGCAGCGTCCTCGACTTTTCTGCACATCTCGCTTACGTGAAATGATCTGGTAGGGTGAAATGTTTCATCAGAGTATCCCAAAGCAGTTATTTTTGTCTTTTGTCGACAAAAGTAACATCTGGACGTGGAGCAGCGTCCTTTTTGTCTTTTTGTCTTTTGTCTTTTGCTGGCTCTCTCCATTCTTGAAGGGAGATCGGGAGTTGGTCCTTCACAACAACTCCGCACTGACGAACGAACTTGTCCGCAATCTTCTTAGGCGCTAATGGTTCGCCATTAGGTCTGATTGCCTCGATATTGTACTTTACACCCTCCTTCAACTTTTTGTTCGGGCCTCGTTTCGTCCTTTTGCCTGAAGATTTGCTCGATCCGGATGGCTGAAAGAACAAAGAGCGATTCGTTAATATATCTTCAAGTCATTTAAAACATGTGATGATCACCAGATGCCTGCTTATATAAGTATACAGTCTTTGTTGTTTCAAGATCAACATTTTCTTCGTCATCATCATAATCATAGTTCATGACTTCATCAATTCGGTCGTCGCGATCGAATATCATATCACCCTCTCCGGTGTTGTTTAGAAATTCGGAGCCGTCATAATCTTCTTCATTCTGATCATCATCTGGCCCGTGAGGATGGCGTATCATATCAAACATGGCCTGTTCTCCCTCTCTGCCGGTATTGTCCGCCATAGCTTTTATTTAACTAATCCAAAAGAAATAAAAAAAATTAGTATTCAAATTACATCGCCTCGAATAATAGATATAATCTCGAATACATCGTCTCGAATAATAGATATAATCTCGAAAACATCGTTTCGAATAATAGATATAATCTCGAATACATCGTCTCGAATAATAGATATAATCTCGAATACATCACTGGCTAGGTAGCTAATAAAGATCGAATACTACATAAGAATCTAGGACACTCGCGGTTCCTGCGGCGCGGGCTGTGGACACCCAAAGAGAAGGAACCCTCATAGGATCATAGCTGAAGTGAGATCCCTGAAGAAACTGCCAGCTTTTGGAGAACCTGCCGCCCTCTAACGCAACCATGTAGCGATAGACGTGCTCATCCTCCTCCCTGACATGGCGACGTACCACCTCCGGCGGGGCCGGCTCCCTCCGCACCGAAACTGGCCCACGCGAACGCCACCAAAGCGAGATCAGGGTCGACGACGGGACCCGGGGCCGGGTTCCTCATCAAGCGGCGCGCCCCTCCAGGCAGCACCTCCCAGTGCCAGCCCGGCGGAGCCCAGTCCCGGACATGGGTCAGCCGGACGTCGTCGCGGACGTGTCAACGGCGAGGATGCGGGCCGGGCATCGTCGAGAACAAATACTAGCTATATGCCCGCAAAAAGTAACATTTTTTTAATGATTGGATTTTGATAACTAAAATTTCTAACATTTCTATATAACACTAATTATGCTATCATTGAATATGTCAAAATTATATATGCTATTTCATACTAATTAAGCATCTAACACTAAAAAAAACAACTTCTATACATCCATTAAAAAACAGAAAAGCAACATTATATAAAAATTCCATACTAATTAAACACTAATTATATCCATCTAACATGCATTCATACATATATACTAGTGAAAAAATAATAATCTAAAAATCTAAACTAATTAAACATACAAAGTACGTATATACTAATATATACATGCATTCATACATATATACGTGTGTGTGTGTGTGTTCATCATGATTGTGTGTGTGTGTATGGGCTCGGGAGGCGGGCGCCCATGGTGGCCGCCGGGACGAGGAGAGGGGTTAGAGGGGAGAGCTCACAGCGGGCGACGGCGACGGCGGCGGCGGCCGGGGCAGCGACGGGGACGGGCGACAGGGACGGTGTGTGACGGGACGACGGGCCAGGCGGCGAAGGAGACGAGGGCGGCGACGGGGACGGGGGCGGCGATGGGGACGGGCCCGGGGCGGCGAAGGAGACGAGGGCGGCGATGGGGACGGGCGGCGATGGGGATGGGGCGGCGACGAGGGGCGAAGCGGCGGCGGCGTCGATCGATCGGGGCGGTGCTTCAATGGGAAACAGAGGAAGAAACAGAGGGAGAATGAAATTTTTCAAGTGTTGTATATAGAAGGCACCTTTTAGTACCGGTTGGAGCCACCAACCGGTACTAAAGGCCAGTTTTGGCCAGCCCAAGCGGGCGGGAAGCGACCCCTTTAGTACCGGGTGGTGGCACAAACCGGTACTAAAGGCCCCCTTTAGTACCGGTTTGTGCCACGACCGGTACTAAAGAATGTCAAGCAGCAGTGCGATCTTGACAAGTTTAGTCCCACGTCACTAGAGGGGCGACCAGACCGGTTTATAAACCTCGTCGGGTCGCGCCTCTCGAGCTCCTCTCCAAAGCAGGCCCTCCCCGGGCCTCACGTGTTCTTGTTGCCTCAGGCCCACTTAGCCTTCTTGGCCTGCATCCCGCCCAACAACAGGTTGGGTTTCTAGTCGTATGCAGGCCGCACGGCCTAGTAGGCGAGCTTTTTATTTTTTTTGCTTTATTTATTTTTGTGTTGTTTTTTTGTGTATTTAGAGTTTCTTTGTGAATATTTTTGCTTTAGGTACAAAAATTACAAACTTTCTCGTTAGTGCCGTAGTTTTCAAATTTGAATAGTTTAAATTTTGAATTATTTGAAATTAGTGTGAATCACTAGTTTGTGAATAATTTAACTTTAAAAATCAGTAAAGGCATGAAAGAATTTGTTTGCACATAAAATTTCTTGCGTTTCAAATGCCAAAACACATAACTACCCTAACTATTACAGAGATTCCTCCTGGGTGTGAAACATGAAGAAAGTGATGATAGTGAAGCCGATCACATCCCGGATCTTTGGGTGTGAAACTTTTTCTTCCAGCGTGTGTCCCTTTGCGCCGTAACCATGGAAAATCTTCATCATTTAATGGGATGCTCGGGTCAATATTCACTGTGAATGGAGCAGTTTCATCAAACTTTTCATAATCTTGACTTGTCTGTCTTGTCATCCACTCCCACGATGTTTCTCTTCCCGAAAAGAACTATGTGCCGCTTTGGCTCATCATACGATGCATTCGCTTCCTTATCTTTTCTTTTCTTGGCTTGGTAGACATGTCCTTCACATAGAAAACCTGTGCCACATCATTGGCTAGGACGAATGGTTCGTCTGCATCGCAAGATTGTTGAGATCCACTTGTTGTCATGCCGCATCTTGGTCTTCCTTTACCCGCCTCGTGTCATATTGACCCATTTGCAATCAAACAAAGGGACCTTTAAACCACGTCGATAGTCAAGTTCCCATATGTCCTGTATATAACCATAAAATGTTTCCTTTCCGTCTTGGTTTTACGCATCAGCGGACACCACTGTTTTGGTTGGTGCTCTTCTTATCTTGGGCGATCGTGTAAAAATGTATTACCATTTATCTCGTACCCTTTGAAAGTCATTATATTCAAGATGGTAATCGGGACAGCAAGTACAGGTCATCTTCAATAGAGGTGTCATGCATGGTACGTGTACGCAACCAGGTGGCGAAACTCCTGGTTTGTTCACGTGTAATCCGGTCATCGACCGCTCCGGGTGTTTGGAGCGTAGCAAATTCTTGTGTTCATCCATATACGGAGCCACCAAGGCGAATTCTGTAGAACTGTAGTGTGCTTCAAAGGAGAGAATGTCCGCCCATACATATTATTTGTTCCCCTCCTAGCGTGCCTTTTCCATCGATCTGCCCTTATGCCGCGATTCAGAACACCAATCGGCTTAAGGTCAGGAATAAAGTCAATACAAAACTCAATGACCTCCTCATTTTGATGGCCCTTGGAGATGCTTCCTTCCGCCTAGCACGGTTATGAACATATTTCTTTAAGACTCCCATGAACCTCTCAAAAGCGGAACATATTGTGTAGAAATACAAGACCCAAAACGTTAATCTCTTCGCAAGATAGGTGAACTAGGACGCGTGCGTCATGATGTTGAAGAAGGATGGTGGGAACACCAACTCGAAACTGACAAGACATTGCACCAAATCATTCTCTAACCTTGGTATGATTTCTGAATCGATTACCTTCTGAGAGATTGCATTGAGAAATGCACATAGCTTCACAATGGCTAATCGAACGTTTTCCGGTAGAAGCCCCCTCAATGCAATCGGAAGCAGTTGCGTCATAATCACGTGGCAGTCATGAGACTTTAGGTTCTGGAACTTTTTCTTTGCCATGTTTATTATTCCCTTTATATTCGACGAGAAGCCAGACGGTACCTTAATACTGAGCAGGCATTCAAAGAAGATTTCCTTCTCTTCTTTGGTAAGAGCGTAGCTTGCATGACCCTGATGTATGCCGTCTTCTTCGTGCATACGTTGCTGGTCCTCCCGTGCCTCAGGTGTATCTTTTGTCTTCCCATACACGCCCAAGAAGCCAAGCAAGGTCACGCAAAGATTCTTCGTCACATGCATCACGTCGATTGCGGAGCGGACCTCTAGGTATTTCCAATATGGCAGGTCCCAAAATATAGATTTCTTCTTCCACATGGGTGCGTGCCCGTCAGCGTCCTTCGGAACAGGTTGTCCGCCAGGACCCTTTCGAAATATCACCTTCAAATCCTTGACCATATCATGTACATCAGCACTAAAGACGGTGGCGAGGCTTCGTCCGGTGATCCGCCTCACCTTTGAAATGCTTGCCTTTCTTTCTTACGGGATGCCTGCTCGGAAGAAATCGGCGATGTCCTGTGTACACATTCTTCTTACAACTATTCAAATATATACTGTCGGTATCATCCAAACAGTGCGTGCATCCGCGGTATCCCTTGTTTGTATGTCCTGAAAGGTTACTAAGAGCAGGCCAATCATTGATGGTCACGAACAGCAACGCCTTTAGGTCAAATTCTTCCCCCATGTGCTCATCCCATGCACGTACACCTGTTCCATTCCACAGTTGTAAGAGTTCTTCAACTAATGGCCTTAGGTACACATCAATGTCGTTGCGGGTTGCTTAGGGCCTTGGATGAGCACCGGCATCATAATGAACTTCCGCTTCATGCACAACCAAGGAGGAAGGTTATACAAACATAGAGTCACGGGCCAGGTGCTATGGTTGCTGCTCGCTCCCCAAAAGGATTAATGCCATCTGCGCTTAGACCAAACCATACGCTCCTTGCGTCATCTGCAAACTCCTTCACGTACTTTCTTTCGATTTTTCTCCACCGCGACCCGTCGCCGGGTACTCTCAACTTTCCGTCTTTCTTACGGTCTTCTGGTGCCATCGCATCGCCTTGGCATGCTCTTTGTTTTGGAACAAACGTTTCAACCGTGGTATTATAGGAGAATACGACATCAGCTTGGCAGGAATCTTCTTCCTGGGGCGCTCGCCCTCGACATCACAAGGGTCATCGCGCTGATCTTATAAGCGCAATGCACCACATACCGGAACAGCGTTCAAATCCTCGTACTCACCGCGCGGTAGAGGATGCAATCATTAGGGCATGCATGTATCTTTCCGCACCTCTAACCCTAGAAGGCAGACAGCCTTCTTTGCTTCGTACGTACTCTCGGCAATTCGTTGTCCTTTGGAAGCATATCCTTTATCATTACCAGCAACTTTCCAAATCCCTTGTCAGATACACCATTCTCTGCCTTCCATTGCAGCAATTCCAGTGTGGTGCCCAGCTTTTTATTGTCACCTACGCAATTCGGGTACAACAATTTTTTGTGATCCTCTAACATGCGCTGCAACTTCTTCTTCTCCAAATCACTTGCGCAGGTTCGCTTTGCATCGGCAATGGCACGACCTAGATCATCAACGGGCTCATCCGATGCCTCTTCTTCAGCTTCTTCCCGCATTGCCGCTCAGCTTCTTCCCGCATTACCGGCTCAGCTTCTTCCCCATTGTTGTATCATCGTATTCAGGGAACCCATGGCGGGATAGTTGTCGTCGTCCTCTTCTTCTTCATTGTCTTCCATCATAACCCCTCTTTCAACGTGCTTGGTCCAAACATTATAGTGGGGCATGAAACCGGACTCAAACAGGTGGACGTGAATGGTTCTTGACGTAGAGTAATTGAGACCATTCTTACAGCCAGCACATGGACAAGGCATAAAAACATCCGCCCGCTTGTTTGCCTCGGCCATAGCGAGAAAAGTATGCACGCCCTCAACGAACTGGGGAGAGCATCGGTCATCATACATCCATTGCCGACTCATCTTCATTACACAACACCGAATAGACCAAATTAATACAAGTTCATACATAAAGTTCATACAACACTTAAATGCAACAAACAAATAACTCTCTAGCTAAAGCAATTAAATGCAACAAAAAATGCGATCAAGATCGCAACTAAGGTAACAATTGATCCAACAGCATAATGATACCAAGCCTCACTATCGATGGCATATTTTCTAATCTTTCTAATCTTCAAGCGCATTTTCTCCATCTTGATCTTGTGATCATCGACGACATCGGCAACATGCAACTCCAATTCCATCTTCTCCCCTCAATTCTTTTCAATTTTTCTTTCAAGTACTCGTTTTCTCTTTCAACTAAATTTAACCTCTCGACAATAGGGTCGGTTGGAATTTCCGGTTCACATACCTCTAGATAAAAATATCTATGTCAACTTGATGGGCATAATTTGTCATAAACACGAAATGCAACAAATAGTTTTAAAAGAGAATATACCGCATCCGAATCATAACAAGGACGAGGGCCGACGGGGACGGATATCAAAACCATGGCACTATGTATAACAAACAACGTACGGGTAAGATAATTATACGAGTAACTATATATCCAAATCACACAAACATCAATTTTTTATATAAAATTTTATGAACAAGAGGCTCACTACAAGGTGGTGCCGGCGACGATCAAGTGGGCGATCGACGGTGGTTACGACGGAGATTTAGAAGGCACTCAGTAAAACACACCTACATATGCAAACTAAGTGTTATTTTTGACCTCAAATTGCATATAAATCAAATACTAGCACATATATATATTTCCTCCCAAATTACTAAACTCACAAATTAATCACTATATAAAGCATTGCAAGAGCTAATCTAGCAATGAGAGATGAAAGGACAAAGTTGCTAACCTTTGTGATCATTTGAATGGATGGGGCCTTCAAATCTTGACAAATTTTGGGCAAAATGTGTGATGAGCTCGAGAGGAAGAGGGAAGAACAGAGAGGAGAGGGGAAAGGGGAAGAACAGAGCGAGCTCGGGTGGACGAAGGGTTTATGTAGGACGACCTTTAGTACCGGTTCGTGCGAAGAACCGGTACTAAAGGGCCTGGAGGGGCCCCAGTCCGACAACATCCTGCCACCACTCTCATTAGCACCGGTTCGTGGCACGAACCGGTGCTAAAGGTTCGCCACGGACCGGTACTAATGAAAGCGGCCCGGCTAGCTGTTGGAACCGGCACTAATGTGCTTCACGTTTGACCCTTTTTCTACTAGTGACACCAGAGAGTAGCAGTCGTGGGCGACACTTGCAGTTGCATGTCTAGTGGCAAACATGCAATTGGCCCTTCCCCGAACAAAACACCACAGAGTTGCAGTCACGTCAAATATATGCAGTTGCAGTTGGGACACGATAGTTACAGGTATGTAACTAGTGGTGGACATGCAACTTTCCCCCACCCTAAAAAACACCACTGAGTTAGAGTCACATTGAATACATGTAGTTGCAGTCTGGGCGGTTGTCCAACCATACATCAATATTTCAATTTTCAAAATTACGAGTTGTTGTTTAATAAAAGAAACTAAAAGTAGCCAGAATCGTGCTATTAGCAAAGAAAAGATTGAAAAGAGCAATAAAAAGAGAAAAGGAAAACAAGGAAAAGCTAAAATAGAAGTAAAAGAATGAACATCACAAGAAACACAGATGAAAATATATGTTAAAAGTTTTTTGTAGAAAATAAAATAAAGAAACAGTAGAAATCGATACAAATTGACAATTGCTTTCGGCCCCCTATTCACGCGGTCTGTTTCCCCCGCTGAAAAATTGCTGCCTGAAAAACAAAAAAGAAAGTTCAAACCAGACAAGAAAAAAAATTCCTCTTAAGCCCAACTCAAATCACATACCTGAACGACAAAAGAGAAGTAAAAAGACATAAGAAAAGAAACATGACAGTTACGCACCACCAATTTGAGAACAAAACATGTAGCTAGCTTGATAGATTGGGAGCAACTAATTAACGAGCGGTCCTTCGGGAGCCTCGCAACGATCAGCGCCACTTGGCGCGCTCTCAGCCATTCGCCATGTGTCGCGATCTGGACGCTCCTTCCGAATTTTTTTTTTTATTTTTCCGCACGCGTTTTTGGCTTTTTTAATGGTTTTTTTCCGGGTTTTTTTTACGTTTTGGTTTTCCACCGGTTTTCCCTACCTTTTCGACCAAATTTTTTTTTCAAAAAAAATAATTTTTGGGTTGTGCTTTCGCGAGAGGCACGGCCATGCCTCTTGGAAACGGAAAAAAAATGTGTTTTCTGTTTTTTCCCTTTCGCGAGAGGCACGTTTGTGCTTTCGCGAGAGGCACGGGCGTGCCTCTTTCGGAAAGGGAAAAACACGTGTTTTTTGTTTTTTTTTTCTTTCATGAGAGGCACAATTTTGCTTCCACGAGAGGCACAGTTGTGCTTTCGCGAGAGGCACGGGCGTGCCTCTTTCGGAAAGGGGAAAAAAACGTGTTTTCTGTTTTTTTTTCTTTCGCGTGATGCACGGTTTTGCTTCTGCGAGAGGCACGGTTGTGCTTTCGCAAGAGGCACGGGCGTGCCTCGTTTTTTTTTCATTTGCCAGAGGCACGGTTTTACTTCCACAAGAGGCACGGTTGTGATTTCGTCAGAGGCACGGGCGTGCCTTTTTTGGAAAGGGAAAAAACCCGTGTTCCTGGTTCGGTTTTTTCATCGTTTTTTTCGTCCGGTTTTTTCGTGAAAAAAAAGTTCGGCAAAACCTATCAACATGGGATCTAGTTTTGAAGATCTCGACGCGAGGAATCCAACAGCAAAAACGGTTAGAGATTTGGACGCATGATTTAAGAGATAAAACGTTTTGAATAAACGGATCTGAGAAAAAAGGGAATACTTCCAGGTTGCGACAAGTGGCACACATACAGCGCGCCGCTTGTCGCAACCTGAGGAAGTTGGAGTGATCTCCGCAGGGAGTACTCCTTAATTAGTGATTTCGTGATAGATTCTTCTCATATCAAATCACACACAGTGAGTCTAAAACGGATTTCTTGCACGCCCATGAAGAAAAAAGGCCTAGCAGGTAAAGAAGAGCCCATCAGGTATCCCTGCACAAGTATATAGAAAAACCAAAACAAGAAAAGGAACTAGTCCGTCCGAAAAAAAATTATATAAGATCAGGTCTCATATAAAACAAGTAAGACCCGCCCTAATGGATGACATGTGGCATTCACAAATCACAAAGCATTTACCCCACCCCCTAAGGTGGGGTAAATGCTTTGTGATTTGTGAATGCCACGTGTCATCCATCAGGATGGGTCTCACCTGCTAATCCGTGAGACCTGGTCTCATAGAATATTTTTTTTTCCGTCCGAATCTAACGCTTCGCAAGTGCGTCTTCGACGGAGGTAAAACATGCATAGAAACCGAAAACGTGTCCTTGGCAAAGACGTGAGGACGCCAACGACATCTTATATGATCGGGCACACCCGCCGCCGCCAAGTTAAACCCTAGCTGAGTTCAATAGAAAAAGTAAACCCTAGCTTGCACGCGCGCCGTCACGCACCATGGCGCAATGTCCTGCTCCTGCTCCTACTCCCGGCAAGGTAAGCAAGCACCTTTTCACTCCGTCTCGCCACGTTGTGTACCTCTTCCCCTCCACCTCTGCTTCCCTCTGCTCCAATTGTGGCGGGGACTACATTCTGCTGTTACGGCACGCATAAGCGGGACGGAGCCCATGGACGATGGCGAGCTATGCCGCGCCTCCCGATCCGGGCGCCAAGCGGGGCCGTCTAGCGTTTCCTCCCCAACGCTGACTTGGAACTATTCTGGCTCTCCATATCGGCACCAATTTAGTATACCATGTTGTAAATATTATTCACACACCTAGGCCGATATAGACCCGATATATAGGATGATGTGATTGATATTTGGCATGATATGCCTAATATGGAGCGATCCATATGTAGATAATACAGTACATGCTGTTTTTTTTAATGTTCCATCAAGACCAAAGGCCAAAATTCAAGTTATACAACTTTAAATCATATACTGTACTTGTTATGCTTGAATATATTTTATTTGTGTTAAATGGGAATTATATGAAAAATCTTATCTTAAAATTTTGATATGCCAAAACCTGAACGACACATGAAGCCAATATTCGAAATTTTAAACCTTGCCTCAATGGAGGAAGTATACCTGAGCAAACTGAAATGCCTAGTATGTAGTGCATTGTCTGTTGGTGACTAATCTTGGTGAATGACTGCACATTTGGTCATTTTCAAGGAGGCAGAAGACATCAAATTAGAATCCTCTTGAGCTTCGAGGATTATATGTTAACCTCCTCACAATCTATGTTTAACTCGAAAAAAATTCTACTTTTCCAAATTGAATACACACTGTCGGAGTCCTGTATCTGCCATTGATTTGCTGATCTTACCATATGTAAATTCTGTTGGAATGATTGCCCTTAAAGTATGTTTCCAGACTAGGATTTGTCAGATCTTGGAATTAGCTAGCTTTCGAATATGAAAATACTGCATGTTTTCTTCCTGTAATAAAAAAGAGAACTGGGGTGTATAAGATTTAGTTGTACATGTCTTAATCACAATATCTCAAAATTTTGTGATAGATAGTTTGTAAACAATGTCAGGGAGATGGAGATGTTCAGTTTTATAAATTGGATGCTTTTCTATCTGCTTTATAAGTAAACCATGTCAGGGAGATGGAGACATTCAGTTTTGTCACATGGAGATGGACCTGTGAGGGTCTCCGTTTGTAAACCAAGGTCCTCAGTGCTAGCCTTGCCGAGAATGTTTTTCTTTGTGCTTAATAAGTATGACAATTTAAGGCATCACAGCATAAACGTAGTCTGAATGTACACGCTAGTCATTCATTTAGGCCATGGGTAGTGATTATGTTCTAGTTCTGGACACCCATGCATGTAACAGCAACATTTACTCCCATAGCACGTGTTTATTTGTGGGGCTTATGTGTAGCTTTATGTTATTTGTGCTATTCATTGTCGGAGATGTTGATGATCGTCTCATTTAGTGTAAAAATTATTGATGTTGAAAGTTCAGATACTGTTTCAGATGCAGATCTTTGTGAAGACCTTCACTGGCAGCATCGTCACTCTTGATGTTGAAAGTTCAGATACTATCGGCAATGTGAAAGCTAAGATTCATCACAAGGAGGATTTTAAACCATACCAACAGTGTCTCATATTTTCTGGCAAGCGGCTGGAGGACGGCCGCACCTTGTCTGACTATGGCATCCAAAAGGGGGTTACCCTTCATTCTGAACCCCGCTTCCCCGGACAGATTAAGATTTCTGTGAGGAGCCTTAATGGCAGAATGATGACCACGCAGGTCCATCCATCAGATACCATCGGTGCTATGATGAAGGCAATGTTTTGTTTGAACACCACCTTATCTTCAATGGGAAACGACTGGAGGAAACCCGTACTTTCGCTGATTATGATATCCAAGATGGATCTACTCTTGACGATTTCCGGCTCCATGCAGGGATGAAAATCTACATCCAGGCGTTGGACAACCCTCTCTATGTTGAGAGCTCAGATACTATCGACAGTGTTAAGGCAAAGATTAGTGACGAGTACGGTATCCCTCTTGCCCAGCAGCGCCTTGTGTTTCACAAGATAACGAGGACATCCGGATTTCATCCGTACTTCTTACAGGGCGGCCGTACTTTGGCCGATTGTAACATCCAGAATGGAGCCACTCTCGATCTTATGGTCTGCCATCGACCCAGGCCGATGCAGATCTTCGTCAAGAATTTGAAAGGAAAGACCTTGACGTTTAACCTTCAGAGCTCAGATACCATCCGCAGTGTCAAGGAGAAAATTCAGCAGGTGGAGGGTATTGACCCGGCAAGCCAACGCCTCATCTTTTCCGGGTGGCAGTTGGAGGATAGCTTCACACTGGCAGAATACAATATCGAGCATGAATCCACTTTTCATCTTTGCCTCCGCCTTTATTCATGTGCCAAATGTCCAGGAACACATCACTAGAGAGTGTATTACTACTGTCTCTGAAGCGATTTGCTCGAATCATCTTTGGTCGTACTTCTAGATACTAGTAGGTTTATTCATGTATCTATTGTGTGAGTTTTCAGTTTGGTTGCTTGCTTCACGCTACGCAGCACAAAGCGAATCAATGCAGTGCACTGTTTCTTCAGCAGATCACACAAATTATGAAATAACATATATGCTTCCCTATCTTGTGTGTACTGTAGAGATTTATATTCCTCAGTTTGTTCCAAACTTCTCATCCATTATGATTGATGTAGCACAATTCTATAATATTATTTTGGAGACGACATCTTACTTGAGCCAGACGAGGAATTTTAGAAAGAGTAAGTTATAGTTTTTATCCCGTAGTTTGACAGTTCAGACAAGAATTAATTTCTTTGACGCATTCTGTCATGCGGATCTGTTCATCCAGCACGCTCATGTCAACAAGTTTTTCTACGCGGCTAGTTTCCACCGGGGCTCCATCTCTCAACTCGCCAAAATCGTCGCCATTTGCCGTCCATCTATTCCGGCGCGCCGTGCAGTACTGCCTCCCTGAAACTAACTATCGGTTCCCTGGGAAAGTCTCCCATGACCCCATCGCATGGCGGCCAAGGTGAGCGTGAGAACGAAGATCATGGGTTTGCACCCGGAGTGAGGCGATACTTCATCATCACCACTAACCTCGCTACCGGCTGATGACTCCTCACTAGACGGATTGCAACAAAGGGAGAGCTTTAGAAGAAGGCGTGGTAGCGGATCTTATAGGGCCTGTCGTGCAGCAGCGGGACGCCGGTGCGGTGCCCCGCCCGGCCGCCCGGGTCTCGCTCTAGAAGCCTCCCGGCGGCGCCAACCAGAATCAAGAACTTGCGCCGCTCCTTGAGGCGCTTCTCCTCCTCAGGGCTCCTCCAAGCACAAGAGTCCATCAGTATTTTTTCCCGTCGCGTTTCAGCATAGACATGAACGGCGACATAGGCAAAGACTAGGCCGAAGAGCGCGGAGATGTAGATGGACGCGACCACGTCGCGGCCTCCCGACGGTGAAGGCGGCCATGAGGGCGAGCAGGTTGAGCAGCATGACAGAGCGGAGCACAGTGAGGCCGACCTGGTTGCCGCTGATGCGCCAGTCCAACAGGAACATGATGATGACCAGCGAAGTGACGAAGGCGGCGGCGTTGCAGTAGAAGAAGGCAGTGTACTGGCACGAGTAGGTGGGCACGAGCACCAGGTCGCCGATGCGAAACAGGTAGACTGCCAGCGCCGGGGGCAGGAGCAGTGGCGCCGGCGGGTAGACGGCGCCGACATGATTCTGTGGGATGCCACCGTCGCCTCCGTCCTCCGGTGGGTTGATGTTGGGTGCAATAAGCCACGGCGATGAGTTCGACACTCCGGGCGCGTGTATGGGCGCGCGTCAGGTGTTCAGGGCGCGTCGGATCCGCGGCGAGTCGGGTGTGTTATGTGCGTGTAGGCGTGCGTGTGGTGCATGGGCGTGTCCATGCAGGAGTACACTGCACGGGTGTGAGTGTAGACTAGGTCATTAGGCGATCCGGGCGCAGCGGGAGCGCCAGGTCGTGCGGGCTGGACGCGGGGCGCGCGCGCGGAGCGCGTCGCGGGGTGCGCAGAGAGGACCGATCAGAGCGCGGGTGTGGGCAGGAGCGAGTGGGTCGGAGCCCGGCGTTGCCCGGGTATAAAGGCAGCTGCGGTGATCGTTGTAATGGCGTGGTGTTGTGCTGAGTACGTGCTCAGGAAGTGGCGTTCGTGCGCCGGAAAAATCCAGCGTGTCCCCGTGCCTTTCTTCTCCCTCTGATCTTCTTCTTCCTCGATGAGAGCTATGGCGACAGAGAGAGCTAGGAGGAGTGAGGCAAGGAGTTGGCGGTTCCAACAGTTGGTATCAGAGCCACGGTCTGGTCAGGGCGCGCCGGCGATGTCCATCGTCCCGTACGCCCGCGAAACGGGCGGATCGCTGCCGCAGGCGGTGCCGCAGCTCACCGGCGAGAATTACACGGCGTGGGCGATCAAGATGGAGGCAAACCTCGACGCGGCCGGGCTGTGGGAGGCGGTGGTCGTGCCGGAGGACGCGGCGGCGGCCGTGATCGCCAAGAAGGACAAGCCGGCGAGGGCATACCTGCTCGGCGCGCTCGCGGAGAACCTGCTGCTGCAGGTGGCGGCGAAGAAGACCGCCGCGGAGGTGTGGGCTATGTGATTGAGCAACGGGGCGTGGTGATTTTGGTGACAGAGGGAGATCCCTGATGCCATCGCCGCCATGGCTGAGATGACAGAGAAGAAGGCCGACAACCTGGATGCCTTCAAGTAGTTCGTCGATCTGGTACTACCACGACCTCTGCTCTCTTCTCCTACCTCTAGGTTTGGGTGCAAGGATAGCCTAGGCGTGGTGGTGCTTGGGGAAATTTTAAAGCTTGGCCTTTACGGAGTAGGACTGATCTACGGCTTTAGGAGTAGTTGCTTTAGATTGGTGTTCATGTACAGATTGCTATATAAGAATATACTGTGTACTGGTCAAATCTCAAAACAAATGGCCCATTCTGACCATAACTATTCCAAAAGCATTGATAGAAGTTCAATGACAGCATTGATGCCAATACTATATGACAGTTCAATTTTCTTGCTGTAGTAATGTCTTAAATGGAAGAATGTTTTGATGATGTTGTTTGCTTTCTGTTCTCAACTTTTCATCATTTTAGATCACTTTATGGATAGTTCAATACTAGATTTTTGGGATTAACGGTAACATTATGTGAATATGTTCATACAGTTCTAAAATCAATGTTCATCAGCAGCTAGCCTTCTAACTAAATAATATTTTCACAAAGGCTTCTCTACACTGGTACGCTCTCTCGCCAGTATGTGTTTTGAGGCATAGGATGGTGGGGCACTCTGCAAGGTTGTCTTCGGTCATTGCTACAACTTTTGATGAGAAGGGGATTTATGCTTGGCAGACTGCCCCTGGTGAGCAAATCATTGTCGCCGCCTTTGCTTCCGAGGTTGCCTTGGCTTTGTATTGGCGTGTGCTGCTCCTGCAGCCCCTGCCGGCCGCCTCCTTAGGTTCGGCACCACTGCCACTACTGAAGTTTCCATTGCGTCCATAAGCCAAGGCAGCTTACTTGCGAGGCACATATTGCACCACGGGCGACATCTTGCTATGCATGGCCACTGATGCCATCATGCGTACGTGGGTTCCAGTTTGACGACCTGTCACTAGTAGAAAAACACCTATTAATCCCGGTTCGTAAGGGCCTTTAGTCCCGGTTCATGAACCGAGACTAATGGGTCATTACTAATACCTCCCCCTTTAGTCCCGGTTCAATCCAGAACCGGGACTAAAGGCCACGGCCACGTGGAGCTCCACCTTTAGTCCACCAACCGGGACTAAAGGAAATATTATGATTTTTTTTTAAAAAAAATTGAATTTTTTTTTGAATTTTTTTTATTTTCAAATTTCTGAATTATTTTAACCTCTAATCTCTAATCAGAACCCCTCATCACTGCTCAATTTATCCTCTAATCTCTAATCACCCTCATCATTCCAAATCATCTAACTTCTCGAACGGTCACCCATCCTCCCACTCCCCCAGCCTGAGCATGCTTAACTTCCGGGTTCTATTCTCCCTCGTTTCCAAGTCTGCACTTGTTGTTTTCCTGACAATAGTAAGATGTCAATCCTATTAACCCTCAGGAATTTTGCTTGAGCATGAAGTGACACATTTCACTGTTTGAGTTTCAAACTATTTAATTAAAAAACAATAATTATTTAGAAAACAATAGTTATTTTGAATAATTAGTTTGACCATAGTTTGACCACAGTTTGACCAGATTTGACCAGATTTGACCAAAATTCAAAATAACTGAACAAATTATTTAGTAACACTAATATTCTAGAATAATTAGTTTGACCACAGTTTGACCACAATTTGACCACAGTTTGACCACAATTTGACCACAGTTTGACCATAGTTTGACCAGCTTTGACCAAAATTCAAAATAACTGAACAAATTATTTAGTAACACTAATATTCTAGAATAATTAGTTTGACCATTGTTTGACCATAGTTAGACCACAGTTTGAATTTTTTTGAATTTTTTTGCCTCTCCAGATCTAAAAAGCCCCGTAACTTTTTTCTGTTAGGTTTTTGAGGATTTTGAAAATGTTTAACGGGGTTCCCTTGGTTAAATTTAGATGTAACTTTTCGAGTAGATGATTTTTCATATAATTTTTTTTTCATCCGAGTTGGTATGCAAAAGTTATGCCCATTTTTACAAATTTTCGAGAGATTTTGCAAATAAAGTCGAAATTCATATTTGCAAATTTTCCCAACAACTAGACCACATATCACATGGAAAACTTATTTTCTTTTATTTTTTTGACATTTTCATCATTTTCTTTTATTTTTTTTAACTGAAAAGGCGATCCAGGGGGTAGAGTTTGAAAATCGGACCTTTAGTACCGGTTCGTGCCATGAACCGGTACTAATGCCTCAAACCCCATTAATAACGGTTGGTGGCACGAACCGGGTCTAAAGGTCTAACCCTTTAGTCCCGGTTGGTGCCACTGAACCGAGACTCAATGGGCATATCGCCTTTAGTCCCGGTTCAGGCACCAACAGGACTAAAAGCGCCCGCATTTAACCGGGACAAATGGCCCACGTGGCCCTGGGCGCATTTAACCGGACTAATCGTTTCATTAGTCCCGGTTCTAGACTGAACCGGGACTAATGGGCTAACCCGGGGTGGACCAAAAGGCCTCTTTTCTACTAGTGTGTCTACCAAGTCTCCATGCATGATCTGCTTCTTTCCTGTACTTCCTCCATCTACTGTTACACTATCTTGCAAATACGGCTTACCCTGTTTGATGTCATGTTGCTTCGTCAGTTGTGTATTGCCCCTAACTATGACGTATCGTACAACCATCTGAGTCCTGTCAAAAATAAACTCTGTTTTTTCTGATGTGCCAGGATGATTTACTAAATTTAGCTCTCAATGTCATGTTCCATTTATTTTATAGTGCTTTCACAGGGGCTAATTGGCAGACTGTTGTACGGGAAGCTAGAAATTTTCTGATCCATTCTTGTGCCTAATGGCAGGCAAGTCTGCACTTAAAAATTGATAGATTGAACAAGCAGTTGAGAGAAGCCGATGTCTGGCTATGGGTATTTTCTTGCCCATTTGCTCAATTATTAATTGAATGGATAATTATGTCCCCTCAATATTGTACCATATAATTTTTTTATATCAACTAAATTAGTTCTCTAAATCCGTTGATATTTTGTGAAGCTTGAAGCTTTATTTCTTGCGCTTCATGACATCAATTTTGTGTGCAGATTCAGGATTTATTTCTTGTACTGGAAGATAGCAGGGATTAGTGGATTACTGCCACACGCTGATGTGATCATCCATGTCCGCTGAGGTGCCTTAGGTTTGTGATAAGAAAGTATGCAAATTGTTCTGGACGCAGAGTATGTGAACTCGAGCACCTGTGAACTCGTTATCTATCCCGTTCGGTACTGCGTTGTGATTCGTTGCATTGAATGCCCTTGACAGGTCCGTGTTCAACCAGGAATTGCAAAATTGAGATATACGTAGTGGGGCAGACCTGTCAGGTGGGCAAGGACCGTGACGGTCGTTTGTACGGCGTCTACTGATCGGAGCAGAGCCGTGGCTCGAGATGTGGACGCCGTCATGGTCCGCGGTTCAAAACTGCTGCTTTCCAGTTAGTTCGACAGACACCGAGTAAATGCAGTGGTGGGTAGCTGGGAGAGGCTGTGTCCTACCTCACGATTGTGGAGCTTTCCTATCTGAACAATGGCGAGACTGCGGAGCCACCGTGTGCGAGGAGGCGATTGCTGCTACTGGCGAAGATGGAGTTCTTGATGCAACCGATTAGCACGTGCGGATCGGCTTGGTTTTTGTGTTAGTTTCTGGGCATTATTGTAGATCTCATCTCGGCGTGCTTTTCCTTTTGCAGCTGCCGGTGGAGATGCAGGACTGTGCTGGAGGAGGAGGTGAACGATAGCGACATACCCTTGGAGCACCGCCTGCGGTGAGCTGACGGCCTTGTCTGCATCAAGTGCGGGCATGCAGATCTGTGTGGCAGAGGTGGCTCCACAGGAGGCGGCTGTAGAAACAGCTCAAGCATCCGAGTATTCCATGGAGCAAAATCGACCCAAAAAGTCCAGGTTGAACGCGTAGGTTTACAATTTTTGCTCACTCATTTTATCAGTTGTCCAAGCGTATAAAATTTCAGTATGAAAAAAGGCTGGTTCAGGCATTCATCGAGTTCTTTAGACTCCTTGTTCAAGTACAAATTCAAAAATGCAGTCTTTGCATGTAGCACTGGGCTATTTGATTCTGTTGTATGTCTCCTTGTGCCTGTAAAATTATCATGATTTTTTTAAACAGTGAAATTATCATGATCAGGTGGTTGGTTACTAGCAAATGTAATATATTTGTATGTTAATTCAAAGGCTTATGCTGCAGAGTAAAGTCCAGAGCCTGTTTTGATTCAGAATTAGTTTTATCAGATACTTATGATGATCAGGTGCTTGATGGAGTCTGATGACGCCCATCTGTTTTGATTCAGAATTAGTTTTATAGCCTTACCAAATATTGATCGACACTGTACCCCTGCAGAGTAAGGATTGGTACTACTGAGCCTGATAGGAAACCATGCCCAGGAAGGGTTTCAGCAGTGGAATGTTTTGCTGAAAACCCCGACAACAATGTCACTGCCAAACTAGGGATTAATTTTGATACACTGGGAGCAGTCTAAACGTGCAGAGGACAAAATACATGCAGGAGATGGTCTGCGGTTGTGCGGTATGTTCAACTACTTGCTTAATTCCATAATGCAGTGCTAGCTCATTGGAGTGCTGAATTATGAAGCTGACGTTTTGGTTTGTTCATTTGTTATAGAGGGGAAGCTAATAGTTGAGAACACGCACTCTTGCCGTTTGTGAATGCCCTGCTCTCATAGGACTGTTACATTCAAAGGACAATAGTTGGTACATGGCCGAGCATCACGAGGAGCACAACCACTCGCTTTCTCCCACTTACGGTCAGACAATACATTAGATGTCACACAAACATATAGATGTGTACAACAGGGATTTGGTGAAAAACCTGCAGCAGAAAATTGTGAACCTAGCAAAGGTATACAACATTATCGGTTTTGGGAAAATGGATAATGTGCCTTGCAAAAAGAGCTTTACGGAACCTGTGTGAAAATAAGCCGTGAACAAGCAGAAGATGAGACAATGAAGGTGTTTCAAGAGCTTGGTTCCAAAGATCAACACTTCACTTATCGGGTTCAAGCTGACAAGGAGGGGAGGATCAACAGTCTGAAGTGGGCTAATGGGAACAACAGATTGCAGTACACCTTCGGAACAACATATAGGATAAATCTATGCGACATGCCTTTTGGTCTATTCGTTGGAGTGAAAAATCATTTTCAGAGCATTATACTCGCTGGCGTGCTTGTTCGTGGTGAGACAGTTGAAACATTTGTGTTAAAGAACTATGTGCCACCAGGGGTATTCTGCGCCAAGATGAGCAGTACACAACACAGCAAGAGTGCAAATCATATATTAAATAACTATGTGCCACCAGGATGCCCCATGCTTATGTTTGTGAGAAATTATATGAGGTTGCAGTTTGACACGGAAGTAGAAGAGAAGTACGAGGAGAAGCAGACGAGAATTCTAATATGGTTTCATTATTTACTATACAAATATTTAGTTGTGTTTGACATGGACCATCATGGGTGCATTGCAAGGTTTGATAATTGTTGTCAATTCAGAAGGGGGATTTGCCTCATTGAAGATACAGATAAATGATTTTCTGGCCTCATATGGATTCTCACTTCCATTCCTCATGTCTCCTATGTCTTGTGTCTCTTACACATGCAGAACGACCTGGGCCGTAGATTATACGGTGAACGAGGGCGGCGGCAACACTAGAGCGCGGCAAGGCTGGTTGAAGTATAATTTATTTAAATCATTTACTTACAGACTAATGTTCGCTATGCTTCTTTTAGTGAACGCGTGTAATTTTGTGTGAGAGCATCATGGGTGCACTGCTAATTTAATAATCTTAGCAATGTAATGTTAATCCACCTAATATGATATAATAGCTAAAATAACTGTCTTTATCAGAAGTTGTATTTCTCTATATGTTTTTTCGTCATATTATGAGAGAGATAAACATGACTAATGTTGACGTTAAAAAAGAATCAATGGACATGGGACAAGGTAATGTCGTTGGAAGCCAAAAAAATTACGGAGTTTTATACAACAATACAGGGAATATATATGCGATTAGATAAAACAAAAATTATAAGGCCCGTGGCAACGCACGGGCATTCTACTAGTAGTTGATAGTAGATGAGTAAGCCCTATTCATTGTGAGGTAGTTGACGGTGAGCGGACGCTCCAGGTTCATGCCGGCTTCACCATGGAGCACGCATAGCAGCACTTCAACGCCGTCATGGCGGAAGAGCAGCCGTTGCAACTGGTGTCAACTTTTTGGCAGGCGCAAGAGGACCAATGCTACAACATCCGGCTCACAGAGGGCAAATCGCCAGCGAGAAGGCGTACGGAGGTGCCGTAGCGGAGGATCCGGGCTTCCTGTATGAGCAAGGGGCGTTGTACCAGTTCAAGCACAACACCCGGGAATATTCCGTCGCGAGCAATGGCGGCTTTGTGTGCAGCAGGCAGAAATAGACGTCATGTTCGCGGAGATCGATGCGGAGGCAAGCGAAGAGGAGGCACATGCGATAGTGGGCCTCGGTCGCCGCATTGTCCGGTGTTCGAAGGCCTACAAGGTTCACGACGAAGAGCTCTACAAGAAAAGCGCTACTGGAGTCCTTCAAAGATGCATCTCCGAGGAAGAGGGGCGGCAGCTCCTGGCTGAAGTTCACGCCTGTCTCAGCGGTCACCACGCCGCAGCTCGGGCCCTCGTTAGCAAGGCCTTCCGTATAGGTTTTTATTGGCCGACGGGCCGAGCAGACGCACAGGACCTTGTCCAACGCTGTGTTGGATGCCAACTTTTTGCCAACCAGAGCCATATGCCACCCACCACTCTGCAAACAATCCCCGTTCTGGCCTTTTGCGGTCTGGGGGCTTGATATGGTCGGACCCCTTAAAGGAGGAAGCCATAACAAAAAAAATATCTGTTGGTCATGGTGGATAAATTCACCAAATGGATAGAGGCCAAACCAGTTAAAACGGCCGAAGCCGGACCAGTGATAGACTTTATATCCGGCATTGTACACCGTTATGGTGTTCCACAAAGCATCATCACCGAGAACGGCTCCAACTTTACAGCCGACGAGGTGAAAAATTGGTCCGCCAATCTGGGCATTAAGCTCGATTACGCCTCCGTCTATCACCCGCAAACAAACGGTCAAGTCGAACGGGCTAATGGTCTTATTATGAGCGGCATCAAACCCAGACTAGTACGGTCTTTGAAAGAATCAGACAAGCACTGGGTTGAGGAGCTTGACTCCATACTCTGGGGGCTGCGGACCACGCCCAACCGCACTACTGGATATACACCCTTTTTCATGGTGTATGGCGCAGAGGCTGTGTTACCCTGCAACATTATTCATGACTCACCTCGAGTGCGCATGTACGAAGAGAGAGAGAGGCCTAGCTTGACCAACAGGGCAGCCTCGATGCCCTGGAGGAGGAGTGCGACGTTGCAAAAGCCTGTTCCGCATTTTATCAACAACATGCCCGCAGATATCAAAGTAGAGAAGTACGGGCGAACTCGTTCTAGCTTGCCGGAGAAGAAAAAGGACAAACTCAAGCCCAAGTGGGAGGGTCCCTTCATCATCGACGAAGTTCTCACCGGAGGAGCGTACCGCATGCGTGATGCGTCAGACAATTGCCTGGAGCCGAACCCCTGGAACGCGGCCAGACTCCGAAGATTCTATGCCTAGCGCCGAACTCTTTGTTCGTCTTCTTCTCAATATTGTTTCCATTACTTTTTCCTCTATTTTCGCATTTTCCTTTTCTAGCATTAAAGCTTTTTCGTGCGGTTAAACCGTGCACTTGTGACATATACATCCTCTAATATGTACGTCAATTATACAGGGGGTTTCTTGACGAAGCTTATTATTGTTATTTTCCGAGCATCAAGCTCATCACATATATGCGTTTTTCCCATATGTACCTTTTCTTTGCTATTATATGCACCGATATGACTTAAGTTTTGTCCAAGCTGGGTTGCCTAGCTCCTGTGCTTATGCCATACGTTCCCGTTCGTTCGGCTAGGGCATAAAGGGAGCACCTCTGCGATTGTTACTCCCGGGTCATCCGGATGTGTACCTGAGACTAGGTGAAGCCGAAAGCTAGCGTTCTTAAGGGAATATTTGGTTTGCGAACTAAAGATGTTTTTATAGTCGTTAAAATACGAACCTCCAGATATTGAACATACTACGATTTTCTCAATGACAGTTCAGAGATGCAAATTTACGCATGCATACCCAGGGAAAGGAACCCTTAACGGAACTATTCTCTCTGGAAGATGTTTCTTACAATCACAATGTAATATAACATAGCTAGCCGGATACAACTTGTCTGTTTAAGCAACTATGACCCCTACTCCTGGTTTCCATGCGTGCCCCGGTATATTTTGCCACGTTGGTATTCGGAAACACTCTGCCCCTTTGTGACGCCCCCGATTTAATCGTACACTAATCATGCACGCATAAGCGTAATGCGATCAAGATCGAGGACTCACGGGAAGATATCACAACACAACTCTAAAACATAAATAAGTCATACAAGCATCATAATACAAGCCAGGGGCCTCGAGGGCTCGAATACAAGTGCTTTCGATCATAGACGAAGTCGGCGGAAGCAACAATATCTCGAGTACGGACATAAGTTAAACAAGGTGCCATAAGAAGGCTAGCACAAAGCTGGGATACAGATCGAAAGAGGAACAGGCCTCCCGCTCGGGATCCTCCTAGCTACTCTGGCCGTCGTCGGTGGCTGCTGCGTAGTAGTAGGCACCTCCGGAGTAGTAGTCGCCATCGACGGTGGCGTCTGCTCCCCGGCTCCATCGTCTCGTTGCGACAATCGAGTAGAGGTAGGGGAAAAGGGGAACAAGGCAACCGTGAGTACTCATCCAAAGTACTGCAAGCAAGGAGCTACACTACATATGCATGGATATATGTGTAAAGGGCCATATCAAGGACTGAATCGCAGAATGCCACAATAAGAGGGGGATAGCAAGTCTAAACGAAGACTACGTCGGTCACTGTCTTGCAACAGTAGAAGAGGGCCACCTGAAGTCCTCCAAGTAACATCACATAGCAATAATCCTACCCGGCGATCCCCTCCTCATATCCCTGAGCGAGAGCGACCACCGGTTGTATCTGGCACTTGGAAGGGTGTGTTTTATCAAGTATCCGGTTCTAGTTGTGATAAGCTCAAGGTACAACTCCAAGTCGTCCTGTTACCGAAGATCACGGCTATCCGAATAGATTAACTTCCTGCAGGGGTGCACCATCTTACCCAAAGACGCTTGATCCCATTTGGCGGACACACTTTCCGGGTCATGCCCGCCGCGGAAGATCAACACGCCGCAGCCCCACCTAGGCACAACAGAGAGGCCAACACGCGGTCTAAACCTAAGCGCCAGTGTCAGGCCCATCGCCTCGAAAGCACACCTGCACGTTATGTGACGCGTGGCCGGAAGCAGACCTAGCCCATCAGGCGTTCCAGTCCAATCCGGTAGCAGCGCTCGCGTCGTGACGTCTGAAATGCCGGTACGATACCATCACGGCCGGGATACCCATAACTACTCCCGCGTAGATGGTTAGTGCGTATAAGCTCGTAGCCAACTCAGATCAAATACCAAGACCTCGTTAAGCGTGTTAAGTAACCGCGAACGCAGAACAAGGCCAGGCCCACCTCTCTCCTAGGCGGTCTCAACCTGCAATGCCTCCGCCTCAAAGATCCACTGCGGGTCTTTGCATCAGCCAATTCGACTTTAGTCTCACATGTATCATGTATAAGTATATAGTATATACCCGTGATCAACTCCCGAGTGATCACGGCCCGATAGTATAGCATGGCAGACGGACAAGTATGTAGGGCCATAGATGAATGTACTAGCATCCTATACTAAGCATATAGGATTGCAGGTAAGGTAACAATGTGAAGTTACAAGGACAGAGCTATGCAAAGATATAGGAGTATCTCGAAGCAAGAACATGCTACACTACTCTAATGCAAGCAGTATAGAGAAGAGTAGGCGATATCTGGTGATCAAAGGGGGGGCTTGCCTGGTTGCTCCGGCAAGCGAGAGGGGGTCGTCAACACCGTAGTCGAACTGGCCAGCAGCAGCGTCGGTCTCGTAGTCTACCGGAGAGAAGAGGGGGAAGAAACAATGAATACCAAGTAAACAGATGCATATCGATGCATGACATGCCAAGAAGCGATGCTAGGCGTGCCCTAACGTGGTATGAGGTGGTACTGGTTAAGGGGGAAACATCCGGGAATGTATTCCCGGTGTTTCGTGTTTTCGGGCAGAGGAGCCGGAGGGGAAAAGTTGCAGGTTCGATAGGTTAGGGGTGTGTGGCGGACGAACGGACTGCGTATCCGGATTCGTCACTTCGTTCTGAGCAACTTTCATGTTGAAAATATTTTAATCCGGGTTACGGATTAAAAGATATGATTTTTAAAAGATTTTAATAATTTCTGGAATTTAATTAATTATTTAATTAATTCGAAAATGTATTTATGACGTCAGCATGATGTCATCTTGGCGTCGGCGAGTCAACGAGGTTGACTGAGTCAACCTGACAGTGGGTCCCGCATGTCATTGACTCATAGTAATTAAACAGGTTAATTAGCTTTAACTAAATGATTAGGTTAATCTAATGCGGTTTAATTAAGTTAATTAACTCTCTAATTAATTAATTAATTAATTAATAATATTATTATTATTTTTATTATTTATTTTTCCTTCTTCTTTTTTTTAATTAACGTTCGAGTGGGCCCTACATTGATGGGCATAGGGGCCATAGTGGTGCGGGCGCCTGAGTGCGGGCGTGGTGCCTGTGCTCGAGGCCTAACGGGCTGGCCTTGACGCAGCCTCTGACAGTAGGGCGCCGGGCAGGCGGGCGTGTGAACAGGCGGCAGGGTGGGTCGGCCGAGGCCGGAGTGGCGCAAGGCGGAGGGAGTGGAGCTAAGCGCAGGGGAGTAGAACTCAAGGCGTGGCACGCGAGGTCGGCGGCGCGACGAGCGCATCCTGAGCGAGGCAGGCGCGCCCGGGCGGCTGGGCTACAGGACCCGGCTGGGTGGGCAGTGGCGGGGGGTGAGGGGCGCGGTCGCCGGTGGAGTCGGGGTGGCCGGTGGCGTCTTCGAGGGGGGAGAGAGGGGGTTGAGGCCAAGGCGGAGGCCGGGGCGGTAGGCACGGGCGAGGGGGGAGCGCCGCTCGGCGAGGGGGGAGGAGAGGGAAGGGGGGCGTGGCGCTGACGGGCCGGGCAGCGACAGGGTGTGACGGGCTCGGGCTACTGATCATGGCGTCGGAAGGCGAGGAGCGACGGGGAGAGGTGAAGCTCACAGTGGGGCCGTGGGGTCTAGGAGGCCAGGCGCGGTGGAGTTTGATGGCGTCCGTGAGGAGGGAGTCGGGGTGGCGGCCACCGGCGTCGGAGGAAGATCCATGAGGCGGGGTCGGGAACGACCCTGCTGGCGGCAGGGTGCCCAGCGTGGGGCGTGACGGTGGCGGGGTTCGTGGCGGCGAGGCTTAGGGAGGCGGGCCACGGTGTCGGGCGGTGGGGTCGCCGGCGACGAGGTGGGGCGAGGGCGGCTCGGCCCGATCTGGATCGAAGGCGGAGAGAAGGGGATCGGGGTGGGGAGAGAGTGAGGCGGGGGGTGTCGGCTAGGGTTTCGGCCAGCGGAGGGGGTTAAGTGGCGGCCCACTGGGCAGGGAAGAAGTGGGCCGGTGTGGGGGGCCAGTGGGGAGGGCTGGCCCGGTTGGGCGGTGGGGATTCCTTCCCCACTTCTTTCTTTTCTTTTTTATCTTTTCCTTTTCTTACTTTACATTTTAGTTTATTTAAAATGCCAAAACACTTTACAAAATTTTGTGCACCCCACCATAATTAGGTTTGTTATTTTAGACAACCCCGAACATTTTAGTTTTAGTTTTTGAAACTTTGTATCGTTTGCTTTTGTTTTGAATTTGTTTTAGACCGGGTTCGAATCAACGTGAGTTTAGACACAGTAACCGAGGTGATCACTGTTGCTTAATCATCCGGGTGTTACAAATCTCCTCCACTACAAGAAATCTCGTCCCGAGATTTAAGAGGGGAGTAAGGGGAAAGTTCTGGTTAGGATATTCTAACGGATCTTCTCGAAGAAGTTAGTTCCTTTCGTTGATGTCTTCAATCCTTTATTCGGTGCATCATGATAAACTTGTCACCATTTCTTCGTGAACTCCATCGTGCTTACGAATAGGTAAGGGTAGCTCTACAATGCAAGGGTGTTATAAGGGAAAATCATCCGGGGTATCCCAAGAATGAACTTATGAGTATCTCTCGAGTTGAACAAATGACACACATCGAGAGCAAAAGTAAGACATGGCGATAAGAAGTTTCAAGCGGATAGGCAATCGTTCATTGTACGAAGCGAGTGCGAAAGGGTTGAGAGCAACGGGAATAAGTATTGCGTCCGATGCAGAATAGATCGGCAGGCAAGTGGCCCGTGAATTACATACAAAGTCAAGCGTGAGGATTATCTTTGGAAACGTGGTGTACAGGAGAGTCAGGTTTCGATCCCGTGGAACTGTGGTTATGGGCCCACCATGTGGAGTTAAAAGTAGAAAGGGGCTGACATCTTGTACGATCACGATAGCAAGGCATGTCAGAGAGTAGCAAGTCAGTTATGTCGGCATCAATGTTGGTACCAAGGGCGAGGGACGAAGAGAACCCTTTTCCTGCTCGTTGAACGAGGCGGACCATTAGGCAAAGTTCTCGTCCATCGGTGGTTACCGAAATGTCATCAACAAAAGTAACAGGGTCTCATTGTCAGAGTTCCGAGGTGTTTACATAAGAAGTAAATTATTACTGCTTAGGGTTATATAGACTACAAGAAAGGTCAAACAGACCAATGGAAAGGAAAAATGTTTAAACACATATTTCAGGGTATATCCTTCCCAAGGACGAAAGCAGAGCAAGATATCCATGACAGGTTATAAAGTAGAAAACCAGTTAGGTTAGGCGGGGAGGAACCTCATGGTATTACCCATACAACGGTGTTAGGATAAATGATAAATAAAATTTAGCATCGTGCTTCAAATGTTCCTGTTGAAAATCAGAGTACCATTGACATGCTTCGAGATAGCATTGACGTGGTCTTCGTGTGAAGATCAGACTTTGGAAACACGAAGGATCCATCAGAATAACTTGTAGAATAAGTCTTACAATTTCCTCATGGATGAACGGATAACCTTGCTGAAAAGGAATCTATAATGATAGGTCCTCCAGCCGGGGGGGGTGGGGTGCTAGGCATGACATCCTGCTACCGGGTCATCAAAGGATCAACATCATAAATCGTGGAAAGTTGTCCCAACCATCATATCTGACCGAGATTCAGATCCGATTGGTGTCAGGATACCTCATACTTAGGATACCTGAGAAGAAAAGGTGCCACGCAAATTGACGAGATGACATTGTAAGATTCTCGGGGAAATGAACTATGAAGTGATTTCCGTTAACAAGAGTCCATCATTAATCCAAGGAGAGGACAAGGAGGTGTCTGGTGAACTCAACGCGATTCACCGAGATTCCCAAAAGATGGACTTCCACAATTAAGTGAACAAGGAGATAACATTTGTCGGATCAAATGATACAAGGAAGTATGCTCGAGGAAAACATACACAAGTAAACATTGGTTGAAAGGTGCGCTGATGGGTTGGGTTGCACGACCAATGTCGTAATGGTGATTCAGAGAAGTATTTCTATGTCAAGAATTCTCAAGAGGTGGAACAAATCTCAGAACATTCTTGACATAAAGGATGGTAATACTCCAAGGTAAAGAAGAACGATTCTTTGGGTAGCAAGGAGCTCAAGGTATAACACCAAACATGAACAAGCTTGTGTTGGTGGGAAGGCAATAAAGTGGTCGATGGTAATACAAATCATCGAGGGCAAGGATGGTATTCCTCATCATGAATTCAATTGATATCCTGGATGAGCTCAGAATGTTGACGATCACGACAATGATATAGCCAAACAGGCTAGGAATGGCGTGGTCGGGTACAAACTCGTACTTATAGAAGCTTACTGAAGAGTTGTTGAACCATAGTGCGGACTCGGTTCAGTTATCGGTGTCTTTGAGTGTTTAATAACTCAGAGACCGTGAGAAATTGGAATCAGTGGGAAGGTAGTACTTGATGAACTCATAAAAGTTATGCAGTTCCATGATAATCTCGAGATACCAGGGGGGTAATACTCGACACAAGATCAAAGTAAAGGTTGGACTGGTGTATTGATCCATAGAAGACAATTGTTTTAACTTGTCCGAGAAATGAGATCAAAGAAGAACAATCATGGTCGGAACCACGATTGCAAAAGGCCAGATCCTAGATATAAGATGAACTTATACCAAGGAATAATTCATTTAAGAGAAGCTTTAATGATAAGATATACATCGTGTCCATGGGCATGAACACAAAGTTCAAGGTCGACTCCCACTTCTTCAATGTATAACCTTCCATTCACTTCTCGCTTTGATAAAGGCATTAGTGTTGAAAGTTTTACACAGTGAAATACGGATGAGTATGACTCGTGAAAACTTCGAGTTCACACATATAAAGGAAGGCATAGGTTCAACCCGTCGAGGTATCATGGAAACATATACCACAAGCTTCAAGTAAATGCCACCATTTCGAAAGCGAGCATGGTTGACAAAAGGAAAGGATACAATTTACCAAAGGCATTATGTATCGGAGAAGGAACTCACAAAGTGATTAATTATGAAGGACACTGTCGGATAATATCCCAACAGTGGATATGGCGATCCACGACGGGGCTGATATGAGTATCGATACCCAATCAGAGGAAGAAAGATTGCAAATGCATCGGTTTATAGAACAGCTGAATAGTTCAACGCTTAATTAGTAAGTAATTATGATTTTCAAATCAAGGGATCAGGAGCAAATGCTCGATCAAGAATGGATAAGCTGAATAGAATTAGGGATACAATCAACGACAATTGGACTGGTCGAGAACCAATTCCAGTTAAAAGAATGGCAGCTCCGCCGGAAAGGTAATTTATAAGGATCAATGATGATTGCGCGTATTCCCAAACATATTGAGTCAATAGACCCAAAATGATAATGACAAGGAATGTCAATAAGACTACGAGACTTATGGAATTAACCATAATGCGAGCAAGCAAGAATTTCAAGAGCCAAAGGCTCCAGAGGATTTTCGGAAGATCGAATAGTATTTTGAAGACTTTTGTGAAACTCATGAACAACTGGGGATGAGCGGATACTCGACAAGTGCGAGGATTTATTTGAAGGGGTATTCATGTGGCAAAGAACTGCTAGGCAGTAGGCACGAAGTATTCTCGGAACAATAGAGAAAACTTCGGGTATCTTGTAATAACAAGATCAATGGGGGGATGATCGTAAGAATGGCAAGTGTAAGTAGTTATCCATATGGATTTATCGATTGGTTGGGAATAGCAAAAGTGATGGGCACAAAGTCTCGAGAGTATATCAAAGAGTATCTCCGAAATCTTCCGGTGTAGTCGGTGATCATCCGGATGAAGGGCCTCTCCGTAGAAAGTATTTGCGAGAACCTAAAGTTAGTTTTGTTTTAGCAAAATCATTTAACCCGAATAGAAGAGAGTTCGAGAACCCAGAGTAAAGATCGAGGAGTAAAGATCCTAATACCACCCAATGGCGACGTGGGCCCGTAAGGCACACAGCCAAGTTAGTAAAAGTTTTGCAATGTCTAGACTCGACTTCGCCAAGGAGTTGGAAGGGGATTCCTACAGCAAATGGCTCGATACCAACTTGACGCTTCGATTTAATCGTACACTAATCATGCACGCAAACGTGTGCGATCAAGATCGAGGACTCACGGAAGATATCACAACACAACTCTAGAACATAAATAAGTCATACAAGCATCATAATACAAGCCCGAGGGCCTCGAGGGCTCGAATACAAGTGCTCGATCATAGACGAGTCAGCTGAAGCAACAATATCCGAGTACGACATAAGTTAAACAAGGTGCCATAAGAAGGCTAGCACAAACTGGGATACAGACGAAGAGGAGCAGGCCTCCCGCACAGGATCCTCCTAGCTACTCTCAGCCATCGTCGCCGGGCTGCACGTAGTAGTAGGCACCTCCGGAGTAGTAGTCGCCATCGACGGTGGCGTCAGCTCCACCGGGCTCCATCGCCTGCAGTTGCAGCAATCGAGTAGAGGTAGGGAAAAGGGGGAACAAGGCAACCGTGAGTACTCATCCAAAGTACTGCAAGCAAGGAGCTACACTACATATGCATGGATATATGTGTAAAGGGCCATATCAAGTGGGACTGAACTGCAGAATGCCGTAATAAGAGGGGATAGCTAGTCTTAACGAAGACTACGCTTCGGTCACTGTCTTGCAACAGGTAGAAGAGGGCCATCTGAAGTCCTCCAAGTAACATCGATAGCAATAATCCTACCCGACGATCCCTCCTCATATCCTCGAGAGAGCGACCACCGTTGTATCCGCACTTGGAAGGGTGTGTTTTATCAAGTATCCGGTTCTAGTTGTCATAAGCTCAAGGTACAACTCCAAGTCGCCCTGCATCAAGATCACGGCTATCTGAATAGATTAACTTCCCTGCAGGGTGCACCATCTTACCCAAAGACGCTTGATCCCATTTGGCCGGACACACTTTCTGGGTCATGCCCGCCGCGAAGATCAACACGCCGCAGCCCCACCTAGGCACAACAGAGAGGCCAACACGCCGGTCTAAACCTAAGCGCCAGGGTTCTAGGCCCATCGCCTCGAAAGCACACACGCACGTTCGTGACGCCACGGAAGCAGACCTAGCCCATCAGGCGTTCAGGTCCAATCCGGCGCTGGCAGCGCCGTCACGACGTCTGAAGTACTTGCCGATACCACGGCGGGATACCCATAACTACTCCCTGCGTAGATGGTTAGTGCGTATAAGCTCAGAGCGAACTCAGATCAAATACCAAGACCTCGTTAAGCATGTTAAGTAACCGCTGAACGCCCGAACAAGGCCAGGCCCACCTCTCTCCTAGGCGGTCTCAACCTGCCTGTCGCCCGCCTCAAAGATCCACTCATGGTGTGCATCACCGACCCGACTTTAGTCTCACATGTATCATGTATAAGTATATAGTATATACCCGTGATCACCTCCCGAGTGATCACGCCCAATAGTATAGCACGGCAGACGGACAAGAATGTAGGGCCACAGATGAATGTACTAGCATCCTATACTAAGCATATAGGATTGCGGTAAGAGTAACAATGAAGTTACAAGGACAGGCTATGCAGAAGATAGGAGTATCTCAAAGCAAAGAATATTCTACACTACTCTAATGCAAGCAAAGATAGAGAAGAGTAGGCGATATCACAGTGATCAAGGGGGCTTGCACGGTTGCTCTGGCAAGAGAGAGGGTCGCCAACACCGTAGTCGAATCGGGCCAGCAGCTGTCCGGTCTCGTAGTCTACCGGAGAGAAGAGGGGAAGAAACAATGAATACCAAGTAAACAGATGCATATCGATGCATGACATGCCAAGAAGCGATGCTAGGCGTGTCTAACGTGGTATGAGGTGGTACTGGTTAAGGGGGAAACATCCGGGAATGTATTCTCGGTGTTTCGTGTTGTCGGGCAGAGGAGCCGGAGGGGAAAAGTTGCAGGTTCGATAGGTTAGGGGTGTGTGGCGGACGAACGGACTGCGTATCCGGATTCGTCACTTCGTTCTGAGCAACTTTCATGTTGAAAATATTTTAATCCGGGTTACGGATTAAAAGATATGATTTTTAAAAGATTTTAATAATTTCTGGAATTTAATTAATTATTTAATTAATTCGAAATGTATTTATGACGTCAGCATGATGTCATGTCGACGCCAAGATCAATGTGGTTGACCGAGTCAACCACGATAGGTGGGTCCCGCATGTCATTGACTCATAGTAATTAAACAGGGTTAATTAGCTTTAACTAAATGATTAGGTTAATCTAATCTGGTTTAATTAAGTTAATTAATTCTCTAATTAATTAATTAATTAATTAATATTTTAATTATTATTTTTATTATTTATTTTTCCTTCTTCTTTTTTTTAATTAACGTTCCAGGGGCTGGGCCCCTCTGTTCAGTGGCATAGGGGCCATAGTGGGTGCGGGCGCTGCGCGGGCCGTGCCGAGGCCGAACGGGGTCGGCTCCCGGACGTAGCCATGACGAGGGCGCTGACGGGCGCAAGGCCAAGGTCAACAGGCGCTGGCCAAGGCAGTGAAGGGGTCGGCCGAGGCCGTGGCCGAGGCGAGGCCGGCCGGAGTGGCGCAAGGCGGCGGAGGGAGTGGAGCTAGCGCAGGGGAGTAGAACTCCGGGCGTGGCCACGCGAGGTCGCGGGCGCGACGAGCGCATCCCCGGAGCGAGGCAGGGCGCGCCCCCGGGCAGGCGCGCGTGCGAGGACCCGGCCTGGGGTGGGCAGAGGCTGGGGGTGAGGGGCGCGGTCGACGGTGGAGTCCGGGTCGCCGGGCGTCATCGTCAGCAGGGAGAGGGGGTGAGGCCAAGAGGCGGAGCAGAGGCGTGTAGGCACCAGGGGAGAGCCTTCAGGCGAGGGGAGGAGGGAAGCTGCAGTGGGGGGCGGCGTGGTCATGACGGCCGAGCCGGGCGACGGGGCTCGGGCTAAGGTGGCGCGGCCGTAGAGGAGGCGAGGAGGCGACGGGAGAGGTGAAGCTCACAGGGGGCCCGTGGGGTCTAGGAGGCGGGCGTTGTGGAGTTTGATGGCGTCCGCGAGGAGGGAGTCGGGTGGCGGCCGAAGCCGTCGGAGGAAGATCCATGAGGCGGGGGGTCGGGAACGACCCAGCGGAGTGCCCAGCTGCGTGGGGGCGACGGTGTGAGGAGGTTCAAGGCGGCGTAGGGGCTAGGGGCAGGGGGCCACCGTGTCAGGCGGTGGGGAATGCGTCGGCGACGAGGTGGGCGAGGCGGCTCGGCCCCGATCTGGATCGCAGGGGGGAGAAGGGATCGGGGTGGGGGAGAGGGTGAGGCGCGGGGGGTGTCGGCTAGGGTTTTCCGGCCATGAGGGAGGTTAAGTGGATTTGGTGGGTGCCAGGGAAAGGCTGGGCCAGTGTGAGGGGCCAGTGGGAGGAGGCTGGCCCAGTTGGGCGGTGGGGATTCCTTCCCCACTTCTTTCTTTTCTTTTTTTATCTTTTCCTTTTTCTTACTTTACATTTTAGTTTATTTAAAATGCCAAAACACTTTACAAAATTTTGTGCACCCCACCATAATTAGGTTTGTTATTTTAGACAACCCCCGAACATTTTAGTTTTAGTTTTTGAAACTTTGTATCGTTTGCTTTTGTTTTGAATTTGTTTTAGACCGGGTTCGAATCAACGTGAGTTTAGACACAGTAACCGAGGTGATCACTGTTGCTTAATCATCCGGGTGTTACACCCTTCGGGCCCAGAGGTCGAATTGAAAAGGTCGGCCATGACAATTGTTTTTACAATGCGGCTAGGGACAAATATGTCAAGGAAAGTACAATCACTTTGACTCATAAATTTCCTCCTCTATACCGTCTAACTGGTTGTCTAACTTACAATCCTGATGGGAATACCTGGCGCCTACTTCTACTTGGTCATACACCAGATTTACGGGAATCTCTTTCACATCTGACCCTAGAGGTCCGACTCGGGCCATGCGATTCGGATCAAGCTTTGTATACTGTGTTTTCACCATGGCCCAGGCCTCTCGTGCACCCTCCTGGTAGGCCGATATTTTCCATAATCGGATACGCTGCCGCGCTTCCTTGAATAGCTCTACGAGCTCCTCCATACTCCCTGGAGGGGAGGCGGATGGCCATAAGGACTTGGCAACACTCCGCATTGCCTGCTGAGCTTGCTCTTGCATTTGGGACAGCCCTTGCAGTAGATCGCTCGACGATTCGGATACCTCCTCTTCGGGACGGCCCGTCAGCGTACCTATAAAAATAAACTCGGTCAGATCCTTTCACCTCCGAATTACTATAAGGTAAGTTCGGTCACTTACTGAATATGCCGCCTCGCAGCCTTTTATTTTCCTTCACGGAGTCGACAAGCTGGGCCTGCACATCTTTCACTCTTAGCCCGGCTTGGTGTTCAAATCTTGGAGCTTGTTTTCTCCTCTCTCGCTCGGGTCAAGATTTCGCTCTCTGCGGCGTGTAGCCTTTGGCCTCTTTATCTAGCGCTGCTGGCGTTTTCACTTCTCCTCTAGTTGATCTGACTATCCTGTCATGAGATAAGCAACGAGTGTCGGCATAAGCGATATATAATTATTATTTCTCAATAGAGGGAAATATTACCAGAGGGCGCCTTCACGAACTCTTCGGTTAAAGCGGTGATAGCATTTAGGCGTGTCGACACTTTTCTTGCTCTTGGGCTGTGAGGTTGTTCTTCTTGTAAGGACCTGGTGCATACAGCGATCCTTAAATCATTTGTACCAACTTCTTCAAGTCTCGGGAGACTCTTTGGTATATAATTATCACATTTGGACAAAATAAACTTACCTGCATATCTTTTCGATATTGATGCGTGGCTCTGGCAAGCCCGTCTCGAGCAGTCCGGATGTATGCATCAGTCGAGTTGAAGGCGTTGAATGCTTCCGTTGAAAAGCCGGGATCACGAAGAATGGCCCTCCGGCGCCGATGATGCATGGCGCTCTCCACCTTCGAGTTGGTGACGGATACATCATCTGAATCCTCGGATGGAGGACAATCTGGCGTCACCCCCGTATCAGCCCCCACGTTTACGGTAGGATCTGGATCCTGGCTGTGGGAAGTGTGACCGGCCGGTCCCCCGGACATAGTCTGGCACGCCCTTTTCCTAATATAGGACAAAAATAAAAGTCACAATTGGATGTGATCACGATACGTCTCCAACGTATCTATAATTTTTTATTGTTCCATGCTATATTATATTCTGTTTTGGACATTATTGGGCTTTATTATACACTTTTATATTATTTTTGGGACTAACCTATTAACCGGAGGCCCAGCCCAGAATTACTGTTTTTTTTGCCTATTTCAGAGTTTCGCGGAAAAAGAATATCAAACGGAGTCCAAACGGATTGAAACCTTCGGGAACGTGATTTTCGGAATGATCATGAACCAGAGGACTTGGACCCTACGTCAAGACATCAACCAGGAGGGCACGAGGTAGGGGGTGCGCCTACCCCCCAGGGCGCGCCCTCCACCCTCGTGGGCCCCCTGTTGCTCCACCGACGTACTCCTTCCTCCTATACATACCCTACGCACTCCCCAAACTACCAGATCACAGAGCTAAAAACCTAATTCCACCGCCCTAACCTTCTGTACTTGTGAGATCCCATCTTGGGGCCTGTTCCGGAGCTCCGTCGGAGGAGGCATCGATCACGGAGGGCTTGTACATCAACACCATAGCCTCTCCGATGATGTGTGAGTAGTTTACCTCAGACCTTCGGGTCCATAGTTATTAGCTAGATACCTTGTTCTCTCTTTTTGGATCTCAATACAGTGTTCTCTCCCCCTCTCTCGTGGAGATGTATTCGATGTAATCTTCTTTTGCGGTGTGTTTGTTGAAACCGATGAATTGTGGGTTTATGATCAAGATTATCTATGAACAATATTTGAATCTTCTCTGAATTATTTTATGTATGATTGGTTATCTTTGCAACTCTCTTCGAATTATCAGTTTGGTTTGGCCTACTAGATAGATCTTTCTTGCAATGGGAGAAGTGCTTAGCTTTGGGTTCAATCTTGTGGTGTCCTTTCCCGGTGTGATGAGTAGGGGCAGCAAAGGCACGTATTGTATTGTTGCCATCGAGGATAACAAGATGGGGTTTGTATCATATTGCATGAGTTTATCCCTCTACATCATGTCATCTTGCTTAAAGCGTTATTCTGTTCTTATGAACTTAATACTCTAGATGCATGCTGGATAGCGGTCGATGTGTGGAGTAATAGTAGTAGATGCAAGCAGGAGTCGGTCTACTTTTCTCGGACGTGATGCCTATATACATGATCATACCTAGATATTCTCATAACTATGCTCAATTACATCAATTTCTCAACAAAGTAATTTGTTCACCCACACGTAAATACTTAGGCTCTTGAGAGAAGCCACTAGTGAAACCTATGGTCCCCGGGTCTATTTTCCATCATATTAATTTTCCAACACTTAGTTATTTTTATTGCCTTTTATTTTACTTTGCATCTTTATCAGAAAAATACCAAAAATATTATCTTATCATATCTATCAGATCTCGCTCTAGTAAGTGACCGTGTAGGGATTGACAACCCCTTATCGCATTGGTTGCGAGGATTTATTTGTTTGTGTAGGTGCGAGGGACTTGTGCGTGGCCTCCTACTGGATTGATACCTTGGTTCTTAAAAACTAAGGGAAATACTTACGCTACTTTGCTGCATCACCCTTTCCTCTTCAAGACAACTCCTATGGCTCCTGCGGGTTTTCTTACCTACGTGAAAGCCACAACGTGATTTGTCAACTTCTATTTACCCTTCATAAGGACCCTTTTCATCGAATCCGCTCCAACTAAAGTGGGAGAGACAAACACCCGCTAGCCACCTTATGCAACTAGTGCATGTCAATCGGTCGAACCAGTCTCACGTAAGCGTACGTGTAAGGTCGGTCCGGGCCGCTTCATCCCACAATGCCGCTGAAGCAAGATAAGACTAGTAGCGGCAAGAAAGTTGACAAGATCTACGCCCACAACAAAATTGTGTTCTACTCGTGCAATAGAGAACTACGCATAGACCTAGCTCATGATGCCTGTGACGTCCTCGATTCAATCGTACACTAATCATGCACGCAAATGTGTACGATCAAGATCAAGGACTCACGGGAAGATATCACAACACAACTCTACAAATAAAAAAGTCATACAAGCATCATAGTACAAGCCAGGGGCCTCGAGGGCTCGAATACAAGTGCTCGATCATAGACGAGTCGTGAAGCAACAATATCTGAGTACAGACATAAGTTAAACAAGGTGCCATAAGATGGCTAGCACAAAGCCCCAGGATACAGATTGAAAGAGGAACAGGCCTCACGCTCGGGATCCTCCTAAGCTACTCTGAGTAAATGCGCCATTAGTACTTGCGTAGTAGTAGGCACCTCCAGGTAGTAGTCGTCATCGACGGTGGCGTCTGGCTCCTGGCTCCATCGTGCAGTTGCAGCAATCGAGTAGAGGTAGGGGAAAAGGGGGGAACAAGGCAACCGTGAGTACTCATCCAAAGTACTGCAAGCAAGGAGCTACACTACATATGCATGGATATATGTGTAAAGGGCCATATCAGTGGACTGAACTGCAGAATGCCAGAATAAGAGGGGGATAGCTAGTCTTAACGAAGACTACGCTTCTGGACACCGGTCTTGCAACAGGTAGGAGGGAACAATCTGAAGTCCTTCAAGTAACATCATATAGCAATAATCCTACCCGACGATCCCCTCCTCATATCCCTGAGAGAGTGCGACCACCGGTTGTATCTGGCACTTGGAAGGGTGTGTTTTATCAAGTATCCGGTTCTAGTTGTCATAAGCTCAAGGTACAACTCAAGTCGTCACATTACCGAAGATCACGGCTATTCGAATAGATTAACTTCCTAGGGTGCACCAACTTACCCAACACGCTGATCCCATTTGGCCGGACACACTTTCTGGGTCATGCCCGCCATGAAGATCAACACGCGCAGCCCCACCTAGGCTCAACAGAGAGGCCGGCACGCCGGTTCAAACCTAAGCGCCAGGGCAGTGCAGGGCCCATCGCCCAATGCACACACACATGCGTTGTAACGCGGCGGAAGCAGACCTAGCCTACAGGCGTTCAGTCCAATCCGGTAGCGCCACTTTCGCCACGCCTGGCGTCACGAAGTGCTTGGTGATACCACGACGCCGGATACCCATAACTACTCCCACGTAGATGGTTAGTGCGCATTATAAGCTGTAGCCAACTCAGATCAAATACCAAGATCTCGTTAAGCGTGTTAAGTATCCGCTTGAACGCCGAACAGGCCAGCCCACCTCTCTCCTAGGCGGTCTCAACCTGCCCACCTTCGCTCATACAAAGTAACAGTTGGGGGCCGTCGGGAACCCGTGCCCACCTCTCTGGGATGGAGCCACTGTCCTTTCGGCCCCATCTCCGAACGATATCATAGGTAATGTAATAGTGTAAAGTACATAGTATATGCCCGTGATCACCTCAAAGTGATCACAGCCCAAGAGTATAGCATGGCGAAGACGGACAAGAATGTAGGGCCACTGATGGAACACTAGCATCCTATACTAAGCAAGAGGATAGCAGGTAAAGGTAACAACAAGAGTAGCAAGGACAAATGAGCTATCAAAAGAAGTATAGGATTAAGCTGAAAGCGATAACATGCTACACTACTCTAATGCAAGCAGTATAGATAGAGAAGAGTAGGCGATATCTGGTGATCAAGGGGGCTTGCCTGGTTGCTCGGGCAAGAGAGAGGGTCGTCAACTCCGTGGTCGAGCAGCAATGACGTGTCGGTCTCGTAGTCTAGGAGAGAAGAGGGGAAGAAACAATGAATACCAAGTAAACATATGCATATCGATGCATGACATGACAAGTAACGATGCTAGGCGTGCCCTAACGTGGTATGAGGTGGTACCGGTTAAGGGGGGAAACATCCGGGAAAGTATTCCTGGTGTTTCGTGTTTCGAAGCGGAAGGAGGGCGGAGGGAAAAGTTGCGAGTTTGATATGTTAGGGGTGTGTGGCGGACGAACGGGCTGCGTATCCGGATTCGTCTCGTCGTTCTAAGCAACTTTCATGTTGAAAATATTTTAATCCGAGTTACGGATTAAAAGAATGATTTTCTAAAAGATTTTATTAATTTCTGGAATTTAATTAATTATTTAAATTAATCCGAAAAACAGATTAATGACATCAGCATGATGTCATGCTGACATCGGCAGTCAACAGAGTTGACTTGGTCAACCTGACCAGTGGGTCCAGTGGGATGGGTTGACTTAGTCAAAAGATTGAATAGTTAAATGATAAATAGTGTAGGCGGGTCCCATATGTCATTGTCTATGGTTAAACTAGACTTTAATTAAGTTAGATTAACTAAAAAGTGGGGGGCACTTGTAATTGGCTAGCAGTTAACCTAATAATTATTAGTAAATCTAGATTAGCCTAAACTAATTGAACATGGCGGCGCACACCACAGAACACACACGCACTTTTACAATAATGCTAGAGGTTAAAACTGTTTTTCTCAACGAGGAAGATAGCATTTTGTGAATTTTATAGAATTTAATCCGCGCATCAAATGAATTTGGTCCAGTGGGATAAAATGAAGTTTGTCAAATGCACTTTCTACTCGTATTTATCTTAACCTTGTCAACAGCTATTTAGCCGCAGTTTAAGGGCTGTCTAGGGGGTTAGTCGGTGTAAAACACCTAAAGCTAGCCATATAGCTACGGTAGCTAGCTAACAGCAGTGAACGCAGCGGTGGCAAGCATGGAGAAGCGCTGCCCGTCTTGTATGGGCTAAGCGGGCAGCTGCACGACGAAAGCAAGGGCTTACGTGGCGGCAATAGTGGCACCGACATCAACTAGCAAAGCAAGACGATGCGGCAAAGAAACAACGAAAGCAGCAGAGCGAAGTAGCAAGCAACGCAAGAGCAAGCAGCGGCACACACGGCAGCAGCTTGAGCACCAGCGCAGCGCACACGACAGCAGGGCGGTCGAGCACGGGACAACAGCGGCGACAACGAGCAGCATGAGCATCGCCGACAAAGCGAGAAGCGATAGCAGTGGCAGCAAGCGCACGCATGTACGCGTATGCCGGAGTTCGAGCTCGACGGAGATGGCGGCCTACGGCGTCCAAATCGAAGGGCTAACAGGGGACCCGAGGAGAAGCTCACCCGGTTCTCGTGGGCGAGGTTAGAAGGCCTGAGGCGGCCGGAGCAGTGGCAACGCCGACGAGTTGGTGACGTCCGCGGCGGAGAAGGGCTCGATGGCGAGCACACGGACTGTCCCGGCTTGAGGTGGTCGCCGGAGCAGACGGATCCGGCCGCGGCGGACCTCCTGGACGTGCTCCGGCACGCCGAAGACGATGGTGGCCGCGGTTGTGGCGAGTCAGCAGGCAGAGGCTGACGGGTCGGGAAGCGCCACGATGTCATGAAGCGCAGAGGGAGGAGGGGCGCGAGGAGATATGTGAGGGGCTAGGGTTTGGTGGCTCCTCGGGTTAAGAAGGGGGTGGCCGGGCGATGGCGGTAGCGTGGCCAAGGCGTCACCACGGATGCATGCCACGATCCGGGAGGAACAGGATGAGTGGGGGCGTGGGCTGCTGGGCGGTGGTCAAGCTGGGCCAAGTGGCCCGGGGGAGGGAGGGCCTTTCTTTCTTGTTTTTATTTTTGTTTGCTTTGTGTTTTTTTCCTTTTATTTATTCTTTTTTGTTTCCATTTATAGATTCTTTTTATGTTTAGTATCATAAACTATAAAAATAGTCTCTAAGTTAGCATTACTAAATATAGTACTGCCACTAAAATTTGGGTACCCAATAGAAAATAGTTTATTATTTTATAAATTATAAGAGGCTTTTAATAATAGTTGTGCTGTTGTTTTATTTATTTTAAAGCATTTAAGCATTTTATAACAATGTGGTTTCTTCACCATATTCACTTATGAATTATTTGGCATATCCAAAACATTTTAGTTTTATTATTTGAAAATCTTTACCGCCTGACTTGATTCTGAATTTTTGGATCTGAATTTGGATTGGTTTCGTATCATCACGAGATTAACAACAGTAATCGTGGTGATGTGGCATCATTAGCAGGGAATTACTGTAGCTTAATTGCCCGGGCGTCACAATTCTCCTCCACTATAAGAAATCTCGTCTCGAGATTTAAGAGGGGAGTAAGGGGGAAGGGATTTGGTTACAAAATTCTAACGATTCTTCTCAGCCTTAGTTGCTCTTCTCGAAGAGGTCGATCCACTACGTTGATGTCTTCATTTCTCTGCATCAATGCATCATGATGAAGTTGTCGTCCTTTCTTCGGGGTCTTCATCATACTTACGAATAGGTAAGGGCAGCTCGACAACGATAGAATGCTAAGAGGGTTGCGATAGAATGTGAGAGGGTATTCATCCAGGGTTAACCCATGAATGAACATATGAGTATCTCTCGAGTTGAAGAAATAAAACACATCGAGAGTAAAGTTCGAAGGTACAATAAGAAGTTTCAAGCAGCCAGGCAATCGTTCAATGCCTAGTCAGAAGGTGAAAGGGGTTTCAAGCGACGGAATAATTATTGTGTTCGATGCCAGAATTGATGATCTCATCGGAAGGTGGCTCATGAATTATGTACGAGTCCCCGCGGGAGGAATAACTTTGGGAACAGGGGGTGTACAAGAGAGTCGGGGTTTCGATCTGTGGGAACTGTGGGTTATGGGCCCACCATGTGGTTGAAAGTAGGAAAGGGGCCGACATCTTGCATGGCCACGATAGCAAGGCGTGTCGAGGGTAGCACGTCGCTTATGTCGGCAACAACGCCGATACCAAGAGGCGAGGGACGAAGAGAACCATTTTCTCGCTTTCGTTGCAACGAGGCGGTCCAATAGGCAAAGTTCTAAATCCATCGGTGGTTACTGGAATTTCATCAACAAAAGTAACAGGGTCTTTCTGACAGAGTTGTACACCGAGGGGTTTACATAAGCAGGGAATTAATATTGCTTAGACCATAATGATCACCAGAAAGGTTAAACCAATGATAAGCAGAGCAGGATATCCATGACAGGATATTATGTAGAAAACTCCTTAGGTAGGGGAGAGAAATTTCATGAAATTACCCATACAACGGTGTTTGGATAATTGAGCAAGAAACATTTAGCATTGGGCTTGAATGTTCTTGTTGAAAATCAGAGTATCACGTACATGCTTCGAGATAGCATTTGGCGTGGTCCTTGTGTAAAGATCAGACTTTGGATACTCAAGGATCCATCAGAACAAATTGTAGAATAAGTCTTACAATTTCCTCATGGAAGAATGGATAGCATTGCTAAAAGGAAAATTATAACAATAGGTCCTCCGATTAAAAGTGCTAGGCATGACATCACCTTATCGGGTCAAATGCTAATGTTATAACTCTTGGAAATATGTCCCGCCACCATATCTCGACTAGAGATTCAGATCGATTGGTGTCAGGATACCTCGGACTCAGATGCCCGAGAAGAAAAGGTGCAAGACAAATTGACGAGACTACATTGTAAGATTATTGGGGAATGTACTATGGAAGCAAGTTTCAACTCAAGAGTTCATCATTTAAACCAAAGAGAGGATGACGGGGTAGCTGATGGAGTCAGTAACAATCCTTGAGATTTCCAAAAAGGTGGATTTCCACAATTATGTGAACAAGGGGATAACATTTGTCAGATCAAATGGTATAATGATGTATGCTCGAGGAAAACATACACAATTAAACATTGGTTGAAAGGTGCACTTTCGAAATATGGGCTGGGTTGCACGGCCAACATTGGAATGGTGATTCAATAATCAATAGTCTAAGAATGAACGGTTGACCATTAACTTCAAAGCAATATGGTTTGCTAGAAGGGCGGAATCCAAACAGCACCGCTCACTTGTTGGTACCACAGTTTGGAATCAATACGAGGACCCAAGAAGAATGGCGATGGTGAGAAGTATCACCATACCAAGAATTCTTAAGAGGTGGTGAAATTCTACGACATTCTTGACATAAAAGGTGGTAATATTACAAGGTAAAGAAGAACAATGCTGGTTAGCAAGGAACTCAAGGTATAACACAAAACACGAACAAGTTTGTGTTGAGCGGAGGCAATAAAGTGGTCGATGATAACACGAAACATCGAGGGGCAAGGATGGTATTACTCATCAAGAATTGATATATATCTTGGTAGAGTTTAGGATGTTGATGATGATCACGCATACAGGTTGTCGAGAGATTTCATGAAGATGTAATCGGTCGGCGATGACATCAAGTCAATAGGAATGATGAAACGAAAGGTTATTGGAACCACGGGTACAACACAAACTCGAAATCTAGCTTGTTGTTCAAGGCGAAATGATATGACGAGGAAGATCGATGTAAGCTTAGCTATCGTCGCAAATTGGTGCTCCGAGAATAAGGACCAGGTAGCACAGTTAGAATCATCTCGACAATGATATAGCCAAACAGGCTAGGAATGGCGTGATCGGATACAAACTCATACTTATAGAAGCTATCTTGAAGAGTTGTTGAACCGTAGAAGCGGACTCGGTTCGATTATCGGTGTCTTTGAGTGTTTAATAACTCAGAACCAGGAAACATTGGAATCGGCGAGAATAATAGTTGATGAAGAACTCATAAGAAGTTATGCAGTTCCATGATAATCTCGAGATACCAGGGGGTAATACTCGACGACAGATCAAGGTAGAGGTTGGACTAGGGTATTGCTTTCTGCGAAGACAAGTGCTCAAACTTGCACGAGAAAGCGGAATCAAGGAGAAACATGGTGGAACCACGTCCACGGATACAAGATGAACTTATGACAAGGATAATTATTTTAAGAGAAGCTTCCATGATAAGGTATACATCGTGTCCATGGGCATGAACACGGGTTCAAGGTCGACTCCCACTTGTTCAACGCATAACCTTTCATTCACCTCTCGTATTTAAAATGACATTGGTTGCCGAAGTTTTTTTTTTTCCGGGTGCAATACCAGATAAGTATGACCCGTGTAATCTTTCGGGTTCACACGGATTAGGGAAGGCGTAGGTTCAACCCGTCAGGGTATCATGGTAAAATATACCACAAGCTTCAATAGTAAATACCACCAGCTCGAAAGCAGAGCATGGTTGACAAAAGGAAAGGATACAATTTACCAAAGGCATTATGTATCGGAGAAGGAACTCACAAAGTGATTAATTATGAAGGACAACTGGTTTGGATAATAACCCAACAGTGGATATGGCGATCCACGATGGGGCTGATATGAGTATCGATACCCAATCGAGAGGAAGAAAGATTGCAAATGCATCGGTTTATAGAACAAATTTGAATAGTTCAACGCTTAATTAGTAAGTAATTATGATTTTTCAAATCAAGGGATCAGAGCAAATGCTCGATCAAGAATGGATAAGCTGAATAGAATTAGGAATACAATCAACGACAATTGGACTGGTCGAGAACCAATTCAAGTTAAAAGAATGGCAGCTCAGCCGGAAAGGTAATTTATAAGGATCAATGATGATTGCGCGTATTCGCAAACATATTGAGTCAATAGACCCAAAATGATAATGACAAGGAATGTCAATAAGACTACGAGACTTATGGGATTAACCATAATGCGAGCAAGCAAGAATTTCAAGAGCCAAAGGCTCCAGAGGATTTTCGGAAGATCGAATAGTATTTTGAAGACTTTTGTGAAACTCATGAACAAGCTGATGATGGCGGATACTCGACAAGTGCGAGGATTTATTTGAAGGGGTATTCATGTGGCAAAAGAAGCTGCTGGGCAGTGAGGCACAAGGTATTCTCGGAACAATAAAGAAAACTCGGGTATCTTGTAATAACAAGATCAATGGGGGATGATCGTTATGAATGGCAAGTGTAAGTAGTTATCCATACGGATTTATCGGTGGTCAGGAATAGCAAAAGTGATGGGCACAAAGTCTAGAGAGAACATCAAAGAGTATCTTGGAATCTTCCGATTAGCGTATCGATCATCCGAAGTGAGGGCTCTCCGGGAGAAAGTACTTGCGAGAACCTAAAGTTAGTTTTGTTTTAGCAAAATCGTTTAACTTGAATAGAAGAGATTTCAGAATCCCGGAGTAAAGATCGAGGAGTAAAAGATCCTAATACCACCCAATGGCGACGCGTGGGCCCATGGGCCGCACCGCCATGTTAGTAAAAAGTTTTGTAAAGTCTAGACTCGACTTCCGGCCAAGGAGTTGGAAGGGGATTCCTACAGGCGATGGCTCGATACCAACTTGTGGCGCCCTCGATTCAATCGTACACTAATCATGCACGCAAATGTGTACGATCAAGATCAAGGACTCACGGAAGATATCACAACACAACTCTACAAATAAAAAAGTCATACAAGCATCATAATACAAGCCGGGGCCTCGAGGGCTCGAATACAAGTGCTCGATCATAGACGAAGTCGTGGAAGCAACAATATCTGAGTCTGGACATAAGTTAAACAAGGTGCCATAAGATGGCTAGCACAAATCGGGATACAGACGAAGAGGAACAGGCCTCCTGCACAGGATCCTCCTAAGCTACTCCTCGGTCGCCGCCATTGGCTGCACGTAGTAGTAGGCACCTCCGCAGTAGTAGTCGCCATCGACGGTGGCGTCGCTCCGGCTCCATCGTCTGGTTGCAGCAATCGAGTAGAGGTAGGGGAAAAGGGGAACAAGGCAACCGTGAGTACTCATCCAAAGTACTGCTTAAGCAAGGAGCTACACTACATATGCATGGATATATGTGTAAAGGCCATATCGATGGACTGAATCGCGAATAATGAGAATAAGAGGGGATAGCTAGTCTTAACGAAGACTACGCTTCTGGACACCGGTCTTGCAACAGGTAGGAGGGAACAATCTGAAGTCCTTCAAGTAACATCATATAGCAATAATCCTACCCGACGATCCCCTCCTCATATCCCTGAGAGTGCGACCACCGGTTGTATCTGGCACTTGGAAGGGTGTGTTTTATCAAGTATCCGGTTCTAGTTGTCATAAGCTCAAGGTACAACTCCAAGTCGTCCTGCTATCAAGATCACGGCTATTCGAATAGATTAACTTCACTGCAGGGTGCACCAACTTACCCAACACGCTTGATCCCATTTGGCCGGACACACTTTCCGGTCATGCCCGGCCGCGGAAGATCAACACGCCGCAGCCCCACCTAGGCTCAACAGAGAGGCCAAGACGGTTCTAAACCTAAGCGCACAGGGTCCGGGCCCATCGCCCAATGCACACTCAAGACGTTAAGTAACGCGCCGGAAGGCAGACCTAGCCTCACAGCGTTCCTGGTCCAATCCGGCTACGCCACTCGATCACGACGTCTGAAGTGCTTCTACTGATACCACGACGGATACCCATAACTACTCCCACGTAGATGGTTAGTGCGTATAAGCTCGGAGCCAACTCAGATCAAATCCCAAGATCTCGTTAAGCGTGTTAAGTATCCGCGAACGCCGAACAGGGCCAGGCCCACCTCTCTCCTAGGCGGTCTCAACCTGCCTGCCGCCTCCGCCACAAAGTAACAGCTTGGGGCCGTGGTTGAACCTGTGCCCACCTCTACCGGGATGGAGCCACCGCCCTTTCACCCCATCTCCTAACAAGTATCATAGGTAATGTAATAGTGTAAAGTACATAGTATATGCCCGTGATCACCTCAAGTGATCACAGCCTCAAAGAGTATAGCATGGCAGACGGACAAGAATGTAGGGCCTTTGATGGAACACTAGCATCCTATACTAAGCAAGAGGATAGCGGTAAAGGTAACAATGAGTAGTAGCAAGGACAAAGTTATGCAAAAAGATAGGATTAATGAAAGCAGTAATATGCTACACTACTCTAATGCAAGCAGTATAGAGAAGAGTAGGCGATATATCCGGTGATCAAAGGGGGCTTGCACAGTTGCTCGCAAGAGAGAGGGTCGCCAACTCCGTGGTCGAATCAAGCAAAGAAGCAGCGGCTTGGCCTCGTAGTCTACCGGAGAGAAGAAGAAGGGAAGAAACAATGCATACCAAGTAAACATATGCATATCGATGCATGACATGACAAGTAACGATGCTAGGCGTGCCCTAACGTGGTATGAGGTGGTACCGGTTAAGGGGGGAAACATCCGGGAAAGTATTCCTGGTGTTTCGTGTTTTCGGGCAGAGGAGCCGGAGGGGAAAAGTTGCGAGTTTGATATGTTAGGGGTGTGTGGCGGACGAACGGGCTGCGTATCCGGATTCGTCTCGTCGTTCTAAGCAACTTTCATGTTGAAAATATTTTAATCCGAGTTACGGATTAAAAGATATGATTTTCTAAAGATTTTTTTAATTTCTGGAATTTAATTAATTATTTAATTTAGTCCTAAAAACAGATTATCGACATCAAGATGATGTCATGTCGACATCAAGAATAACAGAGTTGACTTGGTCAACCTGACCAGTGGGTCCAGTGGGATGGGTTGACTTAGTCAAAGATTGAATAGTTAAATGATAAATAGTGTAGGCGGTCCCATATGTCATTGTCTATGGTTAAACTAGACTTTAATTAAGTTAGATTAACTAAAAGTGGGGGGCCCACCGTAATTGGCTAGCAAAGTTAACCTAATAATTATTAATAAATCTAGATTAGCCTAAACTAATTGAACATGGCCGCCACTCACAGAACACACACGCGCACACAATGCTAGAGGTTAAAACTGTTTTTCTCAACAGAAGATAGCATTTTGTGAATTTTATAGAATTTAATCCGCTGCATCAAATGAATTTGGTCCAAAGGGGGTAAAATGAAGTTTGTCAAATGCACTTTCTATCAGATTTATCTTAACCTTGTCAACAGCCATTTAGCCGCAGTTTAAGGGCTGTCTAGGGGGTTAGTCGATTGTAAAACACCTAAAGCTAGCCATATAGCTACGCGAGCTAGCAACGTACGAACGCAGCTAGCAGTATATGGACAAAGGCCAGGCGTCTTGGGGTTAAAGGGCAGTCAAGACGACGACAAAGAGATACGGCCCGGGCGTAGCAAGAAGCGGCAAGGCAAGACGATGCAAACATCAACTAGCAGCAAGACGCATGCGGCAGCAAACAACGCAGCAGCAGAGCGAAGTAGCAAGCAACGACAGGAGCAAGCAGGCGCACACTACGGCAGCAACGAGCACCAGCGCAAGCACGCACAGCAGCAGGGGCGGTCGAGCACGGGACAACAAAGCAGCCGACAACAGGCGGCACGAGCATCACGACAGCAGAAGAAGTAACAGGCGGCAAAGAAGCGCACGCATGTACGCTGTATGCCGGGTTCGAGCTCGACGGAGATGGCGGCTTCACGGCGCCCAAATCGGCGCGGGGCTAACAGGGGGACCCGAGGGAGAAGCTCACCGGTTCTCGTGGACGAGGTTAGAAGGTCGGAGGCGCCCGGAGTAGTGGCAACGATTTACGAGTTGGGTGACGTCCTCATGGCGGAGAAGGGCTCGATGGCGAGCACACGGACCGCCCCAGCTTGATTCGTCCCCGAACGGACGGATCCGGCCGCGGCGAATCCTCCCGGACGTGATCCCGCACGCCGAGACGACGGTGGCCGCAGTGTGACGGGCGCAGTGGTCGGCAGGCAGTAGGCAGACGGGTCGGGCGCCACGATGTCGGCGAGCGCAGAGGGAGGAGGGGCGCGAGGGGAGATATGTGAGGGCTAGGGTTTGGTGGCTCCTCGGGTTAAGAAGGGGTGGCCGGGCGATGGCTTGCCAAGCGGGTGGCCACCACGGATGCATGCCACGATCCCGGAGGAACAGGATGAGTGGGGACGTGGGGCTGCTTTGGGCGGTGGTCAACTGGGCCAAGTGGCCCGGGGAGGGAGGGGCCTTTCTTCTTGTTTTTATTTTGTTTTCTTTGTGTTTTTTCCTTTTATTTATTCTTTTTGTTTCCATTTATAGATTCTTTTATGTTTAGTATCATAAACTATAAAAATAGTCTCTAAGTTAGCATTACTAAATATAGTATCGCCACTACAATTTGGGTACCCAATAGAAAATAGTTTATTATTTTATAAATTATAAGAGGCTTTTAATAATAGTTGTGCCGTTGTTTTATTTATTTTAAAGCATTTAAGCATTTTATAACAATGTGGTTTCTTCACCATATTCACTTATGAATTATTTGGCATATCCAAAAACATTTTAGTTTTATTATTTGAAAATCTTTACCGCTCGACTTGATTCTGAATTTTTGGATCTGAATTTGGATTGGTTTCGTATCATCACGAGATTAACAACAGTAATCGTGGTGATGTGGCATCATTAGCAGGGAATTACTGTAGCTTAATTACCCGGGCGTCACAATGCCACTGTAGGGGAACGTTGCAGAAAATTAAAATTTTTCCTACGGTTTCACCAAGATTCATCTAGCAACGAGTCATGGGAGAGTGATTGCATCTACATACCACTTGTAGATCGCGTGCGGAAGCGTTCAATGGAACGGGATGATGGAGTCGCATCACTGCGTGATTCGCATCACCGATGACCTAGTGCCGAATCTGACAAGACCTCCGCTGCTCAACACACGCACGGACGAGCGGATGACGCCTCCTCCTTCTTGATCCAGCAAGGGGAAGGAGAGGTTGATGATGATCCAAAGAAGACGACGGCGTGGTGGTGGATGCAGCAGAATCCTCGGCAGGGCTTCTCGCTAAGCAACTATGGGAGGAAGAGGAGGTGTAGCAGAGAGGGAGGTGCCAAGGGCTCAGGTGTGGCGCCACCCCTCCCTCCCCCTTTTATATAGGTGCAAGAGAGGGGAGGCGCAGCCTGCCCCTTCCCTCCAAGGAAGGGTGCAGCCAAGAGGGGGGAGGAGGCCATCCTCCCAAGGCACCCTGAGGTGCCTTCCCTTTAGGACTCTCCTCTCTTATCTCCAAAGCATGGGCCTCTTGGGGCTGGTGCCCTTGGCCCATATAGGCCAAGGCGCACCCCCACAGCCCCTGTGGCCCCCCCGGTAGGTGGACCCCAGTGGACCCCGGACCCCTTCGGCACTCCGGTACAATACCGATAAAGTGCGAAACTTTTCCGGCGACCAAAATAGGACTTCCTATATATAAAGCTTTACCTCCCACCATTCCTAACTCCTCGTGGACGTCCGGGATCTCATCCGGGACTCAACAACATTCGGTTTGCTGCATACTCATATTCATACAACCCTAGCGCCACCGAACCTTATGTGTAGACCCTCACGGGTTCGGAGACATGCAGACATGACCGAGACGGCTCTCGGGCAATAACCAACAGCGGGATCTGGATACCCATGTTGGCTCCAACATGCTCCTCGATGATATCATCGGATGAACCACGATGTCGAGGATTCAATCAACCCCGTATACTATTCCCTTTGTCAATCGGTATTTTACTTGCCCGAGATTCGATCGCTTGTATCCCAATACCTCGTTCAATCTGCGTTCTTGGCAAGTCACTTTACTCATACCGTAATGCATGATCCCGTGACCAAGCACTTGGTCACTTTGAGCTCATTACGATGATGCACTACCGAGTGGGCCCATGGATACCTCTCCGTCATACGGAGTGACAAATCCCGCCTCGATCCGTGTCAACCCAATGTACACTTTCGGAGATACCTGTAATGCACCTTTATAGTCACCCGATTCATGCTAGACGCTTTGGTACACCCAAAGCACTCCTACCAGATCGTGTGGAGTTACACCATCTCATGGTCTAAGGAAGAGATACTTGACATTGGAAAAGCTCTAGCAAAACGAACTACACTATCTTGTGCTATGCGTAGGATTGGGTCTTGTCCATCACATCATTCTCCTAATGATGTGATCCAACTATCAATGACATCCAAAGTCCATAGTTAGGAAACCATGACTATCGGTTGATCAACCAGCTAGTCGACTAGAGGCTCACTAGGGAAATATTGTGGTCTATTTATTCACACGAGTATTACGATTTCAGGATAATACAATTATAGCATGAATAAAAGACAAATATCATGAACAAGGAAATATAATAATAATACTTTTATTATTGCCTCTAGGGCATATTTCCAACAATTATGCCTAGCTAGGGGCGTTAAACGATAGCGCTTGTTGGGAGGCAACCCAATTTTGTTTTTTCACTTTTTTTTGCTTTTTGCTTATTTTTAGGAATAAATCTTTGATCTAGCCTCTGGTTAGATGTCTTTTTATGTTTTAGTTAGTGTTTGTGCCAAGTTAAACCTATAGGATCTTCTTGGATGATAGTTATTTGATCTTGCTGAAAATTCCAGAAACTTTCTGTTCATTTAAAATAATTGTTAAAAATCACCAGAACGTGATAAAATATTGATTCCAATTGCTGCTGATCAATAAACAAATTTTCTAGGTCGTCCTATTTTGGATGAATTTTTGGAGTTCCATAAGTTTGCGCTAGTTACAGATTACTAAAGACTGTTCTGTTTTTGACACATTCTGTTTTTCGTGTGTTGTTTGCTTATTTTGATGAATCTATGGCTAGTAAAATAGTTTATAAACCATAGAGAAGTTGGAATACAGTAGGTTTAACACCAAAATAAATAAATAATGAGTTCATTACAGTACCTTGAAGTGGTCTTGTTTTCTTTCGCTAACGGAGCTCATGAGATTTTCTTTTAAGTTTTGTGTTGTGAAGTTTTTAAGTTTTGGGTGAAAGATTCGATGGATTATGGAACAAGGAGTGGCAAGAGCCTAAGCTTGGGGATGCCCATGGAACCCCAAGATAATATAAGGAAACCTAAAAGCCAAAGCTTGGGGATGCCCCGGAAGGCATCCCCTCTTTCGTCTACTTCCATCGGTAACTTTACTTGGAGCTATATTTTTATTCACCACATGTTATGTGTTTTGCTTGGAACGTCTTGTATGATTTGAGTCTCTGCTTTTTAGTTTACCACAATCATCTTTGCTGTACACACGTTTTGAGAGAGACACACTTGAGTCGGAAATTGTTAGAATACTCTATGTGCTTCACTTATATCTTTTGAGTTATATAGTTTTTGCTGTAGTGCTTCACTTATATCTTTTAGAGCACGGTGGTGGATTTGTTTTATAGAAACTATTGTTCTCTCATGCTTCACTTAGATTATTTTGAGAGTCCTACAAAACAGCATGGTAGTTTGCTTTAACAATAATAGGCATTCAGGATTAGCAAAGAAAAAAATTCTTATAAGTGTGTTGAATACTATGAGAAAGTTTGATGCTTGATAATTGATTTGAGATATGAAGATGGTGATATTAGAGTCATGCTAGTTGAGTAGTTTTGAATTTGAGAAATACTTGTGTTAAAGTTTGTGATTCCGTAGCATGCACGTATGGTGAACCATTATGTGATGAAGTCGGAGACATGATTTATTTATTGATTGTCTTCCTTATGAGTGGTAGTCGGGGATTTGAGCGATGGTCTTTTCCTACCAATCTATCCCCTAGGAGCATGTACAGTAATACTTTGCTTTGATAACTTGTAGATTTTTGCAATAAGTATATGAGTTCTTTATGACTAATGTTGAGTCCATGGATTATACACTTTTTCTTCCTTCCACCATTCTAGCCTCTCTAATACCGCGCACTTTTCACGCAGATCATATACCCACCATATACCTTCCTCAAAACAGCCACCATACCTACCTATCATGGCATTTCCATAGCCATTCCGAGATATATTGCCATCCAACTTACCACCGTTCCGCTTACTTATGACACGCCCATCATTGTCATATTGCTTAGCATGATCATGTTGTTTGAGTAATGGGCCACGGGTAGACCGACCCGAGGCCCAAAACTTTTTCAAGACATCGGGCCGACTGCACCCTCAAGACGACGTAGATGAAGAGCCGCCTCGGAAGCCGACTAAAGGAATAGCCGGCCTCCCATAAGAGGCCGAGTCCTGGATGCAAGACCGAGTCAAGCCGACTCCGCCGGGCGGCTTCCAGAGAAGCCGGCCCCTGGGAGTCGGCTCGCGACGCCTGCAGAGCCCGTTCCCTCGCCAGAGGGGACGGGACGGGGAGTGGCTACAGTATAGCCCATCCACTCCTCTAGGTCACGCAAGCATGGCCACGATCTGCATCGTCTGGCGGAGATCTCCGTCCGGGCTGCAATCACTGCCACGGCCTCGACGTCACCCGCATGAGCGGAGTCCTGTTCCCACGACGGCTGCCTGTCTGCATCGCCCAAGGACGATGGGCCCTTGGGCCGAGAGTCCAGAAGACGGCGAGAGCCTTACCAGTCGGACCCGAGGGAGGTCGGCCCCTTCCTCGGGACCCGCGCGCCATTAATCCGACAAGATAGGGAGTGGCTATAGTAATGGCCCGCCAGACAGCGGGGCTGTAGCCATGACCTCCTGACCAAGCCTGCTTCATTAGAGACGCCTTCTGATGATCGGCCCTTAAGCCGGGCAAGCCCGAGCGGGCTGGTATGGCCTGTCGGCCCCATTACCTCACAGCCGGGCCGGGACCCACCGGGCCGGCTGGGCTCCCAATCGGCTGGAGAAGCTTGGTGCAAGAGAGATCGACGGCGGGCCCTACACCCGGCGGATTACCAATGTACCCACGGAGGGTAGGCCTATATAAACCCCTAGGGCACCCATGCAAAGGGTTAGGACCTGAGATAGTTAGACCAGATCATAGAGGAAAGGGAAGAGCTAGCCTTGCCTTCTCCCGCTTCTAGCATACAGCTCGAGGAGCACTTGTGTATTCACTTGAGCCTTAGTGATCATGCGGAGACCCCGCAGGAAGCAGGTGACTAGGTGTGTTATCTCCTAGGAGAGCCCGAACCTGGGTAAAGTCCGGGGCGTTCATGTTCACGCCTCATCCCGCCTCCGCACCTGCAACGCTTCTACTCGCTCCCACCATGATAAGCCATCCTTTGGCATATGTCGCACCCAACCCCGACACATGTAGTTGACATTGTATTTGTGGCAAAGCTACCGCTCATAATTCTTTCATACATGTCACTCTTTGATTCATTGCATATCCGGTACATCATGGAGGCATTCACATAGAGTCATATTTTGTTCTAAGTATTGAGTTGCAATTGTTGAGTTGTAAGTTAATAAAAGTGTGATGATCATCATTTTTAGAGCATTGTCCCAAGTGAGGAAAGGATGATGGAGACTATGATTCCCCCATAAGTCGAGATGAGACTCCGGACGAAATAAAAAAAGGAGGCCATAAAAAAGGCCCAAATAAAAAAATGAGAGAAAAAGAGAGAAGGGACAATGTTACTATCCTTTTACCACACTTGTGCTTCAAAGTAGCACCATGATCTTCATGATAGAAAGTCTCCAATGATGTCACTTTCATATACTAGTGGGAATTTTTCATTATAGAACTTGGCTTGTATATTCCTATGATGGGCTTCCTCAAAATGCCCTAGGTCTTCGTGGAGCAAGCTTAGTTGGATGCACACCCACTTAGTTTCTTTTTGTTGAGCTTTCATATATTTATAGCTCTAGTGCATCCATTGCATGGCAATCCCTACTCACGCATTACTGATATCTATTGATGGCATCTCCATAGCCCGCTGATATGCCTAGTTGATGTGAGACTATCTTCTCCTTTTGTCTTCTCCACAACCACCATTACATTTCCATATATAGTGCTATGTCCATGGATCACGCTCATGTATTGCGTGAAGATTGAAAAAGTTTGAGAACATCAAAAGTATGAAACAATTGCTTGGCTTGTCATCGGGGTTGTGCATGATTTAAACAGTTTGTGTGGTGAAGATAGAGCATTGCCAGACTATATGATTTTGCAGGGATAACTTTCTTTGGCCATGTTATTTTGAGAAGACATAATTGCTTAGTTAGTATGCTTGAAGTATTATTATTTTTATGTCAATATTGAACTTTTGTCTTGAATCTTCGGATTTGAATATTCATACCACAATTAAGAAGAATTACATTGAAATTATGCCAAGTAGCATTCCACATCAAAAATTCTGTTTTATCATTTACCTACTCGAGGACGCAGTGAATTAAGCTTAGATGCTTGATACGTCTCCAACGTATCTATAATTTTTTATTGTTCCATGCTATATTATATCCTATTTTGGACATTATTGGGCTTTATTATACACTTATATATTATTTTTTGGACTAACCTATTAACCGGAGGCCCAAATTTGCACTGCTATTTTTTGCCTATTTGAGTTTCGCAGAAAAAAGAATATCAAACGGAGTCCAAACGGAATGAAACCTTCGGGAACGTGATTTTCAGAACGAACGTGATCCAGAGGACTTGGACCCTACGTCAAGACATCAACCAGGAGGGCACGAGGTAGGGGGCACGCCTACACCCCCAGGGCGCGCCCTCCACCCTCGTGGGGCCCCTATTGCTCCACCGACGTACTCCTTCCTCCTATATATACCTACGTACCCCCAAACTACCAGATACGGAGCCAAAAACCTAATTCCACCACCGCAACCTTCTACAGACTTTCTAGAAATCCCATCTTGGGGCCTGCTCGAAGTTCACGAGGAGGCATCGATCACGGAGCGCTTTCTACATCAACACCATAGCCTCTCGATGATGTGTGAGTAGTTTACCTCAGACCTTCGGGTCCATAGATATTAGCTAGATGGCTTCTTCTCTCTTTTTGGATCTCAATACAATGTTCTCCCCCTCTCTCGTGGAGATCTATTCGATGTAATCTTCTTTTGTGGTGTGTTTGTTGAGAACTATGAATTGTGGGTTTATGATCAAGATTATCTATGAACAATATTTGAATCTTCTCTGAATTCTTTTATGTATGACTGGTTATCTTTGCAAGTCTCTTCGAATTATCAGTTTGGTTTGGCCTACTAGATTGATCTTTCTTGCGATGAGAGAAGTGCTTAGCTTTGGGTTCAATCTTGCGGTGTCCTTTCCCAGTGACAGTAGGGGCAGCAAGGCACGTATTGTATTGTTGCCATCGAGGATAACAAAATGGGGTTTATATCATATTGCATGAGTTTATCCCTCTACATCATGTCATCTTGCTTAAAGCGTTACTCAGTTCTTATGAACTTAATACTCTAGATGCATGCTGGATAGCGGTCGATGTGTGGAGTAATAGTAGTAGATGCAGGCAGGAGTCGGTCTACTTGTGCCTGGACGTGATGCCTATATACAGCTACGATCATACTCTAGATATTCTCATAACTATGCTCAATTCTCGTCAATTGCTCAACAGTAATTTGTTCACCCACCGTGAAATACTTATGCTCTTTAGAGAAGCCACTAGTGAAACCTATGGCCCCTGGGTCTATTTTCCATGATATTAATCTTCCAACACTTAGTTATTTTTATTGCCTTTTATTTTACTTTGCATCTTTATCATAGAAAATACCAAAAGTATTATCTTATCATATCTATCAGATCTCACTCTCGTAAGTGACCGTGTAGGTTTTGACAACCCCTTATCGCGTTCGTTGCAAGGATTTATTTGTTTGTGTAGTTGCGAGGGACTCGTGCGTGGCCTCCTACTGGATTGATACCTTGGTTCTCAAAAACTGAGGGAAATACTTACGCTACTTGGCTGCATCACCCTTTCCTCTTCGAGGGAAAACCAACGCAAAGGCTCAAGAGGTAGCAATCTTTGAAGAATATATTTGCAAATCCATACCTCTTCGATGAAGGCTTGGTCGTATCTTCGTTTGCCTTCCTCTTCGAAGGCTTGACCGACATGGGGGCCACTCTCTTTGGAGATGCCCCTGCGGTGATCTTGTGAACGCCCCTTTTGAGCATGTGGATGGTGCGGTGGGTGAGGCGTAATGAGAGAACTCTTTCGGATGAGATGTCTCCGATTACTTACGTGTGAAGCGGTGGAGAAGATCGGATAATCGGCAGTGATGGCCACTTCGGTGCCGCTATAACTTCCTTCGGTAAAACACCCCGCCCCTCGAGCACCACGAATATATATCCGGATCCTCTTCAATCCGGGGTCAAGGTCCGTTTGTGGCCCCTCGGGCTACGGGAAGCCGAGGCGGTGAAGCCCTTCATAGATCTTTACCCGGTGATGTTATAAGTGGTCGATTAATATTCATTGAAAGTAGTTCGGGGAGTGGGATGAGTAGAGCATAGGAGTTGGGACTTACCCAGCTCGGAGGACTGTACATGGAAAATTCATCTCTACGCTTGATACGCAGAAACTCCTCCTCCTCCCCGTTGTACAGCTCGACCAATATTTTGGCCAAAGCGGCGGAGTATCTCGGACCCTTCCGGCCGCAGGGAGGCGCCATCTTCCCCATTGTAGTGCCACATGGAAACCCTCGATATTGGAGTGGCTAAACTCCCCGCACTATGGAGTTCGCCATTACCTCAACTATTGATAATCCGGATCGAAAGTAACGCCTTTATCTTGCTCATGAGTTGACGAACTTCGGTGCTATCATCCTCCTCAAGACTTCGAGGGCGCCAGGTTTGGCGTTTCTTTAACGGAGCGCTTCTGAACTTAGGAAGACCCCTCCGAACTGGGTCTGGAAGTGCGACGTCCTCAATATAGAACCATTCGGAAGGCCACTCTTTGGATGCCTTCTTTGGTGTGCCGGACAGGTATCCGGTCCCGGCGATGCGCCATATTTTGGCTCCACCCACTTCAAATATTGATCTCTCGTGGTTGTGCGGTATGAGATAGAATAGCTTTCTCTAGAGTTCAAAGTGGGCCTCGCAGCCCAGGAACAAATTCGCAAAGGGCGACGTAGCCTGCGATATGCAAGATGGAGGCAGGGGTAAAGTTGTGTAGCTGAAGGCCATAATATTCCGTGGTTCATGGAGGAATGGATGAATTGGAACCGACACCTCTTAATGAGATAAGGGACGAAGCACACTCGTTCCCCCCCCAGATGGGTTGGGGAAAGCTTTGGCCTGAGACACGCCATTGAAGACGGTCAATCCTACTCGAACAGGGACCAAATCCGTAGGAGGAAGAAATCCCTGTGTTTGCAGCTTCTCCGGTGACCATGGGATCTGGAGCACCTCTCCCACCCACCTTTTACGGGGTCGCAGGGCGGGAGGAGGAGCTGGGAGCGGTAGCCATGTTGGAGTGGTTTTCCCTAGCGGTCTCTGAGGATTTTCCGTGTGGTGCCAAATGGATCTGAGATCCAATCTCTTTAAATAGACGCTCTTTCTCATGGTCGGGGTGTTATCTGCAAAAAATACCTTGACCTCTCGCACTCGCTCGACGCGTGGAAGCTGAAGTTGTTGATACACAGAAGCCGAGGGGTACGACATTAAATGGAAGGCCGAATACATCACTTTCAAGTCATCAGAGGAGGAACCCGCCTTGCAATGCCGAAGACGATCTGCGCGCCGGACACCTCGTCATTGATGTATGGTTCGGGGGCTACTAAGGGAGTCCTGGACTAAGGGGTCCTCGGGCGTCCGACCTGCTATACATGGGCCGGACTGGTGGGCTGTGAAGATATGAAGACCGAAGACTCTACTCGTGTTCGGATGGGACTCTCCTTGGCGTGGAAGGCAAGCTTGGCGACCAAACGTGAAGATTCCTTTCTCTGTAACCGACGTGAGGTAACCCTAGATCCTTCCGATGTCTATATAAACCGGAGGGCTTAGTCCGGATCGCATATACTCATAACCATAGTCATACAGGCTAGACATCTAGGGTTTAGCCATTACAATCTCGTGGTAGATCAATTCTTGTAATACTCATATTCATCAAGATCAATCAAGCAGGAAGTAGGGTATTACCTCCATATAGAGGGCCCGAACCTGGGTAAACATTGTGCCCCCCTGTCTCCTGTTACCATCTTCCTAGACGCACAGTTCGGGACCCCCTACCCGAGATCCGCCGGTTTTGACACCAACAGTGGGCGGCAGCGATGCTTGGGGCAGGTGGATGCGGGCGTGGCGCCTGAGGCAGGTGGTGGCGGCGCCCTGGGGTAGTTGGAGGTGGCGGTGTCATAGGGCAAGTGGCGGCGACGAAGAATGGGACCGGGGGAGAGCGAGAGGTGCAGGAGGTGAGGGCTGGACTGTCGTGTGATTTTTTTTCTTTCATCGGGGTTCAGGAACACATCGGTCGCTCCTATATAGGGCCAACCGTGATCCAAATAGTAATTCTAATCCTGGGATTAGAATAGTGTTACTCCTATATAGTGTTATTCTAATTCCTTCGCTGCTTCCGTAAAACTATCTCTGCTTTTCAAGAAAAATGCTTCACGCCCAAGTTTGACCTTTCTTGTTTTCCTCGCCTTGTTTTGCTTTTCTCTCGTGATTGGTCATGGCTCATAGCTCGGAAAGAGCGTGCAGTCGTAAGAAAAATGCCTCAGCAACCGCCTATGGCTGAACGTGTCAAGTTGACTGGTGGAGGAAATACTGAAGGAAATATGCCCTAGAGGCAATAAAAAAGTTGTTATTTTATACTTCCTTATTCATGATAAAGGTTTATTATTCATGCTAGGATTGTATTGATCGGAAACTTAAATACATGTGTGAATACATAAACGGATACCGTGTCCCTAGTAAGCCTCTACTATACTAGCTCGTTAATGAAAGATGGTTAAGGTTTCCTAACCATAGAAATGTGTTGTCATTTGATAACGGGATCAAATCATTAGGAGAATTATGTGATGGACAAGACCCATCCGTTAGCTTGGCATATTATCGTCCAATTTATTGCTATTGCTTTCTTAATGTCAAATACATATTCCTTCGACTATGAGATCGTGCAACTCCCGGATACCGGAGGAATACCTTGTGTGCTATAAATGTCACAATGTAACTGGGTGGTCATAAAGATGCTCTACAGGTCTCTCCAAAGGTGTCACTTGAGTTGGCATGGATCATGATTAGGATTTGACACTCCGTGTATCGGAGAGGTATCTCTGGGCGCTCTCGATAATACACATCACGAGAAGCTTGCAAGCAAAGTGACTAAGGAGTTAGTTATGGGATGATGTATTACGAAACGAGTAAAGAGACTTGCCAGTAACGAGATTGAACTAGGTATGAATATACCGACGATCGAATCTCGGGCAAGTAACATACCTACAGACAAAGGGAATTACGTATGTTGTCATAAGGTTCGACCAATAAAGATATTCATAGAATGTGTAGGCACAAATATGGGCATCCAGCTTCCGGTATTGGTTATTGACCAGAGAGGTGTCTTGGTCATGTCTACATAGTTCTCGAACCGGTAGGGTCCACATGCTTAACATTCGTTGACGATATAGTGTTATATGAGTTATATGATTTGGTGACCGAATGTTGTTCGGAGTCCTGGATGAGATCACAAACATGACGAGGAGCTTTGGAATGGTCCGGAGGTAAAGATTGATATATAGGACAATACTATTCAGACACCAGAAAGGTTTCGGGGTGAACGGGGTATTCATTGGATCAGTGGCCGGCTACCTTGGGGCACACCCAAGGTTGCCTCCCCCACCTATATATATGAAGGGAGGGCACCACACAACGACGACAATCCTTTAGTCGTGGTGCGCTGCCCTCTCTACAGCTTCCTCCTCGGTTATATTTTCAGAGTGCTTAGGCGAAGCCCTACGGAGATAGCATCACCATCACCGTCACCACGTCGTCGTGCTTCTGGAACTCATCCACTACTTCGCCCGTCTTGCTGGATCAAGAAGGCGAGGACGTCACCGAGCTGAACGTGTGCTGAACGCGGAGGTGTCGTATGTTTGGTACTTGATCGGTAGGATCGCGAAGAAGTTCGACTACATCAACCGCGTTAATAAATGCTTCCTCTTACGGCCTACGAGGGTACGTAGACACACTCTCCCCCTCGTTGCTATGCATTTCCATGGATAGATCTTGCGTGTGCGTAGAATTATTTTTGTTTTACATGCAACGTTTCCCAACAAATACATCAATGCCACACAAGAACCTGAAGAAGAAGTCTGAATTTGCATCAGTAGAAGAGGAGGATGATATTCCCTTAGCTTTCTGTCAGCCTGAGGATGAGAAGATCACGGATTCAAGGACTATTTTCTCTGATGGAGATCCGAAGAAAGGTGGTCGTGTGAGAAAAAGAAACAGTGCTGCGGAGATGTCTGATCAAGAGACTTATGAAATGCCACCTGGTGTTGAAACGACAACCGAAACAAATAACATGCTTCAAAAGATTCTCCGTCATTAGGCAAAGAAGTGGTTCAATTATGAGAATGTTCAAATGAAATATCAAATTCTGTTCGCATTAACTCCACCTTGGAATGATTGTATTGCTGAAGGTTGTCTTGGTCCAGATGATGAAAAGGTTTGGCCTCCTCAGCCGTCAAATGCTCATGCTAATTCTCTGAAAACTACTGCTGATTTTCCTAAAGAAGTGGAAAAGAGAGCCAAAGAAAAAGCCAATCGTGAAGAAAGAGCTACGAAGAAGAATCATATTGAACAGAAAAACGTTGAGTTGACCCAGCAAGATGTTCAAGAGAAAAAGGATCGGGCCTCTGCCCAAAAGGAAAGAGAGGCGAGGAAGTCTGTTCCCCTCGGGCCTCTAGAAAGAAAACCATTGCCAGAAAATCCAAGAAAGTAGCTTCTGCCTCATTTGATGAGTCTTCTGATGAAGAAGTTGGCGATGAAATACCTATGTATGACCAGCGAGCTCTTCTTGACAAGCCGTATCAAACTCCTTCCCCAGAAAAAGTTCCACGTCCATTGAGAATGTCACCCAGGATTGCTCGTGCTTGATGTCTACTACACAACCTTCTTCTTGTAGACGTTGTTGGGCCCCCAAGTGCACATGTTTGTAGGACAGTAGCAATTTTCCCTCAAGTGGATGACCTATGGTTTATCAATCCGTGAGAGGCGTAGGATGAAGATGGTCTCTCTCAAACAGCCCTGCAACCAAATAACAAAGAGTCTCTTGTGTCACCAACACACCCAATACAATGCTAAATTGTATAGGTGCACTAGTTCGGCGAAGAGATGGTGATACAAGTGCAATATGGATGGTAGATAAAGGTTTTGTAATCTGAAAATATAAAAACAGCAAGGTAACAAGTGGTAAAAGTGAGCGTAAACGGTATTGCAATGCTAGGAAACAAGGCCTAAGGTTCATACTTTCACTAGTGCAAGTTATCTCAACAATAATAACATAATTGGATCATATAACTATCCCTCAACATGCAACAAAGAGTCACTCCAAATTCACTAATAGCGGAGAACAAACGAAGAGATTATGGTAGGGTACGAAACCACCTCAAAGTTATCCTTTCTGATCGATCTATTCAAGAGTCCGTAGTAAAATAACACGAATCTATTCTTTCCGTTCGATATATCATAGAGTTCGTACTAGAATAACACGTTAAGACACAAATCAACCAAAACCCTAATGTCACCCTAGATACTCCAATGTCACCTCAAGTATCCGTGGGTATGATTATACGATATGCATCACACAATCTCAGATTCATCTGTTCAACCAACACAAATAACTTCAAAAAGTGCCCCCAAAGTTTCTACCAGAGAGTCAAGGCGAAAACGTGTGCCAACCCCTATGCATAGATTCCCATGGTCACGAAACCCGCAAGTTGATCACCAAAACATACATCAAGTGAATCAATAGAATACCCCATTGTCACCACGGGCATCCCACGCAAGACATACGTCAAGTGTTCTGAAATCCTTAAAGACTCAATCCGATAAGATAACCTCAAAGGGAAAACTCAATCCATATAGAGAGTAGAGGGGGAGAAACATCATAAGATCCAACTATAATAGCAAAGCTCGCGATACATCAAGATCGTGCCAAATCAAGAACACAAGATAGAGTGATCAAACACATAGCTACTCATAAGGACCCTTTTCATCTAATCCGCTCCAACTAAAGTAGGAGAGACAGACACCCGCTAGCCACCTTATGCAACTAGTGCATGTCAATCGGTGGAACTCAGCCGCACGTAAGCCGCACGTGTAAGGTCGGTCCGGGCCGCTTCATCCCACAATACCGCTGAAGCAAGAAAAGACTAGTAGCGGCAAGCATGTTGACAAGATCTACGCCCACAACAAAATTGTGTTCTACTCGTGCAATAGAGAACTACGATAGACCTAGCTCATGATGCCACTGTTGGGGAGCGTTGCAGAAAATTAAAATTTTTCCCTACGGTTTCACCAAGATCCATCTATGAGTTCATCTAAGCAACGAGTCATGGAGAGAGATTGCATCTACATACCACTTGTAGATCGCGGCAAGGAAGCGTTCACTAGAACGTGGATGATGGAGTCGCATCACCGTGATCCAAATCACCGATGACCGGAAAGTGTGCTGACGGCACCTCCGCTTCAACACACGACGGAGCGGATGACGTCTCCTACTTCTTGATCCAACAAGGGGAAGGAGAGGTTGAAGAAGATGGCTCCAGCAGCAGCACGACGGCGTGGTGGTGGTGGAGCAGCAAGATTCCCAAGAGTGGCTTCGCCAAGCTTCGTGACGGAGGAGGAAGAGGTGTAGCAGGGGAGGAGGCGCTTAGAACTTCAGTGCGGCTGCCCCTCCCCTCCCTTTATATAGGCCCTCAGAGGAGGCGCCCGCCCTGGAGATCTAATCTCCCAAGGGTGGCGGGCGGCCAAGGGGTGGAGTGCCCCAAGGCAGTGGGCGCCCCACCCTAGGGTTTCAACCCTAGGCGCAGGGTGGGCCAGGCGCACCAGCCCACTATGGGCTGGTTCCCTCCCCACTTCATCGATGGGGCCCTCCGGATGGGTGGCCCCACCCGGTGGACCCCGACCCTTCCGGTGGTCCCAGACAATACGGTGACCGAAACTTTCCCGATGGCGAAACAACACTTCCTATATATAAGTTTTTACCTCAGGACCATTCCAAACTCCTCGTGACGCCCGGGATCTCATCCGGACTCAACAACATTCGGTTTACTGCATACTCATATTCATACAACCCTAGCGTCACCGAACCTTAAGTGTGTAGACCCTACGGGTTCGGGAGACACGTAGACATGACCTAGACGGCTCTCGGGCAATAACCAACAGCGGGATCTGGATACCCATGTTGGGTCCTATATACTCCTCGATGATCTCATCTGATGAACCACGATGTCGAGGATTCAATTAATCCCGTATTCAATTCCCTTTGTCAATCGGTATTTTACTTGCCCGAGATTCGATCGTCGGTATCCCAATACCTCGTTCAATCTCGTTACCGGAAAGTCACTTTACTGCATCGTATGCATGATCCCGTGACTGGACACTTGGTCACTTTGAGCTCATTATGATGATGCACTACCGAGTGGGCCCAGTGATACCTCTCCGTAACACGGAGTGACAAATCCCAGTCTCGATCCGTGTCAACCCAACAGACACTTTCGGAGATACCTGTAGTGTGCCTTTATAGTCACCCAGTTACGTTGTGACGTTTGGTGCACCCAAAGCACTCCTACGGTATCCGGGAGTTACACGATCTCATGGTCTAAGGAAGAGATACTTGACATTGGAAAAGCTCTAGCAAAACGAACTACACGATCTTGTGCTATGCTTAGGATTGGGTCTTGTCCATCACATCATTCTCCTAATGATGTGATCCTGCTATCATTGACATCCAATGTCCATAGTCGTGAAACCATGACTATCTATTGATCAACGAGCTAGTCAACTAGAGGCTCACTAGGGACATATTGTGGTCTATGTATTCACACGTGTATTACGATTTCCGGATAATACAATTATAGCATGAATAAAAGACAATTATCATGAACAAGGAAATATAATAATAATCCTTTTATTATTGCCTCTAGGGCATATTTCCAACAGTCTCCCACTTGTACTAGAGTCAATAATCTAGTTACATTGTGATGAATCGAACACCCATAGAGTTCTGGTGTTGATCATGTTTTGCCCGCATGGAAGAGAAAGTTTAGTCAACGGATCTGCGACATTCAGATCCGTATGCACTTTGCAAATTTCTATGTCTCCATATTGAACACTTTCACGGATGGAGTTGAAGCGACGCTTGATGTGCCTGGTCTTCTTGTGAAACCTGGGCTCCTTGGCAAGTGCAATAGCTCCAGTGTTGTCACAGAAGAGTTTGATCGGCCCCGACGCATTGGGTATGACTCCTAGGTCAGTGATGAACTCCTTCACCCATATTGCTTCATGTGCTGCCTCCGAGGCTGCCATGTACTCCGCTTCACATGTAGATCCCGCCACGACGCTCTGCTTGCAGCTGCACCACCATCGCTCCACCATTCAACATATACACGTATCCGGTTTGTGACTTAGAGTCATTCAGATTCTGTGTCGAAGCTAAGCGTCGACGTAACCCTTTACGACGAGCTCTTCGTCACCTCCATAAATGAGAAACATGTCCTTTGTCCTTTTCGTGTACTTCAGGATATTCTTGACCGCTGTCCGGTGTTCCTTGCGGGATTACTTTGGTACCTTCCTACCAAACTTACGGCAAAGGTTTACATCAGGTCTGGTACACAGCATGGCATACATAATAGAACCTATGGCCGAGGCATAGGGGATGACGCTCATCTCTTCTTTATCTTTTGCCGTGGTCGGGCATTGAGCCGAGATCAATCTCACACCTTGCAGTACAAGCAAGAACCCTTTCTTGGACTGATCCATTTTGAACTTCTTCAAAATCTTATCAAGGTATGTGCTTTGTGAAAGACCTATGAGGCGTCTCGATCTATCTCTATAGATCTTGATGCCTAATATATAAGCAGCTTCTCCAAGGTCCTTCATTGAAAAACTTTTATTCAAGTAGGCCTTAATGCTGTCCAAGAGTTCTATATCATTTCCCATCAAAAGTATGTCATCTACATATAATATGAGAAATGCCATGTAGCTCCCACTCACTTTCTTATGTAAACGCAGCTTCTCCATAAGTTCCAAGATAAACCCAAACGCTTTGATCATCTCATCAAAGCGAATGTTCCAACTCCGAGATGCTTGCACCAGCCCATAAATGGATCATTTGGAGCTTGCATACCTTGTTAGCATTCTTAGGGTCGACAAAACCTTCCGGCTGCATCATATACAGCTCTTCCTTAAGATAACCGTTAAGGAATGCCGTTTTGACGTCCATCTGCCATATCTCATAATCATAGTATGCGGAAATTGCTAACATGATTCGGACGGACTTAAGCTTCGCTATGGGAGAGAAAGTCTCATCGTAGTCAATCCCTTGAACTTGCCGATAACCCTTAGCGACAAGTCGAGCTTTATAGATGGTGACATTACCATCCGCGTCCGTCTTCTTCTTAAAGATCCATTTGTTTTCTATCGTCGCCGATCATCGGGCAAGTCTGTCAAAGTCCATACTTTGTTTTCATACATGGATCCTATCTCGGATTGCATGGCTTCAAGCCATTTGTTGGAATCCGGGCCCGCCATCGCTTCTTCATAGTTCGGTTCACCGTTGTCTAACGACATGATTTCCGGTGACAGGGTTGCCATACCACTCTGGTGTGGAACGTGTCCTTGTGGACCTACTGAAGTTCAGTAGCAACTTGATCCAAGTACCTTGATCATCATCATTAATTTCCTCTCCAAAGAGGTGTAGGCACCACAGAACATTTTCTTGAGCTGCACTACTTTCCGGTTCAAGAGGTAGTACTTCATCGAGTTCTACTTTACTCCCACTTACCCCTTTCGAGAGAAACTCCTTTCCAGAAAGGATCCGTTCTTGGCAACAAAGATCTTGCCTTCGGATCTAAGGTAGAAGGTATACCCAATGGTTTCCTTAGGGTATCCTATGAAGACGCATTTCTCCGACTTGGGTTCGAGCTTTTCAGGTTGAAGTTTCTTGACATAAGCATCGCATCCCCAAACTTTTAGAAACGACAGCTTAGGTTTCTTCCCAAACCATAATTCATACGGTGTCGTCTCAACGGATTTAGGCGGTGCCCTATTTAAAGTGAATGTAGCTGTCTCTAGAGCGATCCCCAAAATGATAGCGGTAAATCGGTAAGTGACATCATAGATCGCACCATATCCAATAGAGTGCGACACGACGCTCGGACACACCGTTGCTACGCTTGAGGTGTTCCAGTAGGCGTGAGTTGTGAAACGATTCCACATTTCCTTAAGTGTGTACCAAATTGTGACTTAAATATTCTCCTCCACGATCCGATCGTAAGAATTTTATCTTTCGGTCACGTTGATTCTCTACCTCATTCTGAAATTCCTTGAACTTTTCAAAGGTCTCAGACTTGTGTTTCATTAAGTAGACATACCCATATCTACTCAAGTCATCAGTGAGAGTGAGAACATAACGATATCCTCCGTGAGCCTCAACGCTCATTGGACCACACACATCGGTATGTATGATTTCCAATAAGTTGGTTGCTCGCTCCATTGTCCCGGAGAATGGAGTCTTGGTCATTTTGCCCATGAGGCATGGTTCGCATGTGTAAAATGATTCATAATCGAGAGACTCTAAAAGTCCATCAGAATGGAGCTTCTTCATGCGCTTGACACCAATGTGACCAAGGCGGCAAGCCACAAGTATGTGGGACTATCGTTATCAACTTTACATCTTTTGGTATTCACACTATGAATATGTGTAATATTACGTTCGATATTCATTAAGAATAAACCATTGACCATCGGAGCATGACCATAAAACATATCTCTCATATAGATAGAACAACCATTATTCTCGGATTCAAATGAGTAGCCATCTCGCATTAAACGAGATCCTGATACAATGTTCATGCTCAAACTTGGCACTAAATAACAATTATTGAGGTTTAAAACTAATCCCGTAGGTAAATGTAGAGGTAGCGTGTCGGCCATGGCGATCACATCGACCTTGGAACCATTCCCGACGCGCATCGTCACCTCGTCCTTTGCCAGTCTCCGCTTATTCCGCAGCTCCTGTTGTGAGTTACAAATATGAGCAACGGCACCGGTATCAAATACCCAGGAGTTACTACGAGTACTGGTAAGGTACACATCAATTACATGTATATCAAATATACCTTTAGTGTTGCCGGCCTTCTTGTCCGCTAAGTATTTGGGGCAGTTCCGCTTCGAGTGGCCCTTCCCTTTTCAATAAAAGCACACTGTCTCAGGTTATGGACCATTCTTTGACTACATCCCGGCAAATTGCTTACCGGGCAAGTAAATATCCTTGCCGTCCTTTTTGAAGTTCTTCTTACCCTTGCCCTTTTTGAACATTGTGGTTTTGTTGACCATCAACACTTGATGTTCTTTCTTGATTTCAACCTCTGCCGACTTCAGCATTGAAAATACTTCAGGAATGGTCTTCACCATCCCCTGCATATTGTAGTTCATCACAAAGCTCTTGTAGCTTGGTGGGAGCGACTGAAGGATTCTGTCAATGACCGCCTCGTCCGGGAGGTTAATGTCCAGCTGGGACAGGTGGTTGTGCAACCCAGACATTTTGAGTATGTGCTCACTGACAGAACTGTTTTCCTCCATCTTACAACTATAGAACTTGTCGGAGACTTCATATCTCTTGACCCGGGCATGAGTTTGGAAAACCATTTTCAGCTCCTCGAACATCTCATATGCTCCGTGTTGCTCAAAACGCTTTTGAAGCCCCGGTTCTAAGCTTTGCAAAAGCATGCCGCCTTGAACGAGGGAGTAATCATCAAAGACGAGACTGCCAAGCATACATACCGTCTTGGTTCTCTCGGCGTGGTGCATCACCTAGCGGTTCTTCTAGGCCATATTGTTTCTTGGCTGCTATGAGGATGATCCTCGTGTTCCGGACCCAGTCCGAATAGTTGCCGCCATCGCCTTTCAGCTTGGTTTTCTCTAGGAACGTTGAAGTTCATGGTGACATGAGCGTTGGCCATTTGATCTACAAGACATTTTGCAAAGATTTTAGACTAATGTTCATGATAATTAAGTTCATCTAATCAAATTATTTAATGAACTCCCACTCAGATTTTACATCCCTCTAGTCATCTAAGTGTTACATGATCCGAGTCAACTAGGCCGTGGTCCGATCATCACGTGAGACGGACTAGTCATCGTCGGTGAACATCTCCATGTTGATCGTATCTTCCATACGACTCATGTTCGACCTTTCGGTCTCTTGTGTTCCGAGGCCATGTGCACATGCTAGGCTCGCCAAGTTAACCCTAAGTGTTTATGCATGTGTAAAACTGTCTTACACCCGTTGTATGTGAATGTAAGGATCTATCACACCCGATCATCACGTGGTGCTTGAAGCAGCGAACTTTATAGCAACGTGCACAGTTAGGGGAACACTTTCTTGAAATTATCATAAGGGATCATCTTATTTACTACCGTCGTTCTAAGTAAACAAGATGCATAAAACACAATAAACATCACATGCAATTATATAAAGTAGTGACATGATATGGCCAATATCATATAGCTCATTTGATCTTCATCTTCGGGGCTCCATGATCATCTTGTTACCGGCATGACACCATGATCTCCATCATCATGATCTCCATCATCGTGTCTCCATGAAGTTGCTTCGCCAACTATTACTTCTACTACTATGGCTAACACGCTTAGCAATAAAGTAAAGTAATTTACATGGCGTTGAATCAATGACTCGCAGGTCATACAATAATTAAGACAACTCCTATGGCTCCCGCCGTTGTCATACTCATCGACATGCAAGTCGTGATTCCTATTACAAGAACATGATCTCATACATCACAATATATCATTCATCATTCATCACAACTTGGCCATATCACATCACATGACAATTGCTGCAAAAACAAGTTAGACGTCCTCTAATTGTTGTTGCATCTTTACGTGGCTGCAATTGGGTTCTAGCAAGAACGTTTTCTTACCTAATGAATAACCACAACGTGATTTTGTCAACTTCTATTTACCCTTCATAAGGACCCTTTTCATCTAATCCGCTCCAACTAAAGTAGGAGAGACAGACACCCGCTAGCCACCTTATGCAACTAGTGCATGTCAATCGGTGGAACCTGTCTCACGTAAGCGTACGTGTAAGGTCGGTCCGGGCCGCTTCATCCCACAATACCGCTGAAGCAATAAAATACTAGTAGCGGCAAGCAAGTTGACAAGATCTACGCCCACAACAAAATTGTGTTCTACTAGTGCAATAGAGAACTACGCATAGACCAAGCTCTGATACCACAGTTGGGGAACGTTGCAGAAAATTAAAATTTTTCCTACTGTTTCACCATGATCCATCTTTGAGTTAATCTAAGCAACGAGTCATGGGAGAGAGTTTGCATCTACATACCACTTGTATATAGCGTGCGGAAGCGTTCACTAGAACGTGGATGATGGAGTCGCATCGCCGTGATCCAAATCACCGATGACCGAGTGCCGAACGGACGGCACCTCCGCGTTCAACACACGACGGAGCGGATGACGTCTCCTCCTTCTTGATCCAGCAAGGGGAAGGAGAGGTTGAAGAAGATGGCTCCAGCAGCAGCACGACGGGCGTGGTGGTGGTGGTGGGCAAGATTCTGCAGGCTTCGCCAAGCTCATGACGGAGGAGGAAGAGGTGTAGCAGGGGAGGAGGCGCCAGAACTCAGTGCAGCAGCGGCTGCCCCTCCGCCCTCCCTTTATATAGGCCCTCAGGGGGCGCCACCCTGAGATCTAATCTCCCAAGGGGGCGGCCAAGGGGTGGAGTGCCCCAAGGCAGTGGGCGCCCCACCCTAGGGTTTCAACCCTAGGCGCAGGTGGGGCCAAGGGGGCGCACCACCCCACTATGGGCTGGTTCCTTCCCACTTTCAGCCCATGGGGCCCTCCGGGATGGGTGGCCCCACCGGTGGACCCCGGGACCCTTCCGGTGGTCCCAAAGACAATCTGGGTGACCCCGAAACTTTCCCGATGGCCGTAAAACAACACTTCCTATATATAATTCTTTACCTCCGGACCATTCCGAACTCCTCGTGACGTCCGGATCTCATCCGGGACTCGAAAAACATTCGGTTTACTGCATACTCATATTCATACAACCCTAGCGTCACCGAACCTTAAGTGTGTAGACCCTACGGGTTCGGGAGACACGTAGACATGGCCGAGACGGCTGTCGGGCAATAACCAATAGCGGGATCTGGATACCCATGTTGGCTCCTACATACTCCTCGATGATCTCATCGGATGAACCACGATGTCGAGGATTCAATTAATCCCGTATTCAATTCCCTTTGTCAATCGGTATTTTACTTGCCCGAGATTCGATCATCGGTATCCCAATACCTCATTCAATCTCGTTACCGGCAAGTCACTTTACTCGTACCGTAATGCATGATCCCGTGACCAGACACTTGGTCACTTTGAGCTCATTATGATGATGCACTACCGAGTGGGCCCAGTGATACCTCTCCGTAACACGGAGTGACAAATCCGGTCTCCATCCGTGTCAACCCAACAGACACTTTCGGAGATACCGTAGTGTGCCTTTATAGTCACCCGATTACGTTGTGGACGTTTGGTGCACCCAAAGCACTCCTACGGTATCCGGGAGTTACACGATCTCATGGTCTAAGGAAGAGATACTTGACATTAGAAAAGCTCTAGCAAAACGAACTACACGATCTTGTGCTATGCTTAGGATTGGGTCTTGTCCATCACATCATTCTCCTAATGATGTGATCCCGTTATCATTGACATCTAATGTCCATAGTCGTGGAAACCATGACTATCTATTGATCAACGAGCTAGTCAACTAGAGGCTCACTAGGGACATATTGTGGTCTATGTATTCACACGTGTATTACGATTTCCGGATAATACAATTATAGCATGAATAAAAGACAATTATCATGAACAAGGAAATATAATAATAATCCTTTTATTATTGCCTCTAGGGCATATTTCCAACAGGGCCGACATGGCTAGTCGTGAACCCAAAGCGGCACTAACCCATGGGGACAGGCATACATGAATCACATCGAGCATGTCGGTCAGCAGCGTGTGAATCCGGGTTGTAGCACTGGGCTAACAGGACTCCTTGAACCCGGGCTATAGCAGGCTAGGCAGGACTCCGGATGTCACCGCGTGACATTTCCCGAAGGAGAACCACGTGAACGAAGTGAAACACATGCCGGCCAGTCAAGTGTCCTGAGAAGTAGTGCTGGGCTAGCAGGACTCCGCTGAACCGGGCTGTAGCGGACTACTATGGCTCAAGGAAACACTAGACTACATTTCCCCATAAGAGAGGCTGCCAAGGATAAACAACTAGATTGTCAGATCCCACACATACCAAGCATTTCAAACATACACACAATATGCTCGATATGTGTAAATACAACATGGCATCACAACATAACTTTACGACTCAAGTATTTATTCATAGGCTCCGAGGAGTGAGATATTACAACCATGGGTCTCATGACCCAACATACAGAGCATACAAGCAACAAGCACAAACGGAAGCTTAACATGTCTGAGTACAGACATCTACAAATGAAAAAGGCTGAGAAGCCCGACTATCTACTGAGATCCTGCCGAGGGCACAAGATCGTAGTTGAGGTATCAAGCTAAACGTCAAGTCCATGCGGAACTACTAGCGAGACCGTAGCGTCTCTCGCAAAACATAAAATAAGCAAACTTCAAAGGTACAAATGTACTCAGCAGGACTTACATCGTAACTAACTACATATGCATCATTATCAACAAAGGGGTGGTGGGGTTTAATCAGAGCAAGCCAGCTTCGACTCGGTGGCTACCCTAAACTACGATCGCAAGTAACTCTTTTGAGGTGGCGCACAAGTCCACATATTCACCATATCAATACACCACTATGGATCCGCTCCGTCTCCCTACGAGAACGCCATCCATAGCACTCCACGCTTATCTTGCGCATTTTAGAGTGTCCACTTTCACTTGTCTATGAACTGATATAGGCAACCTAGAAGTCCTTTAACATGGACACGGCCATTCGAATAGATCATATTAACCTGCAGGGTGTACTTCTTCACACGCTCTCGCCACTTACCACCATGTACATGTCGTGGTATCTCGGCAACCTTCAAGCGGAAGCTTTGGCGAGGCAATCGGCCACGACCTGACTAACCACACAAGTCTCTAGTCCAGGTTTATCACCTATTCGGGTTCCATCCGCAAGGAGATCCGGCGGGTGTCGCCACGGCCCCAAACGATGTGTGCAGGGTTCCCAAGCCCACCTCGACGAAAGTGGTTCTATGCTTGGTACACCGTGCCACGGTGCTCAGTCTGTCCCAAGCCCACATGCATCGGGTGCCACTTGGTAGACTACTAACTCTACCTACAAACACCGTAAACTAGTTGCAACTCCTGGACAGAGATCAGGTTGATTAATAAGTCAAGAGGGGCACTTACGCATTCCAATGCGTGGTAGTAACTGTTCATGGATCACAAACACAGAACTCAGTTCCTGAGGACGGCTGCAATGAGACAACCCACCATGTACTCCTACATGGCCTCTCACCGCTACCTTTACCAAATCGTGTTCACACACTTAGCTCTCAACAGTAGGACACATTCAAACACCTCCGATTCATCCCCGATGAATCAGACCTGACTCAACTCTAAGTAGTAGCAGGCATGACAAACAAGCATGAATGAGTAGGCACAACAGGGCTCAAACAACTCCTACTCATGCTAGTGGGTTTCATCTATTCTTGTGGAATGACAGGTCATGCAGAGGATAAAGGGGTTCAACTACCGCAGCAAGTAACAGATGAATCGTTGTTGTCCTAATGCAGTAAAAGAGCGAGGAGGCGAGAGAGAGTGGGATTATATCGGAATGAACAAGGGGGTTTTGCTTGCCTGGCACTTCTGAAGATAGTATAGCTGTTCATCGGTGTCATCGAACTCATCGTCGGTACGTCGTCTACTGAGAGGGGACAAACACCGACAAACAAAGAAGAAACACAATCAATGCAATGCAACAATATGATGCATGATCATGACATGGCAATATGCTATGATTTGTACTAATGCAACATCAAGTCATTTTGATTGAAGTGGAATTCAAAACTACATGAAATCCCAACTCCAAAACAATTATCAAAGTTGTCCTATTCATGTTTCATCCTAAACAGTGAAGTTAACTTGATCAAACATGCATGAAAATGTTACAGATGGATAGATTGGATTTTTCTGATCATTTTTCATATATAATTTATTTCATTCTGAGTTATGGTTGAATTTATATGAAATTTTGAAGTTTACACTACTTTCTGGAATTTCCTGAATAAGAATAAATCCAGTAAATGATTTATTGCGTCAGCATTGTGTCAGGGTGACGTCACCAAGTCAACAGCGGCTGGTCCAGGTCAAACCTAACCAGTGGGGTCCACTAGTCGATGACCGGTGCTGCGTGAAGAGTCACTGCATGTGGGGTCGGTCAGCAACCCGCGTCAAGAAGTCAGCCACGGCGTCGGTCATTGGTTTTGTTAATTAATCTAACTTAAATCTAACTAAGCGGTTTAATTAGGCAGCAGGCCCACCGTCGATTGTCTAGAGAGTTAATTGAGCGGTGATTAGCACCTAACTAAGCATCCACGTCAGCCCGCCGGAGTTTTGGCCGGGGCGACCAACAACGCGGCGGCGACTCGCCGGACTTGCGCTACGAGCGGCGGATGGACGCGCGGAGACCACCGGGGCGTAGCCCGTCGTTGTTCGCATCCAGTGGAGCATGTGGGAGGAGCTGGGGGGTCGGAGCTCGCGGCGACGGCCGGAGCTTGGCTCGAGCAGCAGAAGGGGCTAGAGGCGCAGGAGGGCAGGGGAGTAGGGGGGAACGACGGCGGGGCTCACAACGGTGTCGTGGGGGGTGCTCTTCTGCTCGGGGGAGGCGCCGGAGAAGACGGGCGATCGCCGGCGATCTCGGGCGGCCGACGATGAAGATGACGGCGATGGCGTCTCCTCGGGGCGCTCCGGCTTGCGTGGATGAGGAAGACGATGCAGGGAAACGGCGCGGAGCTCGTGGGCATGACGAGTGAGCGAGGGGGAGGCGGTAGCTACGGCTGCGGTGAACGGCGGCGATGGGCGGGTTCGGTGGCGTAGTAGGGAGAGAGCAGAGGAGGGAGGGAGGTCCAGGGAGAGAGGAGAGGGGCCAGGGGCTGCGTGGCGTCGCGTGGTGCATCGAGGAGGAGCCAGGCAGGCTGGGAGGGAGGATGTTGAGGCCTCGGGCGTGGCTGCCGACACGCCTGCCCTCTTGGCAGAGGTTGAAGACAACCATGCCACAGTGGGCTGGGCCGATTCTGCTGGGCCACCAGGTAAGTGGGCCTCAGGTAAGCGCCAGGTTAGTCCTTCTCTCTCTCTCTTTATTTAATTTGTTCTGTTTTTCTATTTTTGCTATTATGTTTTGATTTAGTTCAAGGACCAAACCATTTCCAAAATTCATGGAATAATTGTGTGAACTGAATGGACTTTTCCAAAGCTACACAACAATTTCCAGAATTATTGAACATATATTTATTATATAACAAATATAGATCCAATTCAAATATTTATTGGATTAATTCAAAGGCCCAAAATAATTGTCTCTGAGATTCTAGAAATATTGGTTTGAATTTTATCCCTTGCCAATATTTCCAGAGATTAACAGGAACATTTTTCTTGGACTCATTTGATGAGATTTAAATGTTGGTTATTTTTAGAGGTCTTCTGAGGCTTTTGAAAATTCCTTAATTCAATTTCATTTGAATTTAAACATGATGCACACATGACTATCTAGTCTAGGTCATACCAGAATTAGGGATGTGACAGTCAGGGAGGTCTCCAGGCTGTCCACGAGGCAGGGGGCGTGCCCCCTACCCTCGTGGGCAGCCCGGGACTCTTCTGGTCCATCTCCGATGCTCTCTGGGCTTCTTCTGGTCTAAAAATAATCTCCATCAAATTTCAGGTCAATTGGACTCCGTTTGGTTTTCCTTTTCTGCCATACTCAAAAAAAGGAAAAAACAGAAACTGGCACTGGGCTCTGGGTTATCAGGTTAGTCCCAAAAATCCTATAAAATAGCATATAAATGCATATAAAACATCCTAGATGGATAATATAATAGCATGGAACAATCAAAAATTATAGATACGTTGGAGACGTATCAGTGCTCCAACCTCAGATAAACCCTCGGGTTCTACCACCCCTTCTACAAAGAGAAAGTTGTTGCCCGATGAGAAAGCTGCAATTTCAGCCAAGAAAGCAAAGTCAATCGTTCCTACTTCGGCAGAGGAACAAGCTTATGGTATTAATATTTTCATTGATGTTATTAAAGGCGCCGCCTATGATGCAAAATCAGTTGATCTGAACAACTTGGGTCCACTTGATGATGTTAGCAAGCTGGTAACAAAACATTTTGCTAGACTAGAAGAAATGACCAAGGAACTGAATCAAGTCATCAAGGATAAGAAAACTCTCAAGCAGATGAGAAAGGACGCCAAGCACTGAATCTGAGAGGAAAGGTCTTAACAAAGAAATTCTTGAGCTCACCAAAGCCCTCACTGTCATGAAGAAAAGTAAGATTGAATGGCACTCATGGATGAAGTTGGATGTTTCTTAGCTGTGTGATCAAAGGAATGATGAAATCAAATGTCATGCATATATTGCTCAATGAAGGATAAAATAAGAAAAGTGTCAGAGAGCAGCGGCAAGAGCCAGCAAACCAAAGGCAATTTCAGATCATCGTATTCAGAATGTTGCAACGGATGCTCATTGACTCAAGTGCTCCTCTGCAACAAATACCACCGTCTCCTCCTCACGAGGATGATCAAATGCAAAAGGCTGACCCTGTAGTGTTTGTTATTCCTACCTCAGTAGCTCAAGAGTCTGATGTGCTGGATATCTTTCTGAACAACCCTGATGAAGGAAATGTCTTTCTCGGGCAGCAAGCTCCTGAAGGGAAAGTTGACGAAGAGATTGAGATGGAGAAGGCAGTCTCATCGTTGTTGAAGGAAATGCAAGTTGAGCCCTCCAGATCCAACATGGAGGATCACAAAGTTGAGGGGGAGAAAATTTCTTACCAAGGAAATACCATCCCGATGGCCTCATCTAGTGCCGCTACCCTGATGGAGGTTGATCCTGCTCCTGCTTCTACTGCTTCACAGCTAGGACAGGAAGGAAAGAAGTCTGAAGAGCCCATGTCTCACAAAGAAGTTGATTTACCAACAGTTGTATCCCAGGAAATCGAGAAAGAAGATGTTTTGAACCAGAAGTCTGATGAGGTCATTGTGCCTCCGTCTATTGAAAATTCACCGAAAGAAAAGGCCCTAGTGCTTGAAAGTCAAAAAAAAAACGCTAACGGAGTTCCAGCGAAAGAAAATGAAAGCCAGGCTAGTGCTCAAATGCCATCTGCTCCACCGAAGATGAAAAGGCCCCTTGCCCCACTCAAGCCCATTGATGAGAATGTGCAAGCATATATATGATGATGTTTAGCCCATGGAAATGAGTGATAAAGAAATACTGAAAAGTCCTCAAGAATCATTTCCACTATTCCCTGCTGAGTTCAGCCCAAATGGTCCTGCATTCAATTAGTAGCTTCATCTTTTGAAGCTTGCTTTCTTTGGCACCAGTCCGTGTGAAGGAGAGAGAACATCACTATCACCCAGATTTTGGACTGAGGAGCAGGCTGTGTACTACACCAGGATTTTATTCGGCAAGAATAGGATTTTCAATCGTAGAATGTTGAACTTTGCTGAGCTCGAAGAAATACCCTGCTTCCACCATGCAATTGAGCATTTTGAGCATGCATTCCTAAAAGGGTTTCTTCGCTTCAATCATGCATGGAATCAAGAAGTAATCCATCAGTTCAATGCCACATTGTACATCTTAGGAGAGCTTGGAGATAGCTCAACACGGATTCTTGAGTGGATGACTGGAAGGGAAAGGATAAAATGCTCGGCAGATCAATTCTTAGCTTTGTTAAATCTTCCTCATTGTGAGTTTGCAAAAGATCGTAAACACAGACTGCACTTCTGGGATGTGTCCGAAGCACAACTTCACATGCGTATGGACCCCAACCTACAATCTAAATCAACTAATTAACCTAACTCAACTAACTAATTAACCTAAATCTCCTTCTTTTGACTATGTACAGTAGGTTAAAACACCCCACTGCTAACCTAAATCAACTAATTAACCTAAATCGCCCCACTGCTAACCTAAATCAATCTAAATCAACTAATCAACCTAAATCAACCAATTAACCTAAATCAAGAAACAGCAAGAAAAAAAGGGAAGAAACCTCACCAGGGGCGGTGCCGGGCGAGGGGGGTGGAGGCCGGGCATGGGAGGGGGGGCGGAGCGGCGACGGGCGGCATACGGCCTGAGTGGCAGGGCGGCGAGCGGCCTGAGCGGCGGGGCGCAGAGGCACTAGGGCGGCACGGGGTCAGGGGCAGTGGGGGTTGGCTGCGGGGGCAGCGGGCGCAGGGACGGCGGGCATGGGGGCGGCGTGGGTGAGGTGAGGGAGCGAGAGAGAGAGAGAGAGAGAGAGAGAGAGAGAGAGAGAGAGAGAGAGAGAGAGAGAGAGAGAGAGACAGAGAGAGAGAGAGAAGAGAGGGGTGGCGCAGGGCAGACCGTTTTTTAGTTAGGTTGAATTTCTTTGCCGTCTGCTAGCAGACGGCAAAGAGCCCCGGCCCCACCCTACTAGCGGCCAAATTTCATATTTTGTCCCTTTTGTCAAACAAAATCAGGATTTGACCCCGCTTTGAAAAAATTCGACATTTGACCCTTTTGCTACCGCCAAAGGCCTCGGCGGTAGGGTCACGCAGGCCGCCAGGGCTTCCCGCAGTAGCATGGAAGGCTCACTGCCGTTACCTAACGGCCAGCGCAACACCCTACCGCCGCAGGCCTTGGCGGTAGGTTATGATATCCTACCGCTAGGTGGCTTGGCGGTAGGGGCCTGTGGTTTTGGGTTTTTATAAGTTTTAGTGATTGTTTCTTTTGTAAAGTTTTATCACAGGAAAGAATATAGTTTCACAAATATGCTGTAACAAAAATATATATTTAAAAACCCTAAATATGCAGAGCAAACACAGTATAACATGTCTCACACTCGAGTAGTTTCACATAGTTTCACAAATAGGAAAATATGAGCTCACATATTAATAAAATTTCCACATATCAAATATCAAACAGTTTACACATAGTTTCACAAGTACTCCCTCCGTCCCATAATATAAGAATGTTTTTTACACTAGTGTAGTGTCAAAAACGTTCTTATATTATGGGACGGAGGGAGTAGCAAATAGCAAATAGCAAACTTGTCCACATAGTTTGACAACCCCAACTAACGCAAGTAGTTTCGCAAAGAGCTTTCGCAAAGCCAACAAACGGTGCAACAAGTTCTTAAGACAAGTTTATAGGGCGGATAAACCTCCCCCCTTCATATGCTACGCCTGGCCGTGGAGACAGATACGGCAGCGGATCCACCGGTTCAGGCGGGGCGGAACGCTGGTCGGCATCCGACCATTCGAGCACTCCCTCCTTGCCTTGCCCGCTGGAGTTTTCGCCTCCGCCCTTCCCTAGATGATGATATCTAACGCCGATGCACTTGGGGGCGGCATCCTGGCTCTCTCCTCCACATTGCTCTCGAAGTAGATCCTTCGGCCCAAATTGCACAGCTCCCAGTTGGAGTGCTGCTTGGCAGCTTGAATGGTCCCTTCCCGGCGTTCTTGGGAGATAGTTGGATTTTCCATCTCTGCAATCACTCTCTTCCACTCCTTCACACTCTGTGACCAACACTTCACATCGTCGGAGATCTGTTTCGCCCTCTCGTGCCACCGCCTTTGCCGCCTCGCCTCTAGGAACTCGTCTGGAAAAGCTCCCACCGGCTGCAGAAGCTGGGGGAAGGACTCGTACACGTACAAAAGTGGCAAGGCGGACAGGTCGTGTTAGAGATGAATGGGTGATGGTTGCGCCACTGTTGCAGACCTAAACATATGGATGCATAACAAAAGTTCATCGTTAACTAAATAAAATACATATATCAAGAAGGGTCAAATGCAATATCATATCATATCATATTTACTCCAACCAAATCCAGTACTTGCATCATATATATTTTGTTTACTCCAATATTCATCATATCATAAATTTTGTTAACAAAAAAATTGAGAATTTGATGGTTCAACATTTGTCAAAAAAATAAATCTAAACCTAAACCTAGGGTTCATCAACTATGGAGGGTTCCTCATATGGTCAAAAAAACTAAACCTAGGGTTCATCAACTACGTTCATCACTTTGCAATCACCTAGGGTTCATCAACTATGGAGGGTTCCTCATATGGTCAAAAAAACTAAACCTAGGGTTCATTAACTAGGTTCATCACATTGCAATCACCTAGGGTTCATAAACTATGGAGGGTTCCTCATATGGTCAAAAAACTAAACCTAGGGTTCATCAACTAGGTTCATCACATTGCAATCACCTAGGGTTCATCAACTATGGAGGGTTCCTCATATGGTCAAAAAAAAACTAAACCTAGGGTTCATTAACTAGGTTCATCACATTGCAATCTAAACCTAAACCTAGGGTTCATCAACTAGGGATCCTCATGATTTTGAACATGAACATGAACCTTTTTTAGGCTACAAAAAGCGGATTGATTTGACTCAAAGTAATTGGGGGATGGAAGGAGCTCACTTTCCTCTTTCCGAAGACATCTCGATCCGCAAAATCCGTGAATAAATGAAGAAGATCCGAGGGGGAAGTGGAGGAGATGAGAAAAGGGGCGAGAGGAAGAAGAAGGCGGCTGAGTGGGTGGGGATAAGGTGGTGGGGTGGATTGGGCGAGGCGGCTGGGTTTATAAATGCCCAAACCCTACCGCCAGGGCAGCCGGCGGTAGGGATAGACAACCTACCGCCATAAGGCGCGACGGTAGGGTCGGAGCATGTGTGCTCAGTTTCTGTGACCAAAACAGCCAGCGGCTCAGCGGTAGGGTTGCACACCCTACCGCCCCGCCGTAAGACCCGGCGGTAGGGTGTGCAACTCACCACCGAGCCAGCTGGCTATTTTGTTCATAGAAGGGGCGTGGGGAGGCACCCTACCGTCGGGCGTCATGGCGGTAGGCTGTACAGACCTACCTCCTTAGTGTCTGGCGGTAGGGTGGCCCAGAGTGCATTTTTGGCTCCTCCTAACTTCTCTTGTCTTCAATTTTTGGCAAACAACAATTAAACACTTGTAAACATTAAAGAAATAGTTTTTCACCACAAGCAACAATCAATAACACATCCACAAATCCATAAATAAGATAGGTTGGATACATAGCAAATAGACATCCACAAAGTTTTCACCAAGTTATACATAGCAAATTAACGAAACAGTTTCACGAGCAAATCCATATGGTTCACGAAGCAAATATGCAAGTTTCTAGTTCAACGACACGGCAGCAACTTCAGTCCTTCCTTCCCCTCTTCGACCTTCGATCCTCGTTAACCTTAGATCGCTTCTCGGCCGCCGTCTTCTTGCAGTGAGTAGGACGTGCTTTCTGAAATGGGGATGGACTCTTCGAATCCTTCTTCGGCACATTCCTCTTCTCACACTGGGTTGGATGAGTTGCTGGAGGCCCGTCGTCATCATCGTACTCCTCCTCCTCCTCCTCATTGTCCTCTTCCTCTTCCTCACCATGCTCTTCTTCTGCGCCCTCTTCTTCATGTTCCTCTTCATCATCATCGTCCTCGCTCTCCTCCTCCTCATCTTGAACCGCCCTAGACGACGAGGCAGCATGGCTCGATGAAGCGAGGCTATGCATCAGTGCAGGAGGAAAAACATCCTCGGTGTTTGTAGCGCACCCAAGCAGGCCCACAAGCCGGCATGCTTTGTTGACGTATTTCTGCAATGATAACGAAACAATATGAACTTCTTGAATGTCCAATGATAACGAAAATGAACTCCGTATTACCTTCACCGTTTCCCTCAACTTGTTCTCACTAGCTCGAGTCCCAGGGATAGCACTAAGCGCATCAGAGGCATGAAAATGCTTTTGTTCAGCTCTGAAGACTGCAAAGTAATAAAATGAGTCAGTAGCACTAAAAGCTGATTTCATCCAACCGTCGGTTCAAAAGAGGTAAAAACAACATACCACTCTGTTCATGAGGGGTCCGTACTCCCTAAACCCGCCATGAAGCTCTATGATGCTCTCGTTGTAGGCTTGATTCTCGGAGGCGTCATCGAACAGGACTTCGGCATCTGCTGTTGTCCACTGGGGCCTCAGACGCAAACGATGCTTGATGCCATCGTCGTACCACAGCATGTGATCCTCGTAATCGTCCCAGTCAATCGTTCTCCTCTCCGTGTCTTTGTGGCCTTTCCACTCATTCCATTCCTTCACGTATCTCGCATGTTCAGCTTCCCAATCCGTGATTGATTGATTCTTCTGCCTGCTCATCCTGCAATGCATAAGAAAGAATGTAAAACACCCTTCTTGTATGAATGTAAAACATCAAAACAAGAACTTGAAATCGATGAGTACGGCTTGTGGTACTCACTAGTGTAGGTCATAGCCACCGGTATCGTGGACGATGCCGGCTGGTGGTGTGTGTTGCGCCTTACCAAATTGTGCGGCAATGCGCTGTGGCAAGTTGTACTCCACAGCATAGACACAAATCATTGGCACAATGCATCGGAAGAGAAGCCGATCCTGCTTGCACATGCTCTTCAACTCGAACCCCCACTCTCGATCATCATTATATGGCCGCCAAGTAACCTATAACCAAACAATGGTAAGCTCAAGTGAAAGTGCTATCGGAACTATTCAAAATGTAGATCTTATACCTGGAAAGGCGTGAGAGCATCAAGCTCGTTGCTAAAGATCTTGTACAAGGCCTTCGATTCATAGACACGCACCACGTCCCAAGCGTATGCGACGGTCTGGTTCCGATCATCTTTGTCATCTCCACCATAGTCCGTCCATGCACGCGAGCGCAGCTTCTCTGGACGGCCCACCGAGATTCGCACCCACATCCAAATGGAGAGGCCCCATACACATCCACACATACCGGACGTGACTTACGCTTTCTGGGTCGCCTCGTCAAGCTACAAACCAAGTATAGATGATAAGATGTCAAAATCTAAAGCAGCACACGTCCATGATATTTGAAAGAAAGTGATAATCACTTACCGAATGGTATAGGTAGGCGTGTCCGGCGGCCCCCCAGCTGTACCCCGCATCCCAGTCCTTTAGGAAGTCCAGATACATCCATAGAGCAGAGTTCCCGGAGCAGTCCGGAAACACTACCTCCGTGAGAATGTACCACAGGTAGGCCTGGCGTCTTGCTCCACCACCGGGGCTCGGCATCTTCCGCACTTGCTCCGGTGTTTGAGGAGCCACGGCAGCGGTATGCGGAAGTCCGGTTGCTCTTAAGCGTGGGGGGGCAGTCGCCGATGAGGCTGACAACCCTATCGTGCTAGTTCGCCCTCTCCACTCTTCCTGTGAGAGCACGACCCTCGAGCGGTAGGGCCGTAATCATCACCCAATCCTCGAGGGTCACCGTCATCTCCCCACATGGAAGATGAAAGTTTTTCGTCTCTGGCCGCCACTGGTCGATCAAAGCCGTGAGAGCTGAGTGGACGAGCGACGGTGGCTTACGCTTGAACTGCAGGACGAAACCCAATAGTCGGGCTCTCCTGAAGAACGGTGCGTACCGCTCATCGTACTCCATCTTAACCGTCATCTTGTGAGCCCTCATCCTTGATGGCGGCAAGATCTGTGAAAATCAATAACCAAAGCATAATTAGCATGGACATAATAGTTAGCAACTTGTTTTCATCAATTCGAAGATTTGGTTTAAAATGATTATTACCACTCCATTCTCAATGAAAGCAGACGCAGTGGCGCTTATCGAACCTAGGGACAAGCATGGTGGACTTCGTGCCGATGTAAATCATAAGAGGTGGCCTCCTAAAAGAATTGCATAAGCATATCAAAAGATTTTTCAACATGAACTAGGGTTCATCATTAACTACGAAACATATCGATGCATAACAAAGGTTCATCACATCCAACAAAACCAATGAGTTCAATCTTTGAATAATCATATATCAAGATTATCATGAACATGAACTAAATACAACACATCTATCAAGAACTAAATAAAATACATATATCAGGATGCAATCACCATGGTTCAAATGCATCATATCATATCATATTTCTCCAACAACACCCAACGTGCATCATATCATATTGTTTTCAAAAAGAAAAACCATGAACTAGGGTTCATCTTGAGGTATTAACCATGTTTACTCCAACAAAATCCACTACTTGCATCATATAAGATCCACATGCATCCTATATCAAAAAAAAATCCTCCAAAAATAATATGAAGTAGGGTTCATCTTCACATAACCATACAAAATAGTGACTAGAGTTCATATCTAACACAATATAACATCTATAATCAACCTAAATCAATTCTAGGGTTCAAAATATTTAAATCTAGTTCAAGAAGGGGTGATTTGAATCAAATAATGCGACAAGCTGGAAGCTATTTGACTAAAACTAATTGGAGGGATCGAAGGAGCTTACTTTTCTTTCTTTGGGGCCATCTCGATCCATGAAGCGGTGAAGAAGCAGCGAAGATCTGAGGGGGAGTGGAGGAGAAGAGAGAGGGCGAGAGGAAGAACTCCTCTGTTCTTGGGCAGGTTGTTGGGGGACAAGGGAGGGGTGGGGCGGGCGGCGGCTTATAACTGCCCGCACCCTGTCGCCAGGTCCCTCGGCGGTAGGATCAGGCAGGCTACCGCCATGTCCTGCGGCAGTAGGGTGGGACGGAGGAGGGACGGAGGCCGTTTATGCCGCCGACGTGGATAAGTTTCCTACTGCCGCAGCGTCCGACGGTAGCCTAGCTAATCCTATCACCGAGCATCGGGGCGGTAGGGAAAAGGGTCAAGTGTCGAAAAAAATTCAAAGGGGGGTCAGATCCCGATTTTGTTCGAAAAAGGGTCAAAACACGAAATTTGGCCCCCACTAGCTACGCTCTTTGCCGTCTGCTAGCAGACGACAAAGAAAGTGGCCATTAGGTGGTTCTCGTTAGTGGGCCACCCTCCCTCTTTGTCGTCTGCTAGTAGATGGCAAAGAGCTGGCTGACGGCAAACATGATCTTTGCCGCCGTGGTCTACTAGCTACTCACACATGTGAGAGAGAGAGAGAGGAGGAGAGAGAACCATCGAGCTACTCACACATCATCATGGATGCATCAAGTTTGATGAAGATGGCATCTCCAATGACTTCCCCCTCCAGCGGAGTACAGGAACAGGGCTCCATAAGGGATTGGTTCAGAACAAAGGCTTGCGGCGGTGATAAAATTGTTTCGGGTCTCACTTCGAGGGTTTCTGAACATATGATAATTTATATGCCAAGAATTAGGGAAACGACTACGAGGGGTCCACAAGTCAGATGGCGCCTCTGTGGGACGCCCACAGGCTTGTGGGGCCCTTGTGGGTCTTGATCTAGTGCTCAACCGAACCTTCTAGGGTCTCTTATTGTCCAGAAAAATCGTTAAAAAGTTTCATCATGTTTTGACTTCTGTAGGTATTGGTTTTCATGAAACAATGAGAAAAACAGAAACTAACACTTGGGCACTAAATTAATAGGTTAGTCCAGAAAAATAAGAAAAATGACATATAAAGCATAGAAAGTGATTACGTTGGAGACGTATCGAAGGGTTGGTGTATATAAAAAACAGGTAGTTTATTAATTGCATGAATACTTTCTAGATTAATATGAATATTTGAGTCATGAAACTTTTTAATATTACGAGATTTTTTTAATAAGTGAACACTTTTTGTGATTATATCAATGTTTTTCAGTACATGTTGGACATTTTTTGAGTATGCTGGTCATTTTTATAAGTTCACGTATTTATGAAAAATATACAATAAAATTGAAATAATGTTGAACATTTTTTAATTCATGATAGAATATGTTTTAAAGACACGGACACTTTTAACTTCATGGGTATTTTTAGAAAGTGCAAACAAATTACAGTATTTCTTTACTTGTTTTAATATTGAATTGATTATACATAAATTAGTAGGATACATTTTTATGAACGGATTCATTTTTGCAAGGTGCATTTAATAAATATGTACCTTTTTGTAGGCCACACTAGTTCCAATCCATTTAGGCTCTGGTTGATAGCTCAGTATTTTCTAAGTATTTGGAAAATACTACAGTTTTTCTAATTACCACGGTTTTAATTACTGTGAGATCGTTGGCTCTCACTAAAAACCACAGTATCAATACCAGAGTATTTACAAAACCAAAGTAGTTTCTCTGTCAAAAGAAAAAGACCCCAGACCTCTTTTTTTTAAACAAAGCAAGCCAAAAGAATGAAGCATCACACGCACGCATTATATTCTTCGCTCCTCCACCTGCCACTCCGCTCCGGCCGCCGGTCCCGTCATCAATGCATGTCGCAGCTCCGCCTGTTGAGACACCTACACCGTGTTGCGAACCATATGCTCTGGCGGCACGGTGCGCCCCCCCCCCCCCCCCCCACCCCTCCGAGGTGTATCGGTGCTTTGTGCTGCTACCGGTGCACATATTTTAAAATGTTAAAAAATGCTGGAAAAATGAGTATATTCACACAACATTAATATAGGTTTTCACAACATTTAAAACATAGCTCAGAAAACAAAAAAAAAATGACAAATTCAACATTGTGTAGTACATAACATGAGTTGGGATTTAGATTTGGCACATTATCACACTGATATCAAATTTATCGTTTTTGTATCTCGGAAAATGTTTGGGATTTTGATACGAAATTTTATGACAACATACATTGACATTGTGTCAATGTGCTAGATTTTTTCCAGATTTATTAAAATGTTCTATAGCTTCCCGTGCACCGGTAGCCCCACAAATATCGGTGCATGGGATACATCCCCCAGCCCCTCTTTTTGCTGCATATCATTAGCTTTGCACGGTTTTGTTCTGATATTTTCGTTGTTTCCCTGTTTACTATCTTAAATTATTTTATTTCGTCTATCGTCTTTTTATTTTAATAGTTTTCCTTGTATTGTGTTTTCTTATTCTCTTTTATTAATATTTTTACAAAAATGTCATTATACTGTTTCTAAATATTACACTTGCATCCTTTTTATAACAGGTGAACAATTTTCCTAAGTACATAAATATTTATAAAATGCATGATTTTTTCAAAAATACTTTAAAGCATTCTAAAAATATGTTAAAAATCAATTTTAATCATTTTTTAAAATGTAATTTAAAGCATTCTAAAAATATTGCCACATTTTATGACATGTGAACAATTATTAAATTTGTTTGAACATATCTTGAAGAGGTGTGAAATTTTTTCAAAATACATGAATATTATTGAATAAATTTTTCAACACATTTTAAATACATGAAATATTTGAACACTTTTTCTTACATGAGCATTTGAAAAACAAATATCTGAATACTTTATTAAATACATGAAATATTTGAATACTTTTTCTTACATGAGCATTTGAAAAACAAATATCTGAAAACATGTCAACAATCTTTTTTCACTTCTGGATTTTTCTTTATTCTTTGTAGTTGGCGGGTAGGACAATAATTTACCAGTGGACATGGTTTACATACACCTCTATAAGCAGTAAAAAAAAAGAAAGTTAAATATTCAAAATGTTTTTTAATATTTATGGTCAAGTGTTGTACCCATGTGCGAATTTTCGTGAAGAAATGACATTCGAGGTGCTCTGGGAGAAGAAAAAAAAAACGAACAACCAGTATTCTTCAAAAATGTCATTTTAGATTTCGATGCCCAGGCTCATCTGCACCTGGTCAGTAAAAAAATCAAAACAAATACTAAACAAATTCAGGTAGATAATTTGATGCGTGAGGTTCGCTCTAATTTGTAGAGCATTTGGACATATGAGCAGCTCTTTGCAAAAAAGACAAATCGGGTCAGAACAGTGCATGAACAGTAAACATTTTTATAGACCTGGATTTGTCATTTTGCCGAGCTGCTCAATGTCCAAATGCTCTAAAATTGAGGCGAACCTCACATCAATATATCTACCATACAAAAAAAATTGGAATTTTTTAAATTTTTCTAGTATTTGTTTTGATTTTTTTCATCGGGATGGGTGCAGCTGAGCCCGAGCTCAGAAATGGATTACCGCATTTTAGAGCACTAGATTACTCTGATAACCGGAACTGTGAGGTCTAAATAATGTATTACTGTAGAATAAAGGACCTCATTAATGTTTAAAACATCCAACGAAATGTGCTCATAGTCATGGAAAGATTTAGATACATAAAAGAAATGGGGGTCGAGCGAGTGGGCGCGCGGAGAGCAAACCAATTCTTGGGTGGTTTGCCTTCTTGGTTGCGCCTCACAAGTTCCCCACCTCAAATTATGAGTTGTCCATGCGTGCAGGAGCTTGCATTCATCATATACTACTACTGTACTAGTATATGATATGTGCGGCTGGTTTATTCTTCTTCTTTCTTGAGCCAAAAGAAGTTAATTAATTAAGCTGGCCGCCGGGGAAGAAGAATCACCATCATCATCTTCAGTACCCGCCCTTGGCCTCGTAGGAGGTGTCGCCCTTCCAGCCCTTGGGGATGACGTCCTCGACGGTGTTCTTGGTGCCGCCCTCGGTGGTGTAGCGGACGGAGAAAGGGCCGATGAGCTTGTGGGGGGTGTCGATCCTCCACATGGCTCCCCACGACTCGTTGAGCTCGGTCCACTTGTCCTTGCCCTTCTGCTTGATGTCCACGCCCACCACGTCGCCTTCCCGATGGTTTGTTTTGCAGCTACATGGTTTTGATCACCGGAGCGGGATGTTTTGTTTTCTTCTTCTTCTTCTTCTTCTTCTTCTTCTTCTTCTTCTTCTTTGTTGTAGGGCTGTGTGCGTCGTAATTTATGTAGAACATTTCATTGTTGCAGAGTCTGGTGTGTAATCGGTATCTTTGCTATATTAATAAATTCCCTTTGGCGAAAATGGAGACCATCCAGCGACCTAACTAAGTGGTCTCCAAGTGAGCTATAGTGCTGCCCTGTTGTTTAGGTGTGGCAATTCAGTTTTTGAGAAGAGGAAAAATAACGGGCTAGCTCGAGCCCGTTGTGACCATCTTTCATGGGAGTTTTGAAAGAAAAGAAAACATAATTAATGCGTGCATACCAATTTCTATTAATAAGACATGTTTACATGTGATGCTCAGCTAAAAATCCTAAGGGGGTCGAGGAAATACTAAGGAAAAAATTCCATGTGATGCTCAACTAAAAATCCTACACCTGCCAATCCCTTCGAGTGAAGCCATTGGAAATCTCATACAGTTCAATCATATTCTTGATTCTGAGAGGCGAAGTTCTTACGGTCTCTGAGAATTTATTCTGGCGAGGAGTTAGAAATTTGCAGTCGCGGATTGCCTACAGTGAGGAACATGATAGCCCCGAGGAATTTGAGCTTCAAATATCCGACCGTTGCTGTACTCTGTGACCTGTCCCAAAATATCTACCCACCTAACGGTCATATCATTGAAGGGCATTTATGTCTTATCATGTCGGGCTGCTCCTAGGCTATAACTAGCCGCCCCTACAACCACTAGCTGGTTGGCTGCTCCGAGAGAAACTGACACTTGTCATTTGAGAGCATCCCATCCTCCGAGGACTTTGAGCGAAAATCATCGAGTGAGGAAAACCCAAACCCAAACACCTACAAACCCAAAGTGATTGAGCATCACTGAAGAGATTGATCTTGCGTAGATCCAACGCTTGTTACCTTTGAAAACTGTGCTTCTTTCAGACGGTTAGGCATCATGGTCTAGAGCATCCAAGAGGAATTGTGAGTCGCCGAGTGACCGAGTTTGTGAAGGTTCGGAAGTCACCTGAAGACTTACCGCGAGTGATTGGGCGAGGTCTGTGTGACCTTAGCTCAAGGAGATTACGGTGAGGTCTGTGTGTCCGGGACTATGTGTCCTCAGGTTTAAATACCTAGCCGCTCCAACCAGACGTACAACTGAGACAGCAGTTGGAACTGGTTTACCAAATCATTGTCTTCACCAAGCTTACTGGTTCTATTTCCTCAACTCTTTCATTTCCTCATAACTGTGGTGTTCACTTGTTCTTATCTGTGTTTGAAGACTTTGACTGAAGACTTTCTCAATTTTCCTCAGTTCAAATTCTTCAGTCTGTCTATCTTCATCCTGTGTTATCATGTGTTTACCTGTACTCTATGCTTGTCTTCATTTCATCATGATGACCATGCTTGTGTTCTGTTATATTTACTTTTGAGTACTTATTCCGCTGCAAGTAGTTCTTCGCTAAGGGATTTCCTCACCCGCAAATTCCTCAGTGAAGAATTCATAAAAATCGCCTATTCACCCCCCCCCCCCCACTAGTCGATATAATGCACTTTCAATTGGTATCAGAGCAAGGTACTCCCTTGTTCTGTGTGATTTTGGTTTAACCGCCTGGAGTTTTAGTTATGTCGATCACCGGAATGAAGACCGTGTCATGCCCCATCTTTTACGGTCACGAGTATCCCAAGTGGAAGGCCATGATGAAGAAGCGTCTCATGGCGATGAACAGTGAGCTGTGGACCGTCACTGAGATTGGTCTTACCGATCTGTGCAAGATGACAGAAGCTGATGACATTCACAAGTTCATCCTTCTCAACCTCACGGCGAAGGACGTCGTCTGCTCTTGTCTGTCTCAAAATTAGTTCAGGAATATCATGCATCTCAATCATGCGAAGCTTATCTGGGACCGTCTCTCTGAGGTCTATGAAGGTCATCGAACCCGTCATGATCCTTGGTTTGAGGACTTCAAGGAATCTCTGAACACGATGACATTCGAACCAGAATCATCATCTTCTACATCATACCTTATGGCAAAAGATGCAAAGGTAACTGAATGCTATCTGTCTGAATCCAGTGATGATGAATCTGGCGATGAATTTGGACCCAGCTATGTCAAACTTGCTTCCCTTGCCACTAAACAACAAATAGCTTTGGAAAAATTTCAATACATGCTAAATAAGAGCGATGATATGTTGGGTGAAGAAATGGATCAGTCGAAAGCTTTGGCTGAGAGTCTTCAGAGACTTCAGTCTAAGTTTGACACCCTTCAAGGTCATCATAACACTCTCTTATCTGATCATGAGAAGCTTTCTTATGAATTTCTTCAAAGAAAGCAAGATCTTGAAAAGATAAGAGTGAGTTATGAAGATCTTCAGAAAGAGCGTGATTCATTACTTGCTCAACAAATCAGCGCTTCTCAGGAAGAATTTGTTCCTGCATGTTTGAACTGCATTGAACGTGAATCTGCTAATTCTTCACCTGAATGTTCAAATGCTTCTAATGCTACAAATTCTTCACATGTCTCTCCTATCACTAATCCCTCATCTGAGGACATTGCTAGTATCACTGATGATGCAGGGCTGAAGGAATTGTACATGACAGGCATGTACAAAAGCCTCAAAGGGCATCAGACTCTTTGTGATGTGCTTAAAAAGCATATCCTCAACAGGAACCCTAGGAAAGAGGGTATTTCCTTTGAGAGGAAACTCAATGTTGATGGTACATATTGGAAGCCTGAGCAGTACCCCAAAACCTCGTGGGTTGCTGGAAAGGGACCTCCAGTTGATCCATCCAATTTATCTGGCTTTACATGTGAATCTCATCATTCTTACGATGAGTCATTTGACTCCAACTATATACTGTTCAAAAATCAGAATGGTGAAGTATTTGCTAGATATGTTGGCACTAACTTCAGGAACGGTTCCCCTGTGAAGAAAATCTGGGTTCCCAAAATGTGCCTTGGAAATCTTCAGGTGAATGTCCTCATGACACCACCAGTGAAGAATAGGAACCCCAGATCAAATTCTTCATATGGACCAAATTCTTCATATGGATCCAAGTCCTCATCTGGACCAAATTCCTCACATGGATCAAATTCCTCAAAAGGATCAAAGTCCTCATATGATTATCATCAGCGCTAACACCTACATCTCGCATGAGGGAAGAGCTAAGGGCTATGAATATGAGCATTATTCTTCAAATCATTATGTTCATAAGTCCTCGAAGAATATCTCTGCTTATTCATATGCTTATCCTAACTCCTTCTATGTGAAAGGAAATGGATTGGCTTCTATGCCTCCTTTCTCATATGGAGCTCGCAGAGTGATGAACTCTTTGCCACCCCTTCAGATGTGGGTGGTGAAGAAAAAGAACTAATTTCTTATGCAGGGTCGGGTCTCCAGACGTGCTTAAACGTCTGGAGAATTTGCTGGAGACCTAAAAATGCCTGAAAGGACGCAGGCTAATCATGAAGAAATGAACTTTCATTTCTCACGTCCTCATACTGCTTTAACTGCTTTATTGCTTGATGAAATTGATCTGCTGAATTGATGTCATATTCTTCACTGATGAAGTATATGAGTTCGTAAAATGCACTAATTCATCTGCAGGACGATCAACCCAAAGCCACTAAGTGGGTCCTCGATAGTGGATGTACAAACCACATGACTGGTGACAAGAATCTTTTGATGCATGCTCCCTTATCTCCATTGCATCTGAAGCATATCATCTTCGCTAACAAAGGCAAAAGCAAGGTATTGGGTCTAGGTAAGGTTGTTATCTCAAAGGATCGACACATGGACAAAGTCATGCTCGTCGAGTCCTTAGGATACAACCTCATGTCTGTCTCAATGCTTTGTGATCTTGATATGGTTGTTGTCTTTGGCAAGTATCGTTGTGTTGTGATCATGGAAGCTGACAATTCCAAAGTCTTCGAAGGCTTTAGGAGAGGAGACTTGTATATTGTTGATTTCTCTACAGAACCACAACCAGCCGTATGCCTACTTGCAAAAGCATCAGAAGGCTGGCTATGGCATCGACGACTTGGTCATGCAGGCATGAGGAATTTGCACACGCTTGCGAAGAAGAAGCATGTCATTGGCATTGAGAATGTCAAATTCCTCAAGGATCACTTATGCGGAGCTTGTGAAGCTGGAAAGATGACCAAGGCCAAGCATCCAGCGAAGACTATCATGACTACTACTCGACCATTTGTATTTCTTCACATGGATCTCTTTGGTCCTAATCATTACTCAGCCGTCACAAATGATGCATCTCAATATGGCTTTGTTATTGTTGATGATTACTCTCGTTACACATGGGTGCATATTGTTACTTACAAACAGGAATAAAGGACCTCATTAGTATTTGAAACATCCAATGAAATCTGTTCATAGTCATGAAAAGATGTATAGATACATAAAAAATGGGGGTCGAGAGAGTGGGCGCGCGTGAGACCAAACCAAATCTTGGGTGGTTGCCTCCTTCGTTGCACCTCACAAGTTCTCCAGCTCAAAATATTACTCCCTCCGTTCCTAAATATTTATCTTTTTAGATATTTCCGGAGCGTGATCACCGGAGCGGGATGTTTTGTTTTCTTCTTCTTCTTTTTTGTTGTAAGGTTGTGTGCATCCGTAATTTATGTAGAACATTTCGTTGTTGCAGAGTCTGAGTGTAATTGGTATCTTTGCAATATTAATAAATTCCCTTTGGCGAAAATGGAGACCATCCAGCTACCTAACTAAGTGGTCTCCAAGTGAGCTACAGTGCTGCCCTGTTGTTTAGGTGTGGCAATTCAGTTTTTGAGAAGAAGAAAAATAACGGGCTAGCTCGAGCCCGTTGTGACCATCTTTCATGGGAGTTTTGAAAGAAAAGAAAACATAATTAATGCGTGCATACCAATTTCTATTAATAAGACATGTTTACAGTCATGAGCAAGTTTAGATACATCAAAACAAGAAATTATGAATCGTCCACGCTCTTTCCCTATAGTAAATGAATGAATGCTCTCATCGCATCATATGTATGATATATGTGCGGCTGGTTTATTCTTCTTCTTCTTCTGGAGGCAAAAGAAGTTAATTAATTAAGCTGGCCTGGCCGCCGGGGAAGAAGAATCATCATCGATCATCATCTTCAGTAGCCGCCCTTGGCCTCGTAGGAGGTGTCGGGCTTCCAGCCCTTGGGGATGACGTCGTCGACGACGGTCTTGGTGCCGCCCTCGGTGGTGTAGCGGACGGAGAAGGGCCGATGAGCTTGTGGGGGGTGTCGATCCTCCACACGGCTCCCCATGACTCGTTGAGCTCGGTCCACTTGTCCTCGCCCTTCTGCTTGATGTCCACGCCCACCACGTCGCCGTCGCCTTGGAGGAACTTGATCACCAGCGCCAGGTAGTTTTTCGTTGGAGGACTTCTCCACGTGGAAGTTCACCTTGGTGCCCGGCGGGTACTTGCACTTGACGCGCCGGAACTTGATCTCCACCTCGCCGGCGTCGCGCAGCTTGCTCCTCGCCCTTCTTGGCCATGGAGCCAAGGCGTGGCGGAGAGGTCGAAGTGGTAGGGGCGATGGGCTCCTCGTTCTTGTCGGTGATGGTGACCATGGTGGGCTCGCGGAGCAGGCCTCGGGCTTGGTGCACTTGAGCTCGAAGCAGGAGCCGCAGCCGCGGCGTCCTTGAAGATGGGGATGTTGCCGCAGGAGGTCATGCCGTGGAAGGGGCCTTGTCCACCTCCTTGTACCCGCAGGCGCCGCCCGTTGTCCTTGGGCCCGGCGCCCGTCGGCTTGCCGTACCACGTGGTCTTGGCGTCCTGCCACTTGTTGCCGTAGCTCGCAGGAGAGCGCCCGTGATGTTGGGGCCAGGGGAACCTTGGCGATGCCGTGCGCGCCGCACACCACAGCAGCCAACACCGCGCCAACCAGCAGCACCGACGAGGAAGAAGAAGCCATCTTCTCTTCTCTTGAACTGTTCCTTGTTGCCGCTGTGCCTCTTCTTGCTTGCTGCCCTGCTTTAATTTATAGGGCAGACCACAAGAGGGGGCAGCAAACGGGGGGAGGATGCTCCGGCGATGTCGGTGGCTGGCTGCCGTGAGCGGGAGGCGAGCTTGTCCTTGTCCGTGCATGCATATGCGGCTCGCCGTCATCGTCGGAGGTGCATGCATCCTCTTCCTGACCAAAGCCGCCCCTATGTTTAGAATGTCTGAACTCTAAACATTTGTGCATGGTGAAGGTGCAAGTTATCCAAAGGACATGAAAATGCCAGCAAAATCACAAGCGCGAGAGCTGTGTCATGTCACGAATGTCGTCATACACAAACGTTTGGACATGTACAGTAGTAATAATAATAATACTATGGCGGCCGTCACGTTGCTCATTCCGTTGTCGCAACAGAAGATAGTTGAACTAGATAGACGGCCGTTAGACAGGTGTTGTAGCGACGCGTGATTTTCCTGTATGTATTTCAACGTCAGCAACACACACACATTTTTGGTACCATGAGGAGGAAGCAACCAAACAGACATTGCATAAGTACCAACCAACGGAATTTCTTTCACAGCAGTCACGACTTGATCATTTCTTACAGTTGCACACTCTGCTCTGTCCAGGAAAATTGCGACGACGACGGAAAAAACAGAGTCGACCCAGAATGAACAAACGCTATCCAAGAAATAACACGACCGGACCGGAAAATTTTCCCCCTTGATCTATCTAAAACCTTGCTATGCTTCATCCCAACTTTGACGAGCCGGACCCTGCGCCAGAAATGGCAAAGGGAAACAGATGCACATTAATTGTCTGCAAGCTCGGTTCCGAGTTTCAAGGCCTTTTCGGCAGCAGCTGCTCACTTCGGTCTCTACCTCTCTTCGCAGCTGTATGTGCACAAATTTCCTAGGCTTCAGCTTGCTCATCCTGCCGCACGGCATTCACCTGTGATTGAACCCTCCGGCCACATACAAATTATCACTTGACCCGGTTATGGAATGAGCTGGTGCAAGAATGAGGTCATTCCTACTTTACGTTGGACTAACCAAACACTGTCCTTTAGTATGTAAAACCTTCTGTTCTTCCAAAACTAGATTCAGTAGAGTGGGCTAAATTCTTTACTCACTACCGTTTCAACTATTCTATATGGAAAAAATTACCAGAAAATCTCTGCAGAGAACCATTACCACCAATCAGCTGCGACTCAATTCTTCTTTCTTGACCCAAATGCATTCTTTCAGGCCAAATAGAATGGCCACTACTGGGCGCCAGTGCGCCGGCCGAATTTTTCGGCCGGTCTGCCCGCAACCGTTTGATATGCACATACAGCCGTCAGATTTGTCCCCAGAGTCAAAAAAAAAAGTCAGATCTGTCCTGTCCTCCTCATCATTAACCTCTGCACGGGAAAAATGAGAGGAAAAGGAGCGCCGCCCCCGCATGCACCGACCGCCTCGCCTCTTCGTCTTCCCTCACCGCTGGTCGCCGCCCTTGCCGCGCCACCGGTTGCCGCCCTCGTCGCCAGTCGCCGCCTACACTTCTGGCCGGCTCCATGCTTGTAGCCGCGTCCACCCACATAGGCAGCTCCGGTGGCGACGGCAGTAGCTCGCAGCGAGTTCCATGGTTGCAGCACTCTGATGCGCCATCGCCGCCCCCCTCACCGCCGAAGCTCGCTGCCCGGGATTGCGTTCAGCAACAGCCAAGATTCAACGTCGTTCATGGATGTAGCAGAAAAAAAACGCTGGTCGTAGCAAAAAAGAACGATAGTTGCAGCAAAATTCGTCGTCCCCACTGTCGCTGGTCACGACTCCGCCATGATGGATGTAGCAAAATCCCTCACCGATAGTAGCAAAATCAAAAGACGGTTGCAGCAAAATAATCTTGCCGCCGTCACCGGTTGCAGCTCCGCCATGATGGATGCAGCAAAATCACATGCCGGTTCCACCTCTGGATTTTGCCGGTTGTAGCAAAACCAAAAGCCGGTTCCAGCTTAGAGCTTCTTACCGGAACAACTCGCTTGTTTGCAAACCACCTCGTGGTCGCTGCTTTCGCCGGTCGCCGTGGTAGCAAAAAGCTCAGGGTAGAAGCTTTTTCCTTGTCGGTTGCAACAAATGAGGATGGCCGCCTTTCGCCGTGAAAACAAAGCTGGTTCCAGCTTAGAGCTTCTTACCGGAACAACTCGCTTGTTTGCAAACCACCTCGTGGTCGCTGCTTTCGCCGGTCGCCGTGGTAGCAAAAAAGCTCAGGGGTAGAAGCTTTTTCCTTGTCAGTTGCAACAAATGAGGATGGCCGCCTTCGCCGCCGTAGAAAACAAAGCTGGTTCCAGCTTAGAGCTTCTTACCGAAACAACTTGCTTGTTTGCAAACCACCTCGTGGTCGCTGCTTTCGCCGGTCGCCGTGGTAGCAAAAATGCTCAGGGGTAGAAGCTTTTTCCTTATCAGTTGCAACAAATGAGGACGGCCGCCTTCACTGCCGTAGAAAACAAACCAAACGATGTAGCAAAACCACTTGCTGGTTCCAGCTATGGATTTACTGGTTGTAGCAAAACACGACAGAGGTTGCAACTTTGCTCTATGGTGCTGTAGGAAAAATGTGCCGGCGTGGTCTTCTTTCCCAGCACCAGCGACCATGGTTAGTAGCAAAAATGCGCCGCCGGTTGCAGCTCCGACACTCTCGAGCCCTGTACGGAGAGGTGAAGGGTGCATACAAGCGTCGTTGTCAAAGACAACAGTGACGAGTGGCGCGGCCGTTAAACATGGCCGCCGCCGCGCAACACCGGCGAAGTTTCCCGTTGCAGTCGTGGTCGGGCGCGGCCCCTCCGAGCAACATCAGGCAAGGCCTAGAGGGCAAACGCCTCCTGTGGCACTCCATTGGCATGACGGTGGTGGCGGCGCGCATTACACTGCAGCCAAAAGCTGACTGATGGAGGAGAAGACGGGTCAACGTGAAGAGGAGCAGTAGCCAGGAAAAATAGAAGATAAGGTGAAGGGTCCACCAGGCGGGCTCGCCACATAGGCAACCGACGCAATGGTTCGGCGGTACGCGCCGTTTCTGAACGTTTCCCAAATAGAATTCAGCCTCCTAGTGAAATCTTCAACTTCCCTGTTTGTTCAGAAATGAAGCATGTCATTAATTCGCATGAGGGATTTGCTATAGGAATATGGGCAGTAAATTCGTTATAGCATTTTCAGTACACATAACAATAGAATAATCAAATATAAATAGCAGTGAGCCCAAGTACTAGCAAACATTTAGCTTGGACTGAAAGCTTTGTCTTGTTGCTTGTGATCTTCACTACATTGGTGGCGGTTTTGTTGAGCTTTGGTGACCAAGCAAGTGATGATCAGTTGACGGTCATCTATGGGTTCACTAATCCTTAAAGGAATTTCAGACAAAATAACTTCCTCCTCTCTTATAGCTTCAAAACTTTCGTAAGCCATGGTTTCAAATTCTGCATCAGATGATGGTTCAACCGAAGTTTCTTTCTCTCTAGGTCTTTTTTGTCATGTGCCTCTAATTATCCTAGAGCTGGGTCAAACAGAAATAAGCTTAGCCATCGATAAAAAAGAGAACAAATGCAAAAAGGAAAGGTTGCACACATACCAAGTTGCTACTTGATTGATTCATTCTCCTCTAAACTTGCTGCATTCTCCTCTGCTGCTGCATTCTCCTCTAAACTTGCTGCATTCTCCTTTGCATTTGCTGCTGCCCATTGTTCCTCTTCTCCAAATGATGCATCAACTGGATTGGTACAAAGCCTAGCAATATGCCCTAGGATACCACATCTTTTGCACTTACGCTGTTTTTTTACACGACCCTCTTCACCAGCTCTTATCCTGTTTTTCCTTGGTCTTCCTAGTGGTCTAGTCAGTACAGGAGAATAGAGTTTGAACCCTGGGTCTACTATGTTTCATTGATCTTTTCCCAAGAGTGCAGGCACATTTTCAGCATAAGCAGCCCTAAATTTGGCAATAAAAAAATATTCAGAGCAATACTGATCAACTTCACCATCTTCACCTCCAATAACAATCATGAGATGTAGGGCATTTATGCACAGCTTCCTGCGGATCTGCCATTGCCTACAACTGCATTCCTTAGTTGCAAGGTTCACTGGATATCTCCATTCCCTATTTTTACAGTCAGTGTATGTCACCTCAGCCTCGTATGTCAACGGTCGAATGCATTTCATCCTTAGTCCTCTTGCCTTGACATGCAATGCCTTAATCAGAGATGGGAGCATAAGATGGCCAACATATTGGGTTTCTGCAATTTTTTTACGAAGAGCCATCTTTATCATGATCATCTGCCTGATCTTATCAAATGATTGCCACAACAAAAGCCCTTTCACTGACTTGAACTTACATTGAAACACTCAGCGAGGTTATTGGTCACATAGTCTACTTTGCTTAATTGAATTTGCTTCTTGACCACACCTTTCCATGATGTTCATCCTTGTACTCCTTCACCAAAGGATTGTGAGCATACAACACTCTCAAATGGTGCTCATGCTTCCTCAAGCTGCATAGGTTCTCAGCATAAACTTTGCCTTTGAATTTCTTTTTAAAATTGTGCGCTAGGTGTCGCATACATTCCCTATGTTCCACTCCAGGGAATACAATTTCTACTGCACTCTCTAAACCCTTGCAAGCATCTGTGTGTATAACTAAACCTGAGGGTGTACGTGTAATGTTCTTAGCTACTGCAGAAACCAGACCCTACTCTCCTCAGACTCTGCCTCCAACACACCAAATGCAGCCAGGAATAGCAGATTGTGTCCATCAACTACTGAAGCTGCTGCTAGCTTGCCTCTCCATCTTCCATTCAAAGCGATTGCATCGATTGCCAAATAGGGCCTACAACCATTGAAACCCCTGCCAACAAGCCTTGAAATAAACAAAGCCCTCGTGAAGCACTCCTTCTCCCTTTGTCTTCCCTTTTAATTTGTACGGAACTGTATGCCTATCAATCTCTACAACACTCCCTGGACTAGCCTTCTCCACTTTAGCTTTGAAGGTGTAAAGCAACTGAAAACTCTCATTCCATGGACTATTAATCCTATCAAAAGCCCTTTCCTTAGCATAGAAAATCCTCATGTAAGGTATATTAATCTTGTACTTCTCAAATAGCTTCCTATGGAGTGATGTTGGGCCAATTGTTCGTGTTTCCCTCACCCAATCCAAGATTGCATCTGCCACCCACCTAGTCTTTGCAAGCTTTGTTTTGTCCTTTTCCCCTCCCCCTCCAGGTGGGCAAGTGTGCCCTTGTGGGTTGTTTTTTATCTGAAACAAAATGAAAAATGATGTCAAATACAATTAAGAAACAGTACACATGATCTGAATATATAATGGATAAATAATCTGAAAAAAAGATTCAGTTGTAATACCTGATCAATTTGCTCTGTAGCATAGTGGATGCATGCAACCTCCACCTACACCTATCATAAGGGCAATGAACAATGAATCTTCCTGGCTCACTCCTATCAACCTCATAGGAGTTTTTAGTGAGAATGCAATATGTAGTCATTGCATTACGACAGTCCACCATCGATTCGAATACGGTTCCTAGAGTAAGCTGAGGATTTGCCCTTTCCCACTCAATTGTTGGCATGTCCTCACCATAATATTCTTGTAAAACTAAGGAGTCGATGTTTTCCTCCCTCTTTTTATAGTCAGTGTCATCAAATCTAGCACGGCTGCTAGGCTCCTCTGGATATTCATCTTCCATTGCATGTTGATTGAATCTATCTACCAGTTCAGGGAATAGAATCTCATCCTCGTCATCATGTCGAGGCACTTCCTTGTCAGGCTCTGCATCTACTTCTACATCAGGTGCAGAAGGGAGAGGAGAAGTGGCAGAATTAGCGGCAACCGACATGTTGTGGCTTTCCGAACCACTAGGTTTACTTGGACTCGGCCTACAAGGACTACGAGGACGCTCGCTATTAGCAGAGATAGATGATGTCTGAACACCCTTCCCCTTCAGGATATGTTGTTTGTGTGCCTGAAGCACACCGATATGGATTTTACCGAAACGACTGTCAGCATTCAAACTAAATAGCAATCCCAGATGCTCATCACAAGTTGTCGGGACAAATCTCTGCTCAGTACTGTCAAAATATCTCAGTTCAACAGCATCGGCAGAGCTCCACGGATACTCACAACAGAGTGCCTCACGGAAATCTATGAATGAAATGCTGGTTTCTACCACTTTCAGATAGAAAAATCCAGAAATCAGATACGGTTTAGTTCCAAGTAGCTCGCTAGTTTCCATACTAACCTCCAGCCGAAAAGCAAGTGCAGGATCAACCCTATTCAATTGAAATAAAGGGCGTAGTTAGGCCGATTTTTTTTAGAAAAATTGCACTGATTCACGCCGACGGTGGTCAAATACATCCTAATTTATGGATCTCCTAATCAATTTGAGAGGAAAATGATGCTTACCCAGGTGGAATCCATGAATTATCCGCCTCTGATTCGACCCAATCATCTCCACGGTCGATGGGCCGGATGGGGTGCTCCCATGACATCGCTACTTAGATGGGGGGCGAGGGTAGATGCGGCGGAGGCGGCACGACGGCGGCGGAGGGGGCGGTGTGGAAGCGACTCGATCTGATTCAGGTTACAGTGAGTGTTAGTTTTGCGGCCCCACTCGTTTGCACGTAACGGTCAAGCCATTGACCCGACGACAATGTCGGCTGTGACCAGTTCTGAGGGTTTCGGGCAAGGGAGTGGGGAAAAGTGAGCAAAAGTTAAGAGTGTGGGGATGAATGAGTACAACTAAGGAACCAGGGGCACAGAAATAAAAATCCCTTATATTATCTATCTTGGATGTTTTATATGAATTTATATGCTATCTTATATCATTTTTTTGGGACTATCCTATTTACCTAGTGCCCAGTACTAGTTGCTATTTTTCCTTGTTTTTGACTTCTACATAAAATCAATACCAAATGGATTCCAAATGGAATAAAAATTGACGCTAGAAGAAACCCACGAGACTTGGCGAGGACGCTAGAAGACCAACAAGGGAGGCACAAGCCACAGGGGCGGCATACAGAAGCGCGCCGGGGCTAATGGGCCCCAGTGGCAATACGTCTCCGTCGTATCTATAATTTTTTATTGTTTCATGCCAATATTATACAACTTTCACATATTTTTGGCAACTTTTTATATGATTTATTGGACTAACCTATTGATCGAGTGCCCAGTGCTAGTTCCTGTTTGTTGCATGTTTTTTGTTTCGAAGAAAATCCATATCAAACGAAGTCCAAATGCGATAAAAATTTACGGAGAATTGTTTTGGAATATTTATGATTTTTGGGAGGTGGAATCAACGCAAACGGGGGCCCACCATTACCACAACCCACCAGGGCACGCCGGGCACTCCATGGCGCGCCCAGGTATCTTGTGCCCTCCTCAAACGTCGGTTGGGGCCCTTCTTCTAGCACAAGAAAGATAATTTATGGAAAAAAACGTGTAAATTTTTTAGCGCAATCGGAGTTACGGATCTCCGGGAATTTAAGAAACAGTGAAGGGCCAGATCTGGCAAACACGAAACAGAAGAGAACAGAGAGGGAGATCCAATCTTGGAGGGGCTCCCGCCCCTCCGCCGTCATGGAGGCCATGGACCAGAGGGGGAACTCTCCTCCCATATGGGGGGAGGCCAAGGAAGAAGAAGAAGGAGGAGGCTCTCTCCCCCTCTCTCCCGGTGGCACCCAAATGCCTCCGTGGCAAGGATCGTGACAGCGGTCTACATCAACAATCTTACTACCGTCAACACCAACTCTCTTCCCCTCTATGCAGCGGTGTAACACCCGTTCTCTCCGCTGTAATCTCTACTTAAACATGGTGCTCAACACTATGTATTATTTCCCAATGATATGTGGTTGTCCTATGATGTTTGAGTAGATTCGTTTTGTCCTGTGGGTTAATCGTGATCTTGGTTGGTATGATTGTATATTTTATTTATGGTGCTGTCCTACAGGGCCCTCCATCTCGTGCAAACGTGAGGGGCCCCCGTTTTAGGGTGTTGCAATATGTTCATGGTTTGCTTATTGTCAGTGTTATGGGGGTGACAGCAGCCTAAATGCGGATAAGTGGGTTAGGGCGTATGGGAGTAAAGAGGACTTGATACTTAATGCTATGGTTGGGTTTCACGACCTTAATGATCTTTATTAGTTGCGGATGCTTGCTAGGGGTCCAATCATAACTGCATATGATCCAAGTAGAGAAAGTATGTTAGCTCATGCCTCTCCCACATATAAAATTACAAGAATGATTACCTATACTTGTTATCGATTGCCTAGGGACAAATGACTTTCTTGTTAACAAAAGCTATCTACTTTTACTACCTTGCAATTTATTCGTAGTTTTATTCTTGCAAGGTACTCATATTTTAATTCTTGCAGAATAGTTTCATACTTGTTTTGGGTAAAGTAAACGTCAAGTGTGCGTAGAGTTGTATCGGTGGTCGATAGAACTTGAGGGAATATCTGTTATACCTTTAATTAGCTCCTCCTTGGGTTCGACAGTCTTATTTATCGAAGAAGGCTACAAACGATCCCCTATACTTGTGGGTTACCAAGACCTTTTTCTAGCGCCGTTGCCGGGGAGCAATAGCATGGGGTGAATATTCTCGTGTGTGCTTGTTTGCTTTATCACTAAGTAGTTTTCATTTTCTATTCTAAGTTGTTCTCTATCTTTAGTCATGGATATGGAACACGAAACACCAAATAAATAGTTGTACTTGCCACTCATGGAGATGGGGAACCTCCTAAAACTCTCGATGCTCGTTATGTGAAAAATATTATGCACTACTTTGATAATCCCGAGAAAACCCCATTCAACTATATAATGGGAGTAATGTTGGATTAACGTGAATACTTAAGGGATTATCGCTTGACTCATAAAGGGAAATTGTTATGGGATCAAATTCATATGTTGCAGTGGTATGCTCAGGAGCTATGCTTGAGATATGGTTATACTTGTTGCTCTAGGATGAACGCTCCACACCTTCCCTTTTCATGCAAATTTAATGAAAATGAAACATTAGCTTCTTATGCTAATGGTATTTATGATTACTATGATGTGGAATGAATAGAAGAATTTGTTGCTTTTAAGGGTGCTTATGAAGTTGAATCTTTGTTTGAAAAGTTTGAAGATTTTGATGATTTAGTTTATAGACCTGAAAATTTTTCTATCCTTAAATATTGCAATGATAATTATAAATACAAATCCGATATTGATGAATTTATTGAGAAAGTCTCCACTGTCCAAGAAGAGACTAATATTTTCCAAGAGTCTATGGAAGAAGGAATTGATGGAACTGTGAGCTCATTGGATGAAAAAGATGATGAGGAGAGCGAAGAACAAAAGGAGGAACAGCGGATTAGCTACCCATGCCCACCTTCTAATGAGAGTAACCCTCCAACTCATACATTGTTTAATGTCCCTTCGTTCTTAGCGAAGGATGAATGCTGTGATAATTGCTATGATCCCGTTGATTCATTTGAAATATCCCTTTTTGATGAACTTGATGCTTGCTATGCTTGTGGCCATGGTGCCAATATGAATTATGCTTATGGAGATGAACTTTCTATATTTCCTTATGTTAAGAATGAAATTGTTGCTATTGCACCCACACATGATAGTCCTATTATCTTTTTGAATTCTCCAAACTACACTATACCGGAGAAGTTGGCACTTATTAAGGATTACGTTGATGGGTTGCCTTTTACCGTTGCACATGATGATTTTGATGAATGTAATATGCATGTGCTTGCTGCTCCTACTTGCAATTATTATGAGAGAGGAACTACATCTCCGCCTCTCTATGTTTCCAACACGAAAGAATTGCAAGAAACTTCTTATGCTATGTATTGGCCTTTACTTGATGTGCATGCTTTTTTCTTGTATGACATGCCGATGCATAGGAAGAGAGTTAGACTTCGTCACTGCATGATATATGTTGCTTTGTGCTCATTACTAAATGCCAAATCATTGTTAATTAAAATTGGCTTTGATATACCTTGGGATCCGGGTGGATTCATTACTTCAGCACTTTATGCCTAGCTTGATGGCTTTAAAGAAAGTGCTACCAGGGAGACAACCCAGAAGTTTTAGAGATTCATTTATTTCTGTTGAGTGCTTTTATAAAGTTTATAAACAAAAATTATAGAGGGGAAATTTGAAACTTTTTTCACAAAAGAGAAGCGATTGGAAGTTATGCATTGAGAAGTAATGATCGACCTTGAACACCTGTGTTCATGCTCATGGAAACAATGCAGAATTTTTCATGAATGTTCTCACAAAAATAATTATCCCCTTCTACAAATCCATTGTATTGTAAAATTATTGGGCCAAGATTTGCCTTTAGGATGAGTAGATTGCTTGTTGGTATGTGCCGTGCAAAAACAAAAACTTTGGCTGTAGTACATGATTTTACATTTTTTACTGGAATGTCGAAATTTTATGAAACTTTTTGCAAAGTATTGCTATACAAATTGTTTATTATGTCATAATGTTTAAGAATTTTTGGAGTTACAGAGTTATGGTAGTGTTCAGATTACTATAGACTGTCCTGTTTAAGATAGATTCTGTTTTTGATGCACTGTTTTGCTTGTTTTGATGAAACTATCGATTCTATCGGTGGTATAAGCCATGGAAAAGTTATATTACAGTAGCTACAATGCAAAAAAATATGAATTGGTTTGCAACAGTACTTAGAGTAGTGATTTGCTTTATTATACGAACGGATCTTACCGAGCCTTTTGTTGAGTTTTGTGTGGATGAAGTGATCAAAGATCGAGGAGGTCTCGATATGAGGAGGAGTAGAGGCAAGAGCTCAAGCTTGGGGATGCCCAAGGTCCGCCAAGTAAATATCCAAGGAGACTCAGGCGTCTAACCTTGGGGATGCCCCGGAAGGCATCCCATCTTTATTCAACAAGTATCGGTATCTTTTTGTTCTCGTTTCGTTCATGTGATATGTGTGAATCTTGGAAAGTCCTTTGTGTTTATTTTTCATTTTTATTTTATGCACCATGCTGCTATGAGATAGCCCATGGTTGATTTATAGAATGCTCATTGTACTTCACTTATATCTTTTGAGTATGGCTTTATAGAATACTTCATGTGCTTCACTTAGATCATTTGAAGTTTGGATTGCCTGTTTCTCTTCACATAGAAAACCTTTATTTGAAGAATGCTCTTTTTCTTCACTTATATTTATTAGAGCATGGTCTTTTGGAGAAAGAATTAAACTCTCATGCTTCACTTAGATCTATTTAAAGAGTCAACGGGAATTGGTTAATTGCATGGTTAGTCATAAAATCCTACATAAAACTAGTGGATCACTAAATATGATATGTTGGATTCCTTGCAATAGTTTTGCGATATAGAGATGGAATATGTGGGAGGTGCTAGTAAACGGTTGTGGTTAGTAAGAATATTGGTGCTAAGGTTTTTGATTCCCGAAGCATGTACGTATAGTCTCTCGTTATGCTATGAAGTTGGAGCATAATTTATTATTGATTGTCTTCCTTATGAGTGGTAGTCGGGGACGAGCGATGGTCTTTTCCTACCAATCTATCCCCCTAGGGGCATGCGTAGTAGTACTTTTGCTTCGAGGGCTAATAAACTTTTGCAATAAGTATATGAGTTCTTTATGACTAATCTGAGTCCATGGATTATCGCACTCTTACCTTTCCGCAATTTTCTAGCCTCTATGGTACCGTGCATTGCCCTTTCTCACCTCGAGAGTCGATTACAAGCGTGTTGATGCATCAAACCCCGTGATATGATACACTCTATCACACATAAGACTTATTATATCTTCCCCAAAACAGCCACCATACCTACCTATTATGGACTTTCCATAGCCATTCCGAGCTATATTGACATGCAAATTCCACCGCTTACATTTTGTGACTTGAGCATTCATTGTCATATTGCTTTGCATGATCATATAGTTGACATAGTATTTGTGCCTCAGCCACCGTTCATCATTTTTCATACATATTATGCTAGATCATTGCACATCCTGGTACACTGCCAGAGGCATTCATATAGACTCATACTTTTGTATAGGTATCGAGTTGTAATTTTTATTTCTTTTGAGTTATAAGTAAATAAAAGTATGAAGATCATCAATTATTCATTTCTAGAGCATTGCCCCAGTGAGGAAAGGATGATGGAGGCTATGATTCCCCCACAAGTCGGGATGAGACTCCGGACAATGAGAGAAAAATATAAAAAAGAAAAAAAGAAAAAAAAAGAAAAAGAAAAAAAGAGAAAGAAAAAAAGAACTAAAGAGAGAAGGGGCATGCTAGTTCCACACTTGTGCTTCAAAGTAGCACCAGATTTTTCATATGGAGAGTCTCTATGTTGTCACTTTCATATACTAGTGGGAATTTTTCATTATAGGATTAGATGCACACCACTTAGTTTTCATATTTGTCGGTGTACAAAAAGAGTGCGTTTTGTACCCCTTTACCTGTGCCTGCAGGCGATTGGGAGCCGCATGCCACACCAAGCGAAACGAGGGGAGGTGAGCCAAGGTAAGACCGAAGCCCAAGACAATCGAGCAATGCCAAGGACAAGACCACGAAGAAGCGGAGGGGCGAAGTAGGTTCCCCGGCAAGACCCTTGCAGGGCAGCCCTCGGAACCCGGCAAGATCCTTGCGGGCAGCTCACACACCACCTGTGAGCAAGCCACCCTTGAGCCACGGCCCCCAACGCCATCATCCACGTGGGGCCAGGGCTCGGGAAGGCACCTCTGTGGTGGCATGCAGATCTTCGTGAAGACATATTCAAGATCATAGGAGGATTAGAAGACGACGATCCTCGGAAAGATCCTTGCCAAGGAAGGCCACCAGACCCCTGGCAAGGCCCTTGCCGGGGTCGACAGCACGCCATGGCAAGACCCTTGCTGGGCCACTCCAAAGACCCTTGCCGAGCCACCGGCAAGGCCCTCACCAAGGACGCCAGGCGGGGCCACCGCCAGTCCACGCCAACCAAGTTTCCACCGCCGTTCAACATCGGCTGCCATTAACCGGTTAGGGCAGGCACTGTGTGGCAACATGCAGCTCCAGGCCAACTCATCGGCGCTGCGTAGCGGCATGCAGATCTTCGTGAAGGCTCCACCACCACGCCACCTCAGCTGCCTGCTTGCCTACATGGCGCCGCATGCATCGCTGGCCAGAGCGCGTGTCAAAGCGAGGAGGAGCGGTAATGGACGGGATGGGCCTCGCCCCCGTCCCCAATAAAGGAAGGGGACACCTAAGCTACGCATTTAATGTGTCTTGTCCTGTGTCTGACGATAAGCTCAAGCTCATGGCACTGACGCCTTTCCACCTCTGTGTGCCACTATGGCAGCCCCTTTCGACTATAAAGGAGGCCCATGGCATCTTGGAGAAGGATACGACTCTTCGAACCACGACTGTCCACAGCCTAGTTCGAGAGCTCAAGAACACTCTGAAATACAACCACCAAAGCAGGACTAGGGTTTAACGCATCCTCCGGCCCGAACCTGGGTAAGCGATCCTTGTCTTGCCTACTAGCCCTGCTCTCCTCGCAACCCAGCATACAGCAATCGTAGTAGGGATTCTTGTGATCCCATAGGTGTTGTTCCACACCGACATCTTTGGCACACCAGGTAGGGGGCGCAATTGTGAGAATCTGGTCTAGTAGTTAGCCTAGCGGTTCTTCACCACCTTTGGCTCCGGAGGAGAAGGCGGCAGGAGGAACGACGCCGGCTCGGCGATAGAAAAGCTAAGTCATTCAGAGCTTTGAGTTATTTCCTCCTATAGATAAAGTTATCATTCTCGGAGATATCGCCTATGTATGAGAAAATTGTACGGAAAGGGGCCCTCCTGCAATTGGCAACGCCCTTGTTCTGTTTCGAGTCCGCTCAACAGCTCAAAGCGGCCGCGTCGAGAGTGGCGGGGTAGCCTTCCGCACTTGGCAACGCTCCCGAATCTGACTCGATTCAAGCTCGGCGAATTCGAGGCGGTCGAACTAAAGCGGCAAGGTGGTTCGCCGACAGCAAGCACACCCGGCAGGCCAATGGGGATCCGTCCCCAAGGCGCCGCCTTGAGTTTCTGGCGCGTGAGGCTACCCGATAACGTAGGGAGGACATGCAAAGGAAGATCGAACAGGAAAATAACATGCATAATACTGAAAGTGCTGCAAAGTTATATTACATCAAATTGTTGCTGCGGTTCTAACTAGAGATAGCAATTGTCTTGGTTGTGAACCTGCAGCGATGATAAAGAACGCGATGCCTAATCCCGACGCTGGCCCTCCACCCTCTGAATTTCACCGAATCGGCTGATGATGGGCTTGATGCGCTCCCGAATGGCGCCAGGTCGATACCCTCTCCAAGCTCTCGGTAGCAGGCGTCAAAAGTCGAGGTCGGGGTACCAGTGCACCACCTTGGTGAGAACCTTGGTCATGGCACCCTGGCAAAGCCTCATGGACTCGTCGGCCAGTGAGGCCGCCCGGTTGGCGTGGAGCCGCTCCAGAGCACCGAAGACCTTCTCAAAGAACATGGTCAGGCTGCAATTGGCGCTCACGCTCTGCTGCGGGACATACCTCACGTCCGGCATCCCCATGATGGCCAGCTATGCGGCGGCCTGGTTGGCGACGGTGGCGAGGCGATTGAGCCAATGGTTCTCGCCCTCCACGTGATCCGCGAAGTTGAGGCCCTCGTTCCTCTGCAACTGCTTCTCAGCCTCCAGCTCCTTGGCCAGGGTCCCCTCTCGGGTTTTGGCCTCCGACAACACCTTCTCGAGACCCTCCTGCTTCAGCTTGAGGTCTTTGATGGAGTTGTTGGCCTCGGAGAGCTCCCCAGCCTTGCTGATGACCACGCCCTGCGCCTCTGTCAGGGCACTGTTAAGTGTGTCCCTCTCCTGGGACAGCTTCAGGGCCTGCTCCTTTAGCCCGTCGCGCTCCGCCTCCAACTCCTCCACCTTGCCGGCGTGAACCTGGGCCTGGGCATTGAGTGCCTCTTTGTGCCTCTGCTCCAGCTCACTGGTCCGCTGCAAGATAAGCTTATCCACCTCTGCATCCTTGCCGCGGAGCATGGAGGCAAGCTTCTTCTTGCGTGCAGCGAGGTCCTCTTCCTGGGAGTTTAGCGCGGCCTCGTGCTAGGGTCCCGGCCCGGCTTGGCTGGCCAAGTTCCTTACCGTCTCTTGAGCCTTCTCGACGTCGGCGAGCTTCATGGTGAGCTCCACGTCGCGCTTGGCCAGCTCGCCCTGGGCAGCCTTGAGCTCCTTGTGGGCCTCGCAGAACCAGTCCTGCGTCTCGGCGACGCGCACCTAGAGGTCCGCCTCCGCCTTCTCCACCACCGCCGTCCTGGACTTAACTTTGTGCAGGCGGGCGCGGTGGAGCGCCTGGAACTTCCGGAAGATGGCGACCATGGCACAGAGTGCGAGCCGTCGCCACCAATTATTGGCTCGTCAACGACTTTAAGCCCAGCAGCGGCAAGCACTTCGTCGTCGAACACTTCTCCCTCAACGGGTGTCCTGGTGCTCGACGCGCCTGGAAGGTGGACGAATAAGTCGTCACTCACCCTCAGGTACTTGCCGGAGCCGGAGGCGATGAGGAGGAAGGCTGGTCGCCCGGCCTCCTCCTCCTCCTCGAGTAACGGCCCGCCCGGCCTCTCCGGCGAGCCCCTTGCCGGTCTCCTCGGCCGGCACCTCGATGGCATCCCGGCAGGCCCCTCGGCGGCGTCTCAATGACACCCTTGGCGGCCTCCTCAGCAGCGATCTTCTCGGCGTCCGCCTCGGCGGCCTTGGCAACATCCTCGATGATGGTGTCCGTGTCCTCTGGGTTCACCGAGGGGAATCTGACGCCTTGAAGAAGGGGTGAGCAGGCAGGACCAAGAGCGAGAAAGAAAAGGAACAGGGACGAAGGCGAGCGGCTTACCGGTCTTTGGTACCAGGCTGGGAAAGCGGAAGCCCTCCCCACCAACATTTGGCGTCGAGGCAAAGCCCGGCGCCCAAGTTCTCCTCCTCCTCCATGTGCGTGGGCTCGGTGCCAGCGCCCTTGGGATGCCCCTCGAGGCGGCGTGGTCGATGGAATTGGCGTGTTAGGAGTAGCCCTTGCGGCTCCTCATTCTTTGCTCTCCTCCTGCATACTTGGCAAGGTCGGCACAAAGTGTCACGCCCACGACACGTGTCGGCCAGGGGAAGAGTGGAGAACTTAAGAGGGGCTAGGCAGGGGGCTGTTGTCTGCAGGCTGCTCAATACCTGTGGCGCCCTCGAGAGTACCCGGTCGGGGGCTGGCCACCTCCCGAGACCTTGGCCCTCTTCACTCTGGGCCAGTGTCTCTACGTCCCTGCAAATACGAAGACAAGTCAAGATGAGCAACATAGATTGAAGTGGCAGAAATAACGAAAAGGAACCAGATACTTACTCGTCGTCCGCCTCCTCCTCTGCTGTTTTCCTCTTCCTCCTCGGGCTGAGGGATCCATAATCAAAGGTGACCTCCGTGTCAACATCCGCGGGAGGAGGGAAGGAGGCGGCGTCACAGGCACGCTTGGATGAAGAAGGGGCGGATGTCTTCTTCTTCACCGCGACCTTCGCCGGCTTCTTCGCCGCTGCGGCCCTCGTGTGGGGCCGGGACCCCTCCAAGGTCAGCTGCGGCTGCGTAGCCCTGCCGGGCCGGACCGGCTCGCCGGAACTGGCCCGCCGCAAGACTCGCCCTCTCCCCATAGCCGGCGTTGGACCTACAGTCTCGGCCTCCTCCTCCGACGACTCGCCGGTCACATCTTCAACGGAGGAGCCTCGGTGCAGCCGGGCTGGCGCTCCCGGCTGACCGCCGCCACCGAGCGAGCTCCTCCTCCTCCATGATCGTCCACGGCCTTGTCCTCCACAGGCGCAGCTGCCGGCCTCCTTGGCATGTTGTGCCTCCCTCGCCCTGGTGGCGATGTAGTCCAGCTCCGCTTGGGTGGTGTCCTGGACAAGCAGCCGCTCGACGTCGGCGTTGACGTATCCCTCGTGCAGGGTGTCGAAGAACTTCTGCACCTCGACGTCCTTCGGCTCCTTCCAGCTCGGGTCAGGGCCATGCGTGTTGTAATCCGGCATCATGGCAATGATATCGGACCGGCGCGAGTTATTACTGCAGGACCACCCGTCGGCAGCTTGAACAGAGGCCCCTTGAGGACCCTGCCGGCCTTCGCGGAGGCCCTCGCGACCTTGCCGGTCCGCTCGACCTCGTCGTCGCGGCCCACGTCAAGCTAGAAGAGCCGCTGGCAGAAGTGGGCGTGCCCCATCACTATGAAATTGTGGTCGAGGCCGGGACGAAGCCGCATGATGTTGGCGGGGTTCATGAAGAGCCAGGCTGGCCTCCCCTTGTTATGCAGTGGAGCGATCCGACCACGGATGAAGTCCGCCCCGATCATCTCAAGGGTGAGGCCGGCCTCGGTGAGCCGGAGGATCCTGGTGGTGGCGACCGTAAGCTTCTCGTTGTCGGCACCGACGTCGCTCAATCACTTCGCGCGGACGGCGGCGCCCGACGAACTTCGCAGAACGCTGGCGGGTCCTCCTCCTCGATCCAACACCACCGGCCCCGCCATTCTTCCCACCTCTCCTTCATGGCACCCTCCGGATACGCTCCCTTGGATCTTGAGACCCAGGCGATGCAACCGGAGATGGCGCCCCCCGGTTGGATCCGAGGGGAGAAGTAATGGCGGAAGAGCGCCGTGTTGGGGTGCACCGTCTTCACTCCCCACGGGGGCCTGAAGTAATCCTGAAGCTCGAACACGTCAACCGTCGAGGGGAAGAAGGCGGACTGCATCCACTGCACCGCCAAAGACACTTTTCGGCGAAGCCGGGTTCGACGTCCTTCTGGCCACTCCCTTGCCCTTCGTGGATTTTGGGCGCCATGGCGGCTGGGGAGGAGGGCAGGATAGAGGCGGCTGGGCGCAATGGCCCGAGCAGGTCTGAAGCTTGGAGAAGAAGAGGAAAAAGGCGGAGGTTTACGAGATTGGGGTTCTGTGAAGGGTAAAAGGAACAGCGCGCATGCGGTTCTCCTTTTTAGGGGAAGCCGCAGGGCGCGCTACCCATTTACTGCGATGTGACGCATGCGTGTGGAAACCGCCCCATGCATGCCGCCCACGTCATGCACACCCCTCCACACCGCGCCACGCGGGCGGGTCGTGGGAAGCGCCGCTCGTGAAAAGTCCAACCACGGTAAAAACTGCCCCGCCTGCCCGCGCACCATTTTGGGCCTGGCCCAACAACGTGTCGCGCTTATGTGTGGCCCAGGCCCGGGGGCTCCTGTCGGTGTACAAAAAGAGGAGTGCGTTTTTGTACCCCTTTACCTGTGCACGGGCAGCCGGAGCCACGCCCGCAGCCACACCAAGCAGAACAGGGGAGGTGAGCCAAGGTAAGATCGAAGCCCAAGACAATCAGAGCAACGCCAAGGCCAAGACCACGAAGAGCAGAGGGATGAAGTAGGTTCCCCCGGCAAGACCCTTGCCGGGGCAGCCTCAACAACCCGGCAAGATCCTTGCCGGGCAGCTTCGCCCACACCAGCAGAGCGAGCCACCTTGAGCCCACGGCTCCCAGCGCCATCTTCCACGTGGGGCGGTGGCTGGGAAGGCACCTCTATGGTGGCATGCATATCTTCGAGAAGACATATTCAAGATCGGATGAGGATTAGAAGGCAGCGATCCTCGGCAAGATCCTTGCCGAGGATGGCCACATGAACCCAGCAAAGGCCCTTGCCGGGACGACAATGACCGCCATGGCAAGACCCTTGCAAGACCACCCGGCAAGGCCCTCACCAAGAGATGCGGCAGGGGCCACCGCCCGGAGTCCACGCCAACCAAGCTTCCACCACCGTTCAACATGGAGCTGCCAGCCCAACCAGGTTGGGCGGGCACTGCGTGGGCAACATGCAGCTCGAGCCAACTCATCGGCGCTGTATGGCGGAATGCGAGATCTTCATGAAGGCTCCACCACCGTGCCACCTCTCAGCCTGCCCGCCTACATGGCTCCACACGCATCGCCGGCTGGCGGCGTGTCAAAGCGAGGAGGAGCGGCAGACGGGGCGGGCCTCGCCTGCCCAATAAAGCAAGGGGGCACCTAAGCTATGCATTTAATGCGTCTTGTCCTGTAAAACGAGCGATAAGCTCAGGGCACTGTACACCTTTCCACCTCCTGTGTGCCACTGTGGCAGCCCCTTTCGACTATAAAACGATGCCCATGGCATAATGGAGAAGGATTCGGCTCTTTAGAACCACGCACTGTCCACAGCTAGTTCGAGAGCTCAAGAACTCTCTGAAACACAACCACCAAAGCAGGACTAGGGTTTTACGCATCCTCGCGGCCCGAACCTGGGTAAACGATCCTTGTGTTGTCTACTAGCCCTGCTCTCCTCGCAACCCCGCGCCCCGGCAACCGTAGTAGGGATTCTTGTGATCCCATAGGTGTCGTTCCACACCGACAATATTGAGCTTTCATACACTTATAGCTCTTAGTGCATTACGTTGCATGGCAATCCCTACTCCTCGCATTGATATCGATTGATGGGCATCTCCATAGCAGATTGGTTGGCCGGCGTCGGTGTGAGACTTTCTTACTTTTTGTCTTCTCTGCATTTACCCCTACCATCATACTCTAGTCCACCCGTAGTGCTATATCCATGGCTTGCGCTCATGTATTGCGTGAGGGTTGAAAAAACTGAAGCGCGTTAAAAAGTATGAACCAATTGCTCGGCTTGTCATCGGGGTTGTGCATGATAAATACTTTGTTTAAAGTAGACAGAGCATGACAAGACTATTTTATTTTGTAGGGATAACTTTCTTTAGCGTTGATATTTTGAAAACATGATTGTTTATTGGGATGCCTGAGTATTGATGTCCTTATGTCAAATTATAGACTATTGCTTCGAATCACTTATGTCTTAATATTCATGCCATGATTAGATAGATGATCAAGTTTATGCTAGGTAGCATTTCACATAAAAATTATCTTTTTTATCATTTACCTACTCGAGGACGAGCAGGAATTAAGCTTGGGGATGCCGATACGTCTCCGTCGTATCTATAATTTTTTAACATTTCATGACAATATTATACAACTTTCACATATTTTTTGGCAACTTCCTATTGATCCAGTGCCAGTTCCTACTTGTTGCATGTTTTTTCTTTCGCAGAAAATCCATATCAAACAAATTTCAAACGCGATAAAAATTTATGGAGTATTATTTTGGAATATTTATGATTTTTGGGAGGTGGAATCAACGCAAACGGGGCCCATAGTGACCACAACACACCAGGGCGCGCCGGGCACCCCCTGGAGCGCCCAGGTATCTTGTGCCCTCCTCGAACTCAGTTGCGGCCCTTCTTCTGGCGGAAAAAAATATAATTTATGGAAAAAATCGTGTAAAAATTTCAGCGCAATCGGAGTTACAGATCACCAAGAATTTAAGAAACGGTGAAAGGCCAAATCTGGCAAACGCGAAACAGAAGAGAACACAGTGGGAGATCCAATCTCGGAGGGGCTCCCGCCCCTCCGCCGCCATGGAGGCCATGGATCAGAAGGGAAACTCACCTCCCATCTAGGGAGGAGGCCAAGGAAGAAGAAGGAGGAGGAGGGGTTGATGTCTACACAACCTTCTTCTTGTAGACGTTGTTGGGCCTCCAAGTGCAGAGGTTTGTAGGACAGTAGCAAATTTCCCTCAAGTGGATGACCTAAGGTTTATCAATCCGTGGGAGGCGTAGGTTGAAGATGGTCTCTCTCAAACAACCCTGCAACCAAATAACAAAGAGTCTCTTGTGTCCCCAACACACCCAATAGAATGGTAAATTGTATAGGTTCACTAGTTCGGCGAAGAGATGGTGATACAAGTGCAATATGGATGGTAGATATAGGTTTTTGTAATCTCAAATATAAAAACAGCAAGGTAACTAATGATAAAAGTTAGCACAAATGGTATTGCAATGATAGGAAACAAGGCCTAGGGTTCATACTTTCACTAGTGCAAGTTGTCTCAACAATAATAACATAATTGGATCATATAACTATACCTCAACATGCAACAAAGAGTCACTCCAAAGTCACTAATAGCGGAGAACAAACGAAGAAATTATTGTAGGGTACAAAACCACCTCAAAGTTATCCTTTCTGATCGATCTATTCAAGAGTCCGTAGTAAAATAACACGAAGCTATTCTTTCCGTTCGATCAATCATAGAGTTGCATTACTAGAATAACACCTTAAGACACAAATCAACCAAAACCCCAATGTCACCTAGATACTCCAATGTCACCTCAAGTATCCGTGGGTATGATTATACGATATGCATCACACAATCTCAGATTCATCTATTCAACCAACACAAAGAACTTCAAAGTGTGCGCCAAAGTTTCTACCGGAGAGTCAAGGCAAACGTGTGCCAACCCCTATGCATAGGTTCATGGGTGGAACCATAAGTTGATCACCAAAACATAAATCAAGTGAATCAATAGAATAACCCATTGTCACCACGGTTATCCCACGCAAGACATACATCAAATGTTCTCAAATCATTAAAGACTCAATCCGATAAGATAACTTCAAAGGAAAACTCAATCCATTACAAGACAAGAGAGGGGAGAAACATCATAAGATCCAACTATAATAGCAAAGCTCGCGATACATCAAGATTGTATCACCTCAAGAACACGAGAGAGAGAGAGAGAGAGATCAAACACATAGCTCTTGGTACATACCCTCAGCCCCGAGGGTGAACTTCTCCCCTCCTCGTCATGGAGAGCACCGGGATGATGAAGATGGCCACCGGTGAGTTTTCCCCCCTCCGGCAGGGTGCCGGAACATCGTCCCGATTGGTTTTTGGTGGTTACAGAGGCTTGCGGCGGCGCAACTCCCGATCTATTCTGTTCCCCGATGGTTTTAGGGTATATTGGTATATATAGGAGGAAGAAATACGTCAGGGGAGCCACGAGGGGCCCATGAGGGTGGAGGGCGCGCCCTGGGGGGTGGGCGCGCCCCCCTGCCTCGTGCTCTCCTCGTTGATCCCCTAACGTGCACTCCAAGTCTCCCGGATTGTGTTCTTTTTCCAAAAATAACTTTCCCGAAGGTTTCATTCCGTTTGGACTCCGTTTGATATTCCTTTTCTTCGAAACATTGAAACAAGGGAAAAACAGAAACTAGCACTGGGCTCTGGGTCAATAGATTAGTCCCAAAAGTAATATAAAAGTGCATAATAAAGCCCATAAACATCCAAGATGGATAGCATTAATACTTCATAAATTATAGATACGTTGGAGATGTTGGGGAACGTAGCAGAAATTCAAAATTTTCCTACGTGTCACCAAGATCTATCTATGGAGAAACCAGCAACGAGGGGAAGGAGAGTGCATCTACATACCCTTGTAGATCGCTAAGCGGAGCGTTCAAGTGAACGGGTTGATGGAGTCGTACTTTCGTCGTGATTCAAATCACCCGATGATCCTAGTGCCGAGCAGACGGCACCTCCGCGTTCAACACACGTACAGCCCGGTGACATCTCCCACGCCTTGATCCAGCAAGGGGAGAGGGAGAGGTTGAGGAAGACTCCGTCCAGCAGCAGCACAACGGCGTGGTGATGGTGGAGGAGCGTGGCAATCCTGCAGGGCTTCGCCAAGCACCACGGGAGAGGAGAAGGGAGAGAGGTAGGGCTGCGCCAAGAGGGAGAGGTTCTCATGTCTTGGGCAGCCCCAAAACCCCCACGAGGTATAGGCGGAGGGAGGTGGCTGCGCCCCATCTAGGGTTCCCACCCAAAGGGGTGCGGCAGCCCTAGATGGAGACTTGAAGGGGCGGCCAAGAGGGAGAGAGGCGCCCCTAGGGTGGGCCTTTAGGCCCATCTGCGCCTAGGGTTTCCCTCTCCCCACCTAGCTGCGCCTTGGGCCTTGTGGGGCGCACCAGCCCACACAGGGCTGGTCCCCTCCCACACTTAGCCCATGCAGCCCTCAGGATGGTGGCCCCACTTGGTGGACCCGGAACCCTCCCGTGGTCGATGCGTTCACCGATAAAACCGAAACTTTTCCGGTGACCAAAACCTCACTTCCTATATATTATTCTTTACCTCAGGACCATTCCGGAACTCCTCATGACGTCGGGATCTCATCCGGACTCGAACAACATTCGGTAACCACATACAAACTTCCTTTATAACCCTAAGCGCCATCGAACCTTAAGTGTAGACCCCTCACGGGTTGGGAACCAAGCAGACATATGGCCAGGGCGTTACGGGTCGATAGGCAGCAATGGGATCTGGATACCCATGTTGGCTCCCACATGTTCCACGATGATCTTATCGGATGAACCACGATATCAAGGACTCAATCAATCCCGTATTCAATTCCCTTTGTCTAACGGTATTGTACTTGCCCGAGATTCGATCGTCGGTATACTGATACCTTGTTCAATCTCGTTACCGGCAAGTCTCTTTACTCGTTCCGTAACACATCATCCCGTGATCAACCCTTTGATCACATTGTGCACATTATGATGATGTCCTACCGAGTGGGCCCAGAGAGATACCTCTCCGTCAACCGGAGTGACAAATCCCGATCTCGATTCATGCCAACCCGCGCAGACACTTTCGGAGATACCTGTAATGCACCTTTATAGCCACCCGATTCGTTGTGACGTTTGGTACACCCAAAGCATTCCTCGGTATCCGGGAGTTGCACAATCTCATGGTCTAAGGAAATGATACTTGACATTAGAAAAGCTTTAGCATCTGAACTACGATCTTTGTGCTAGGCTTAGGATTGGGTCTTGTCCATCACATCATTCTCCTAATGATGTGATCCCGTTATCAATGACATCCAATGTCCATGGTCAGGAAACCGTAACCATCTATTGATTAACGAGCTAGTCATCTAGAGGCTAACTAGGGACTTGGTGTTGTCTATGTACCCACACATGTATCTGAGTTTCCTATCAATACAATTATAGCATGGATAATAAACGATTATCATCAACAAGGAAATATAACAATAACTAATTTATTATTGCCTCTAGGGCATATTTCCAACAGTCTCCCACTTGCACTAGAGTCAATAATCTAGTTCACATCGTCATGTGACTAACACTCACACGTCACATCTCCATGTGACCAACATCCAAAGAGTTTACTAGTGTCACTAAACTAGTTCACATCATCATGTGATTAAGACTCAATGAGTTCTGGGGTTTGATCATGTTTTGCTTGTGAGAGAGGTTTTAGTCAACGAATCTCGTAACATTCAGATCCGTATGTACTTCATAATTCTCTATGTCATATTGTAAACGCTGCTTCCACACTCCACTTGGAGCTATAACAAATGGTTGCTCCACTATACATTATCCGGTTTGCTACTACGAGTCACTTTCCGGATAGGTGTTAAAGCTTGCATCGACGTAACCCTTTACGCCGAACTCTTTATCACCTCCATAATCGAGAAACATGTCCTTATTTACTCCAAGGACAATTTTGACCCTTGTCCAATGATCCATTCCTGGATCATTCTTGTACCCTATAGTGACTCATGGCAAGGCACACTTCCGATGCGGTACCTGCATAGCATATTGTAGAGCCTACGTCTAAAGCATATGGGCCGACCTTCGTCCTTTCTCTTTCTTCTGCCGGGGTCGAGCTTTAACTCTTAACTTCATACCTTACAACTCAGGCAAGAACTCCTTCTTCGTTCCGATCCATCTTGAACACCTTCAAGATCATGTCAAGGTATGTGCTCATCTGAAAGTATTATTAAGCATTTTGATCTATCTTATAGATCTTGATGCTTCATTGTTCAAGTTGCCTAATCCAGGTTTTCCATTGAAAAACACTTTTCAAATAACCCTATATGCTTTATAGAAATTCTACATCATTTACGATCAACAATATGTCAACAACATATACTCATCGAGAAATTCCATAGTGCTCCCACTCACTTCTTTGGAAATACAAGTTTCTCATAAACTTTGTATAAATCCAAAATCTTTGATCATCTCATCAGCGCACATTCCAACTCCGAGATGCTTACTCCGGTCCTTAGAAGGATTGCTGGAGTTTTGCTTATTCGTTAGCGTTCTTCAAGATTGTCAAAACCTTCTGGTTGTATCACATACAACCTTTCCTCAAGAAAACTGTCGAGGAAACAATGTTTTGACATTCTATTTGCAAGATTTCATAAATAATGCAGTAACTGCTAATCCATTTCCAACAAACTCTTAGCATCGCTCTGAGTGAGAAAGCCTCACCGTAGTCAACTCCTTGAACTTGTCGGAAAACATCTTTAACGACAAGTCGAGCTTTCTTGATGGTGATACTTACCATCATTGTACATCTTCCTTTTAAAATCCATCTTTACTCAACGGCCTTACGACCATCAAGTATTTCTTCTAAAGTCATGGATCCTTTCTCGGATTTTATGGCCTCGAGCCATTAAATGTCGGAATCCGGGCCCACCATCGCTTCTCCATAGCTCGTAGGTTCATTGTTGTCTAGCAACATGACCTCTCGACAGGATTGCTTTGTACCACTCACCAAGTAGCGCATCCTTGTCACCCTCTGAGGTTTGGCGGTGACTTGATCTGAAGCATTATGATCACTATCATCAGCTTCTACTTCAATTGGTGTAGGTGCCACAGGAACAACTTTCTGTGCCCTGCTACACTCTGGTTGAAGTGATGGTTCAATAACCTCATCAAGTCTCCACCTTCCTCCCACTCAATTCTTTTGAGAGAAACTTTTCCTCGAGAAAGGATCCGTTTCTAGAAACAATTACTTTTGCTTCCGGATCTTGAGATAGGAGGTATACCCAACTGTTCTGGGTGTCCTATGAAGATGTATTCGTCTGCTTTTGGGTTCGAGCTTATCACGATGAAACTTTTTCCACATAAGCGTCACAGCCCCAAACTTTTAAGAAAGCGACAACAGGTTTCTCCAAACCATAGTTCAAGCGGTGTCGTCTCAGCGGAATTAGGTGGTGCCCTATTTAAAGTGAGTGCGGTTGTCTCTAATGCCTATCCCATGAGCGATAGTGGTAATTCGATAAGAGACATCATAGTACGCACCATAGCGATAGGGTGCAACTATGATGTTCGGACACACCATCACACTATGGTGTTCTAGGCGGTATTAATTGTGAAACAATTTCACAATGTCTTAATAAGCGTGCCAAAGCTCGTAACTCAGATACTCATCTCTTATGATCATATCATAGACATTTTATCCTCTTGTCACGATGATCTTCAACTTCACTCTGAAATTACTTGAACCATTCCATAATTCAGACTTGTGTTTCATCAAGTAAATATACTTAGTATCTACTCAAATCATCTGTGAAGTAAGAACATACTTGATATCCACTGCGTGCCTTAGCACTTATTGGACTCCACACATCAAAATGTATTACTTCCAACAAGTTGCTATCTTGTTCCATCTTCTTGAAAGCAGGCTTTTGGTCATCTTGCCCATGTGGTATGATTTGCATATCTCAAGTGATTCAAAATCAAGTGAGTCCAAAGCGATCCATCTGCATGGAGTTTCTTCATGCGTATACACCAATAGACATGGTTCGCATGTCTCAAACTTTTCAAAAGCAGGTGAGTCCAAAGATCCATCAATATGGAGCTTCTTCATGTTTTACACCAATATGACTTACATGGCGATGCCACAAGTAAGTGGTACTATCATTACTATCTTATATCTTTTGGCATGAAAATGTGTATCACTACGATCGAGATTCAATAAACCATTCCTATTAGGTGCAATACCATTGAAGGTATTATTCAAATAAACAGAGTAACCATTATTCTCCTTAAATGAATAACCGTATTGCGATAGACATAATCCAATCATGTCTATGCTCAACGCAAACACCAAACGACAATTATTCAGGTTTAATACTAATCTTGATGGTAGAGGGAGCGTGCGATGTTTGATCACATCAAAATTGGAAACACTTCCAACACATATCGTCAGCTCTCCTTTAGCTAGTCTCCGTTTATTTCGTAGCTCTTTTATTTCGAGTTACTAACACTTAGCAACCGAACCGGTATCTAATACCCTGGTGCTACTAGGAGTACTAGTAAAGTACACATTAACATAATGTATATCAAATATACTTCTATCGACCTTGCCTGCCTTCTCATCTACCATGTATCTAGGGTAATTCTGCTCTAGTGGCTGTTCCCCTTATTACAGAAGCACTTAGTCTCGGGTTTGGGTTCAACCTTGGGTTTCTTCCTTTGAGCGACAACTGATTTGCCGATTCATGAAGTGCCCCTTCTTGCCCTTGCCCTTCTTGAAACTAGTGGTTTCTCCAACCATCAACAATTGGTGCTCCTTCTTGATTTCTACTTTCGCGGTGTCAAACATCGTGAATACCTCAAGGATCATCATATCTATCCCTGACATGTAATAGTTCATCACGAAGCTCTAGCAGCTTGGTGGCAATGACTTTGGAGAAACATCACTATCTCATCTGGAAGATCAACTCCCACTCGATTCAAGTGATTGTTGCACTCAGACAATCGAGCACAAGCTCATCGATTGAGCTTTCTCCCTTAGTTTGCAGGCTAAGAAAATCGCCGGAGGTCTCATACCTCTTGGCGTGGGCACGAGCCTGAAATCCCAATTTCAGCCCTCAAACATCTCATATGTTTCATGACGTTCGAAAAACGTCTTTGGTGCCTCAACTCTAAACCGTTTAAGCGGACTATCACGTAGTTATCAAAGCGTGTATGTCCGATGTTCTCAACATCCACAAAGCGATGTTTGGGGCTCAGACACCTGTGGCGGTGCATTAAGGACATAAGCTTTCTTCTGTCCGCATAATCGCTACTGTCAACTTTCAAATATATTTTCTCTAGGAACATATCTAAACAGTGGAACTAAAGCGCGAGCTTATGACATAATTTGCAAAGATCTTTTGACTATGTTCAGGATAATTAAGTTCATCTCATGAACTCCCACTCAGATAGACATCCCTCTAGTCATCTAAGTGATTACATGATCCGAGTCAACTAGGCCGTGTCCGATCATCACGTGAGACGGACTAGTCATCGTCGGTGAACATCTTCATGTTGATCGTATTTACCATACGACTCATGCTCGACCTTTCGGTCTCTTGTGTTCCGAGGCCATGTACATACATGCTAGGCTCGTCAAGTCAACCTAAGTGTATTGCGTGTGTAAATCTGGCTTACACCCGTTGTATGTGAGCGTAAGAATCTATCACCCGATCATCACGTGGTGCTTGAAGCAACGGACTTTACTTAGCGGTGCACGCTTAGGGGAACACTTTCTTGAAATTTTAATGAGGATCATCTTATTTACTACCGTTGTTCTAAGCAAATAAGATGCATAAACATGATAAACATCACATGCAATCAAATAGTGACATGATATGGCCAATATCATTTTGCTCCTTTTGATCTCCATCTTCGGGGCTCCATGATCATCATCGTCACCGGCATGACTCCATGATCCCCATCATCATGATCTCCATCATCGTGTCTCCATGTAGTTGTCTCGCCAACTTATTACTTCTACTACTATGGCTACGGTTAGCAATAAAGTAAAGTAATTACATGGCGTTGTTTAATGAACCGCATGGTCATACAATAAATAAAGACAACTCCTATGGCTCACTGCCGGTTGTCATACTCATCGACATGCAAGTCGTGATTCCTATTACAAGAACATGATCAATCTCATACATCACATATCATTCATCACATTCTTCTTGGCCATATCATCACATAGCATACCACCGCAAAAACAAGTTAGACTTCCTCTAATTGTTGTTTGCATGTTTCTGATAGCTGCTATGGGTTTCTAGCAAGAACGTTCCTTACCTCATAAAACCACAATGTGATATGCCAATTGCTATTTACCCTTCATAAGGACCCTTTTCATCGAATCCGTTCCGACTAAAGTGGGAGGCGGCACCCGCTAGCCACCTTATGAACCAAGTGCATGTCGATCGGTGGAACCTGTCTCACGTGGAAATGCGTGTAAGGTCGGTCAAGACGCTCCATCCCACAATACCGTTGAAACAAGATTGGACTAGTAACGGTAAGCATATTGAACAAAATCAACGCCCACAACTACTTTGTGTTCTACTTTCGTGCAAAGAATCTACGCAATAGACCTAGCTCATGATGCCCTTTGTTGGGGAGCGTGGCAGAAATTCAAAATTTTCCTACGTGTCACCAAGATCTATCTATGGAGGAAACCAGCAGCGAGGGAAGGAGAGTGCATCTACATACCCTTGTAGATCGCTAAGCGGAAGCGTTCAAGTGAGCAGGGTTGATGGAGTCGTGCTCGTCGTGATTCAAATCACCGATGATCCCTAGTGCGAACGAGCAGACGGCACCTCCGCGTTCAACACACGTACAGCCCGGTGGCGTCTCCCACGCCTTGATCCAGCAAGGGAGAGGGAGAGGTTGAGGAAGACTCCGTCCAGCAGCAGCACAACGGTGTGGTGATGGTGGAGGCGCTGGCAATCCTGCAGGGGCTTCCGCCAAGCACAAGGGAGAGGAGAAGGAGAGAGGTAGGGCTGCGCCAAGAGGAGAGGTTCTCATGTGTTGGGCAGCCCCAAAACCCCACTATTTATAGGAGGAGGGAGGTGTGCGCCCCCATCTAGGGTTCCCACCCAAGGGGTGCGGCAGCCCTAGATGGGACTTGAAGGGGGCGGCCAAGAGGGGGAGAGAGGGGGCGCCCCCTAGGGTGGGCCTTTAGGCCCATCTGCGCCTAGGGTTTCCCCTCTCCCCACCTAGCTGCGCCTTGGGCCTTGTGGGGGGCGCACCAGCCCACCTGGGGCTGGTACCCCTCCCACACTTAGCCCATGCAGCCTTCCGGGGATGGTGGCCCCACTTGGTGTACCCCCGGGACCCTCCCGGTGGTCCCGGTACGTTACCGATAAAACCCGAAACATTTCCGGTGACCAAAACCTCACTTCCTATATATTATTCTTTACCTCCGGACCATTCCGGAACTCGTCGTGACGTCCAGGGATCTCATCAGGGACTCCGAACAACATTCGTAACCACATACAAACTTCCTTTATAACCCTAGCGTCATCGAACCTTAAGTGTGTAGACCCTACGGGTTCGGGAACCAGCAGAACATGACCAAGGCGTTCTCCGGTCAATAACCAACAGCGGGATCTGGATACCCATGTTGGCTCCCACATGTTCCACGATGATCTTATCGGATGAACCACGATGTCAAGGACTCAATCAACCCGTATTCAATTCCCTTTGTCTAACGGTATTGTACTTGCCCGAGATTCGATCGTCGGTATACCGATACCTTGTTCAATCTCGTTACCGGCAAGTCTCTTTACTCGTTCCGTAACACATCATCCCGTGATCAACCCCTTTGGTCACATGCACATTATGATGATGTCCTACCGAGTGGGCCCAGAGATACCTCTCCGTCAACCGGAGTGACAAATCCCAGTCTCGATTCGTGCCAACCCAACAGACACTTTCGGAGATACATAATGCACCTTTATAGCCACCCGATTCACGTTGTGATGTTTGGTACACCCAAAGGATTCCTCACGGTATCCGGGAGTTGCACAATCTCATGGTCTAAGGAAATGATACTTGACATTAGAAAAGCTTTAGCATACTAACTAACTTCGATCTTTGTGCTAGGCTTAGGATTGGTCTTGTCCATCACATCATTCTCCTAATGATGTGATCCCGTTATCAATGACATCCAATGTCCATGGTCAGAAACCGTAACCATCTATTGATTAACGAGCTAGTCATCTAGAGGCTAACTAGGGACTTGGTGTTGTCTATGTACCCACACATGTATCTGAGTTTCCTATCAATACAATTATAGCATGGATAATAAACGACTATCATGAACAAGGAAATATAACAATAACTAATTTATTATTGCCTCTAGGGCATATTTCCAACAGGAGACGTATCAGCATCCGAAGCTTAATTCCTGCTCGTCCTCGAGTAGGTAAATGATAAAAGAAATAATTTATGAAGTGTGAATGCTAGCAAGTGCACAAGTTTGATCAATGATAATTTCAATCACCTTTTCTAGCATCATTATATAACAGTAGCTCAACTCATAGAACTTTGCATGATCAAGTAACAAACTATTCACATGTTAAAGTATAGATCATAAACTTTCTTGAAAACTAACAAACCGTGTTATTAGTCATCAAACAATTACAATTCATCTTATTATGGGAAGAGTCTATGTCAGAGTTTTGATTCAGAAAACTTCACATACTCAACTATCATTTAGTCTTCCATGATTGCTACCACTCAAAGCATATTTTTAGAACAAATAGTATTCATTAAACACAGAGAAACATAGGGGCTTAATGTTTCGCATCCCAACCTTTTACCTCAAGGGTAATGTCAACAGTAATAATTCATGCTCAAATATATTTGAATGGCCATATATGCTTAGATCTTTCCATTACATGATGCTTGCCAACTAAAGAGTAGGTTGGAATGAGAAGGAATACTACTGACTCTTGCATAAAAGTAAAAGATAGGCCCCTCCCAGAGGGAAGCAGGGATTTGCTGAGCTGCGAGCTTCGAGAAGAAAAACAGAGATGAAAATAATTTTGAGAGGTATGCCTTCATTGTCAACATAACAACCAAGCGTTCCCAATATGTTCCATACTACATACATTATAGGCGGTTCCCAAACAGAAAGGTAAAGATTTTACTCCCCCTCCACCAGCAATCACACTACACGGCTTGTCCGAAACAACAGGTGCCGTCCAACTATCAACATTCCTGGGGGAGTTTTGTTTAAATTATTTGCGAATTTGTTTTTTGATCTTTTGATATAGGAGTGAGCATCCCGATTACCAGCCATTTTCTCGTGAATGATGAGCGAGTCCACTCATCGTGAGAATAACCCACCTAGCATGGAAGATCTCGACAGCCCCTATTCACTACATGAGCGATTCAGACATACAAAACAGATTATTATTTGAAGGTTTAGAGTTTGGCACATGCAAATTTACTTGGAATGGCGGTAAATACCGCATATAGGTAGATATGGTGGACACTCATGGAAGAAACTTGGTTCAAGGAATTTGGATGCACAAGCAGTATTCCTGCTTAGTACAGATATTTTGGCTAGCAAAGGATTCTAAATAGCAAGCACCACATGTTAGAGGATCCACAACAATATGACTTCTATACAAATATACCCAAGCATAACTCATTATGTTGTCTTCCTTGTCCAACTTCAACTAATTTGCTCAGGTGTGAAAATAATTAATGGGGCTCACAATCATAGAAGATGTCCAAGATAGTATATTTATATGTGAAATATCTCTTCCTTCATTATTCTTTCATGAATTGTTCAAGTGACCAAAACAATGTTTGCTAACCTTCAATAAATTTACCACCTCTACTTCTTATATGTGAAGGCATTACTCCCCATGGGAAAGTCATATGAAACATATATAATTTCAGATTTATGACATTCAAATCATTCAACCATTTACTCATACGATATAAGTGATGCACATGCGTAAATGACAAACTACTCCAAAAAGATATAAGTGAAGATCAATGAGTAGTTAAATAATTATGTAGCTATGTGAAGACTCTCTCTCATTTAAGAATTTCAGAACTTGGGATATTATTCAAACAGCAAGCAAATCTAAAGAAAATAAAATGACACTCCAAGAAAAACACATATCATGTGGTGAATAAAAATATAGCTCCAAGTAAAGTTACCGATGAACGAAGACGAAAGAGGGATGCCTGCAGGGCATCCCCAAGCTTAGGCTCATTGGCTGTCCTTATTCCATAGTCCATCGAATCTTTACCCAAAACTTGAAAACTTCACAACACGAAACTCAACAGAAAACTCGTAAGCTCAGTTAGCGAAAGAAAACAAAACACTACTTCAAGGTACTGTAATGAACTAATTCTTTATTAATATTGGAGTTAAACCTACTGTATTCCAGCTTATCTATGGTTTATAAATGTGACGCCCGGACAATTAAGCTACAGTAAACCTCTGTTAATGATGCCACGTCACCACGGTAACTGTTGCTAATCTCGTGTTAGTTCGAGACCGATTCAAATTCAAATTCAAAATCAAATCAAACAGTAAACGTTCTCAAAAACTAAAACTAAAATGTTCTAAATGTGACAAATAAATTCATGAGTAATAATGTTGGAGAAACCAACATTTCTTGTAATATTTAAATGCACTAAAACAACCAAAACAGACGGCAAAATAATTAATTAAATGCCGTTTATAAAGTTATAATAATATAACTAATTTAGTAGTGTGCCAAAAATAATTGTGGCAGTGGACTAATTAGTAATACTAATTGAGGTGCTCGTTTGGTATTTTATAGATCTAACATAAAAGAAACTTCAAGTGAAAACAGTAAAGTAATAAAATAAATGAAAGGAAAATGTCTAAACAAAATAAAACAACATCAAAAAAAAAGGAAGAAAGACCCCAACTGGGCCTCGGCCCGGCCGAAGAGGCCATCAGCCCCTGTGCCCAGTCGCTTCTACTGCATAACCCCCTCCCACTCGGCGAACCCTAGCGCCACCCCACACCCCCCACTCGCTTTGACTCCCCTCCCCACGTCGTTCTCCGTTCGCCCCCCCGATCCAGATCTGGATCGGGAAGGAAACCGCGACCCGTCACGCCTCGATCCCGCCGCCCCGCAGCTCCTCCACTGACCATGCCTGCTCCTCCCCGAGCCCGCCTCTCCCTCCCCTACACCCACCTCCGTCGCCATTCCTGCGCCAGAACCCTTCCCCGCCGACGCATCGCCAAGTCCGACGCCGCCCGTCGTCATCGCCGGCGCTAGGCGCCGCCTCGACCACGCCTCCCCCCGGACTGCCTCCCAGGTCTCCCAGCCAGCGTCATCTCAGTCCTCCGCCCCAAGCCCCATTGCCCGAACCCTCGACCCCACAGCAGTCACCACCTCACTCATCCCTTTCTCTGCACTTACCCACCTTGTGCGCGTCGTGCCCCGCCCCGCCGACCCAGCTCGACTCCTGCCCTTGCTTTCGCAGCGCTTTATGTCGCCTTGCCACCGCGCCCGGTCCCGTGGTCTTGCACCTCCACTTTGCCTCTCGATGTGCGAAGGCGCCCGCCATGGCCTCCTCCCGCTACTTTTGCCGCCATGGCTAGCGTGCCTGCCCCCCTCGTCGGCGCCCTACTTGGCCGTAGCAGCCCGCATCTCTCTTGGCGTGTGCTCGCGTGCCATCCCAGGTAGCTCGGTTGAGCCCGCTGACACTGGGGAGCCATACAGGATAAGAACAAAATAAATAAATGTGTAAATAGCGAATAATGATAATAATCAATTTTTAATTAAAATTAATCAAGGTAGCTTAAATAACTAATTAACTCTGCAATTAGCTTGATGTGTCCGTGAGAGTAGGGCCCCACCTCTAATTACACCGATTTAAGCAATTTGTTAAAACACATGGGACAGCAGCGGATGGGTCCGTCAACTAATTATTCCATTAAAATGATGCATTAAAATATCGACCAATGACAGTGGATTCCCTGTCCAGTTTGACCAAGTCAAATCACGACTAGACTAGCCTAGTCATTGTGAGGAGGGTCCCACTAGACCCCTTTGACTAGTCAAGTCGACCGGTCAATCTTGTTGGATCGACTCATCGACCGGGTAGTTGACTTGTCAATGTCCCCCACCTGTCGACCTCGGTACACTTCGGGTACACTTCACGTGTACCGATAGCATTTAAATACTAATTTAGTTTTGGATTAAATTAAACCCAGAAATTAGAAAATCATTAAAAATTTGAAAATTATTATAAAATAATCCGTAACTCGGATGAAAATACTTTCTACATGAAAGTTGCTCAGAACGATGAGACGATTCTGGATACGCAACCCGTTCGTCCGCCACACCCCCTAACCTATCGAACTTCTAACTTTCCCCTCGGCTTCCCGCTTCGAAAACGTGAAACACCAGGATACTTTCCCGGATGTTTCCCTCTTCACCGTATCACCTCATACCGCGTTAGGGCACCTCTAGCACCGATACTTGTCATGTCATGCATTGCTATGCATCCGCTTGCTTAAATATTTACTGCTTTCTCCCCCTCTTCTCTCGCTAGACCCCGAGACCGACGCTTGCGCTACCCAAGATGACTACGGAGTTGACGACCCCTCTCTCTTGCCGTGAGCAACCAGGCAAGCCCCCTTGATCACGGATATCGCCTATTCTACTCTATACTACTTGCATTAGAGTAGTGTAGCATGTTATCGCTACTGTTATACCTATCCTCGATGCATAGCTTTGTCCTTGCTACTCTTTGTTGTTACCTTTACCGCAATCCTACATGCTTAGTATAGGATGCTATTATTCCATCTGTGGCCCTACATTCTTGTCCTGTTGTGCTATACTTATCGGGCCGTCATCACTCGGGTGGTGATCACGGTATATACTATATACTTTATACATGATACATGTGGTGACTAAAGTCGGGTCGGCTTGTGGAGCACCATGAGTGGATCTTTACGGCGGGCGACAGGCAGAGTTGAGACCGCCTAGGAGAGAGGTGGGTCTGGCCCTGTTCGGCGTTCGCGGATACTTAACACGCTTAACGAGATCTTGGTATTTGATCCGACTCTGGCCATTTGGTCTATATGCACTAACCAACTACGCGGGAACAGTTATGGGCACTCGATGTCGTGGTATCAGCCGAAGCCTTCGTGACGTCGTGACGGCTGGCGGCCCGGATTGGAACGTAAGCCTGCTCTTGTATTAAGGGGATAGTTACGCTTCGGCGCCGCGTTACATAGTGTGGTGTGCTAAGGGCGATGGGCCCGGACCCCGTGGCGCTTAGGTTTAGACCGGCGTCGCTGACCTCTCTGTTGGCCTAGGTGGGGCTGCGGCGTGTTGATCTTCCGCGGCGAGCATGACCCAGAAAAGTGTGTCCGCCCAAATGGGATCAAGCGTCTTTGGGTTATGTGGTGCACCCTGCAGGGAAGTTAATCTATTCGAATAGCCGTGATCTTGATAGCAGGGCGACTTGGAGTTGTACCTTGACCTTATGACAACTAGAACCGGATACTTAATAAAACACACCCTTCCAAGTGCAGATACAACCCGGTGGTCGCTCTCTCTCGTGGTTACGAGGAGGGATCGCGGGTAGGATTATGCTATGTGATGCTACTTGGAGGACTTGATCTACTCTACGCCACATGTCGCAAAGGCGGAGGCTGCCGAGCGTAGTCTTGACGGGATTAGCTATCCCCCTCTTATTACGGCATTTTGCGATTCGGTCCACCGATATGGCCCTTTACACATATATCCATGCATATGTAGTGTAGCACCTTGCTTAAGCAGTACTTTGGATGAGTACTCACGCGGTTGCCTTTGTTCCCCTTTTCCCCCTTTCTTTACCCGATTGCTGCAACCAGGCCGATGGAGCCCAGGGGACGCGCCACCGTCGATGACGACTACTACCCGGAGGTGCCTACTACTACGTGCAGCCTACTGATGATTTACCATTGTGAGTAGTTAGGAGGATCCCAGCGGGAGGCCTGCGCCTCTTTCGATCTGTATCCCAGTTTGTGCTAGCCATCTTATGGCAACTTGTTTAACTTATGTCCGTATCAGATATTGTTGCTTCCGCTGACCTGCCTATGATCGAGCACTTGTATTCGAGCCCTCGCGACCCTGGCTTGTATTATGATGCTTGTATGACTTATTTTATTTTTAGAGTTGTGTTGTGATATCTTCCCGTGAGTCCTCGATCTTGATCGCACCGCTTATGCGTGTAACGATTAGTGTACCATTGAATTGGGGCGCCACAAGTTGGTATCGAGTTTGCCTGTAGGAATTCCCCTTCCAAACTCCTTGGCCGAAGTCGAGTCTAGTTATTGCAAAACTTTTACTAACTTGGCTGTGTGCCCATGGGCCCATGTCGCCATTGGTTGGTACTAGGATCTGTTACTCCTCGACCTTTACTCTGGGATTCTGAACTCTTCTATTCGGGTTAAACGATTTTTACTAACTCTGACTCTAGGTTCTCGATAATACTTTCTCCCGGAGAGCCTCTTCAGTCCGGATGATTACTTGGTGCACCGAAGTATTCTGAAGATACCTTCCGATATTCTCTCGAGACCTTGTGCCCATTGCTTCTGCAATTCCCTATGGATAAATACTTACACCTGTCGTTCTTACTTTATACCCAGTCGATCTTGTTATTACAAGATACCCCGAGAATATTTTGTGCCTACTGCCTTGCAGTTCTTTGCCACCTGAATACCCCTACGGATAATTTCTCGCACTTATCGAGTATCCGTTCTTTCCCAGTTGATTCATGTATTTCACAACTGTCTTCGAAATACCATTCGATCTTCCGAAAATTCTGGGCAACATATTGCTCTTGAAATTCTTGCTTGCTTGCATTATGGTTAATCCCATAAGTCTCGTAGTCTTATTGACATTCCTTGTCATTATCATTTTGAGTCTGTTGACTCAATATGTTTGCGGATACACGCAATCATCATTGATCCTTATAAATTACCTTTTCGACTGAGCTGCCATCCTTTTAACTGGAAATGATTCTCGACCAATCCAATTGTCGTTGTTTGTACCCTAAGGCTATTCAACTTAACCATCTCTAATCAGAGCATTGCTTCTGATCCCTTGATTTGGAAATCATAATTCCTTTACATTTGACAATTGAGTTAGTCAGTTGTTTCTATAATCTGATCTCCTTGCATTCTTCTTCCTCTAGTTGTGTACCGATGCTCACGTCAGATCCCTTGTGGACCACCAGATCCTTTGTTGGATTTTATCTGACAATGCCCTTCATATTCAATAACCTTGTGAGCCTTTCCTCCGATACATAATGCCTTTGGTAAATTGCATCCGCTGCTTTCTCAACCATGCTCTGCCTTCGAGCTTGAGTTAATTACTTCTAAAATATTCTGGTATATGATTCTAAGATGCCCCGATGGGTTGAACCTATGCCTTCCTTAATATGTGTGAACTTGAAAATTTTCACGAGTCGTACTCTTCTGGTATTTTGCCAGATAAAATTTCAACACTACAACTTCATTGAACGCGAGAAGTGAATGAAAGGTTGTGCATTGGAGAAGTGGGACTCGACCTTGAACTTGGTGTTCATGCCCATGGACACGATGTAGATCCTACCATAGAAGCTTCTTATAATAATAACTATTTCGTTGATATAATATCATCTGGTATACGTAGAATTGATCCTATGCAATCGTGGTTCCGACCATATTTTCTCTTTGATCCCATTTCTCGGACAAGTTAAAGCACTTGTCTTTTGCAAGTCAATACACCAAAGGTGCAACCTCTACCTTGATCTCTTTGTCGAGTATTACCCTCTGGTATCTCGAGAATATTTAAGAACTGTGTTGCATCTTATGAGTCTTCATCAACTATTATTTCTCACTGATTCCAATTTTCCTGGGTTCTGGGTTGTCGTCAACCGAGAACACTGATAAGTGAATCAATTCCGCATTTCGATTCAATAACTCTAAGTATTCTTCATTGCTTATGAGTTTATTAATCCTTCAAGTCATTGCTAGCCTGATCGGCTATATCATTATCGCATGTAATTTAAAGCGTGCTATCATTCATTCCGGCCCTCCCGGAGCACAATTTTCGGCGATGAGCTAAGCTTACGTTGACTTTCCTCGTCATATCATTTCGCCTTGAACAACAATCTTTATTCCGAGATTGTGATGTAACCGTGGTTCCAATAACCTTTTGCTTCATCATTCCTTTGACTTGGTGTCATCACCGATCGATTGCACCTTCTTGAAAACTCTCGGCAATTGTGTCGTGATCATCATCAACATTTTGACTCCTTCCGGGATATCAATGGAATTCTTGATGATAAGTGCCATCCTTGTTCCTTGGTAATTTGAGTTACCATCGCATTGACATCCTTACCTTCATTTCATCACAAACTTGATCATGTTATGGAGCTCCTTGCTAACCAACTTATGTTATGTTCTACCTTGGAGTATTACCATCTTTTATGTCAAGGATATTGTGAGAATTGCTCCACCTCTTGAGAATTCACGATATAGTAATACTTCTCGCCATCTCCATTCGCTTTCCGATCCCCGTGTTGTTTCTACCCGTAATACCGACAATTGAACTATGATGCGTGAATTCAAAACTTCTAGCAATCCTATTGCTTTGGAGTTAATGGTCGATATTTCATTCTTAGACCATTGGTTATCGAATCACCATTCTAACATTGATCATGATACCTAAGCCCATATTTCGGGTGCACCTTTCAACCAATGTTTAATTGTGTATGTTTTCCTTGAGCATACATCATTATATCTTTTGTTTTGACAAATGTTATATCCTTGTTCACATACTTGTGGAAATACATCTTTTTGGAAAACTCGATGAATTGTCGCTGAGTTCATAAGCTACCACCTTATCCCTTCATTGGTTTAATGATGAGCTCCTATTTCGGAACTCGCTTCCATAGTAAATTTCCCGAGAATCTTACAATGTCGTCTCGTCAATTTGTTTTGCACCTTTCCTTCTCAGGCATCCTGAGTCCGAGGTATCCTAAAACCGATCAGATCTGAATCTCGGTCAGATATGATGGTTGGAACATTTTTCCAAGAGTTATAACACTGGCCTTTTATGACCCGGTAAGGTGATGGCATGTCCAAAGACACCTGGCGGATGACCTGCTGTTATAGTTTCCTTATTAGCAAGGTTACCCATTCTTCCATGAGGAAATTATAAGACTTACTCTACAAGTTTTTCCTGATGGATCCTTCCTGTTTCCAAAGTATGATCTTCAATTACGATGACCATGTCAATGCTATTTCAAGCATGTCTATGGTACTGATTTTCAACAAGAGCATTTGAAGCCAATGCTAAATGTTTCTGCTAAATTATCCGCATAATCGTTGTATGGGTAATGTCATGAAATTCTCTCTCCCTTACCTAAAGGGCTTTCTAGATTATATCTTGTCACGGATATCATGCTCTGCTTGTCCTTGGGAAGGGTATACCCCTGGTACATGTGTCGAACACATTTTCCTTCCCATTGTTCCGTTTGATCTGATGATCACATTTTCCTTTCCATTGTTTTATTTAACCTTCCTTGTGATCCATATGATCTATGCAGTAATATTCGTTTGCTTATGTAAACACCTTGGTGTACAATTCTGTCAGCAAGAACCTGTTACTATTGTTAATGACATTTCGGTAGCCACCGATGGACGAGAACCTTGCCTATTGGCCCGCCTCGTTCAACGAGCAGGAAAATGGTTCTCTTCGTCCCTCGCCCTTGATACCGACATTGTTGCCAACATAACTGATAGGCTACCCTTTGACTTGTCTTGCTATCATGACCGTGCAAGATGTCAACGCTTCTTCCTACTTTTAACCACGCAGGGCCCATAACCCACAGTCCAAAGGATTGAAACTCGACTCTTCCAGACACCCCTCGCTTTGCAAGGTTATTCCTCACGCTTGGCTTCGTGTGTAATTCACGAGCCACCTTCCTAGTGATCTATTCGGTATCGGACATAATACTTATTCTCAAGTTACTCTGCACTTCTTTCACCCCTTGTGTCGGGCCATCGAACGATTGTCTACCCGCTTGAAACTTCTTATTGTACCATATTACTTTGCTCTCGGCATGTTTTTATTCGCTCAACTCGAGAGATACTCATATGTTCATTCGTGGGATAACCCCGATTTATTACTCCCTCGGTAGCGTTCTATCGTTGTCAAGCTACCCTTTCCTATTCGTGAAATGCGATGGAGCCCCAAGAAAGGATGTCAACATCGCCATGATGACCAAGCAGAGAAATGAAGACACCCACGTAATGGATCGACCTCTTCGAGGAGAGCAACCAAGACCGAGATGATTCGTTAGAATTTCGTAACCAAATCCATTCCCCGTCACTTCCCCCTCCTAAATCTCGGGACGAGATTTCATGTAGTGGAGGAGAATTGTGACGCCCGGACAATTAAGCTACAGTAATCCTCTGTTAATGATGCCACGTCACCACGGTAACTGTTGCTAATCTCGTGTTAGTTCGAGACCGATTCAAATTCAAATTCAAAATCAAATCAAGCGAAGAACGTTCTCAAAAAACTAAAACTAAAATGTTCTAAATGTGACAAATAAATTCATGAGTAATAATGTTGGAGAAACCAACATTTCTTGTAATATTTAAATGCACTAAAACAACCAAAACAGAGGGCAAAATAATTAATTAAATGCCTTTTATAAAGTTATAATAATATAACTAATTTAGTAGTGTGCCAAAATAATTGTGGCAGTGGACTAATTAGTAATACTAATTGAGGTGCCTGCTTTGGTATTTTATAAATCTAACATAAAAGAAACTTCAAGCGAAAACAATAAAGTAATAAAATAAATCAAAGGAAAATGTCTAAACAAAATAAAACAACATCAAAAAAAGGAAGAAAGACCCCCAACTGGGCCTCGGCCCAGCAGGCCATCGGGCCCCCAGGCCGGCCCAGTCGCCCTAGCGTAACCCCTCCCCACTCGGCGAACCCTAGCGCCACCCCACACCCCACACTGCTTCCACTCCTCCCCACGCCGTTCTCCTTCGCTTCTCGATCCAGATCTCGGATCGGGAAGAGAAATAAACCATGTGACCCGTCGCCGCCTCGATCAAGCTCGACCCAGCCTCCTCCCGCCAGCCACCCTGCTCCTCCCCGAGCTCGCCTCTCCCTCCTACACCCACCTCCGCCGCCATTCCTCAAGGCTGTAACCCTTCCCCGCCGACGATCGCTAAGCCCGACGCCGTGTCGCCATCGCGGCGCTAAGCGCCCGCCGACCACGCCTCCCCACCGATCGCCTCCCGTTCACGACGCCGTCGTCCTCCGCCCTCCGCCCCAAGCTCAGGTGCAACCCTCACGGCCCTCGTGGAGCCGCCACCTCCTCCTCCCTTTCTTCGCTCACCACGCCGCTGCGTCCCACCCCCGCCGCCACCGTGACTCCCTTTGTTGCTCAAGGCCGCACACATCGCTGCGCACACCGCGCCTTCCGGTCCACGTGGTGCCGCACCTCCTTTGCCTCTCGATGTGCCCACACGGCGCCCGGCTGCCTCCTCCCTTCTTTTGCTGCCTTGGCAGCAGCGTGCCTGCCCCTCGTCGGCCGCCCTACGGCCGGCAGCCCACGCCTCAAGGTAGGTGCTCGCGTGCCCATCCCTGGGTGGCTCGGTTGAGCCACTGACCGATGGGGCCCGCCCTGGGATAAGAACAAAATAAATAAATGTGTAAACAGAATAATGATAATAATCAATTTTTAATTAAAATTAATCAAGGTAGCTTAAATAACTAATTAACCTGTAATTAGCTTGATGTGTCCGTGAGAGTAGGGCCCCACCTCTAATTACACTGATTTAAGCAATTTGTTAAAACACATGGGACACTGACAGATGGGTCCCGTCAACTAATTATTCCAGTAAAAATGATCTGTTAAAATATCAGCCAATGACAGGTGGACCCCCTGTCTAGTTTGACCAAGTCAAACTGCTGACTAGACTAGCCTAGTCATTGACAGGAGGGTCCCACTAGACCCCTTTGACTAGTCAAGTTTCACTACCAATCGCTGATGGATTCTATCGATCGGGTAGTTGACTTAGTCAACTGTCCCCACTGTCGACCTCGGTAGACACTTCGGGTACACTTCTGTGTACCCATAGCATTTAAATACTAATTTAGTTTCGGATTAAATTAAACCCAGAAATTAGAAAATCATTTAAAACTTTGAAAATTATTATAAAATAATCCGTAACTCGGATGAAAATACTTTCTACATGAAAGTTGCTCAGAACGACGAGACAATTCCGGATACGCAACCCATTCGTCCGCCACACCCCCCTAACCTATTGAACTCGCAACTTTCCCCCTCCGGCTTCCCTGCCCGAAAACGTGAAACACCGGGGATACTTTCCCGGATGTTTCCCCTCTTCACCGTTATCACCTCATACCGCGTTAGGGCACCTCTAGCACCGATACTTGTCATGTCATGCATTGCTATGCATCTGCTTGCTTAAATATTTACTGTTTCTCCCCCTCTTCTCCGGCTAGACCCCGAGACCAACGCCATTGCTACCCAAGACGACTACGGAGTTGACGACCCTCTCTCTTGCCAGAGCAACCAGTGCAAGCCCCCTTGATCACGGATATCGCCTATTCTACTCTACACCGCTTGCATTAGAGTAGTGTAGCATGTTATCGCTTCTCGTTATACCTATCCCGATGCATAGCTTGTCCTTGCTACTATCATTGTTACCTTTTGCACTGCAATCCTACATGCTTAGTATAGGATGCTAGTATTCCATTTGTGGCCCTACATTCTTGTCCGTCTGCTGTGGTTATACTATCGGGTCGTGATCACTCGGGAGGTGATCACGGTATATACTATATACTTTATACATGATACATGTGGTGACTAAAGTCGGGTCGGCTTGTGGAGCACCCATGAGTGGATCTTTGTGGCGGAGCGGCAGTGGCAGGTTGAGACCGCCTAGGAGAGAGGTGGGCCTCGGCCCTGTTCGGCATTCGGATACTTAACACGCTTAACGAGATCTTGGTATTTGATCCGAGTCCGCCATTTGGTCTATACGCACTAACCAACTACTGGCGGGAGCAGTTATGGGCACTTTCGACGTCGTGGTATCGGCCCGAAGCCTTCGTGGCGTCGCCGGCGGCGGCGCAGCGCCCGGATTGGAACGTAAGCCTGCTCTTGTATTAAGGGGATAGTTACGCTTCCGCGTTCGCAGAACGTGCAGGTGTGCTAAGGCGATGGGCCTGCACTCCAGCGCTTAGGTTTAGAGCGGCGTCTTGACCTCTCTGCTGCCTAGATGGGGCTGCGACGTGTTGATCTTCCGCCACGGCATGACCCGTAAAAAAGTGTGTCCGTCCAAATGGTATCACTCGTGTTTGGTTATGTGGTGCACCCTGCAGGAAGTTAATCTATTCAATAACCGTGATCTTCGGTAACAGGACGACTTGGAGTTGTACCTTGACCTTATGACAACTAGAACCGGATACTTAATAAAACACACCCTTCCAAGTGTCAGATACAACCCGGTGGTCGCTCTCTCGTGAGTTACGTGAGGGGATCGCGGGTAGGATTATGCTATGCGATGCTACTTGGAGGACTTCAGTCTACTCTACGCTACATGCTGCAAGGCGGAGGCTGCGAAGCGTAGTCTTGGCTGTGATTAGCTATCCCCCTCTTATTCTCGGCATTCTGCAGCTTCGGTCCAATCGATATGGCCCTTTACACATATATCCATGCATATGTAGTGTAGCACCTTGCTTGAAATGCGTTGGATGAGTACTCACGGTTGCCTTTGTTCCCCTTTTCCCCTTTCTTTACTCCGATTGCTGCAACCAGCCGATGGAGCCTGTGGAGCTGACGCCACCGTCGATGATTTACTACTACCCCTGAGGTGCCTACTACTACGCAGCCCGGCCGATTTACGACCGACTGTGAGTAGTTAGGAGGATCCTGTGTGAGGCCCGCGCTTCTTCCGATCTCAGATCCCAGGGCTTTGTGCTAGCCATCTTATGGCAACTTGTTTAACTTATGTCTGCAGACTTCAGATATTGTTGCTTCCACTAACTCGCCTATGATCGAAAGCACTTGTATTCGGGCCCTCGAGGCCCCTGGCTTGTATTATGATGCTTGTATGATTTATTTTATTTTTAGAGTTGTGTTGTGATATCTTCCCGTGAGTCCCTGATCTTGATCGTACACGTTTGCATGTATGATTAGTGTACGATTGAATCGGGGGCGTCACAATAAACTATTTGACTAGCCATAGATTCATCAAAATAAGAAAACAACACACGAAAAACAGAATCTGCCAAAAACAGAACAGTCTGTAGTAATCTGTAACTAACGCAAACTTCTGGAACTCAAAAATTTCTAAAATAAATTGGTGGACCTGAGGAATTTGTCTAGTAATCATCTTCAAAATGAATCAACTAAATAGCATTCTCCAGTAAAAAGTTTTAGCTAATCTCGTGAGCGCTAAAGTTTCTGTTTTTTTACAGCATGATCATAAAGACTTCACCCAAGTCTTCCCAAAGGCTATACTAGGCACAAAGACTAATTAAAACACAAAACCACATCTAAACAGAACCAAAAATCAAGAAACTAAAATAAAATTGGGTTGCCTCCCAACAAGCTCTATCGTTTAACGCCCCTAGCTAGGCATGATGATTTCAATGATGCTCACAAAAAGATAAGAATTGAAACATAAAGAGAGCATCATGAAGAATATGACTAGCACATTTAAGTGTAACCTACTTCTTGTGCATAGGGATTTTTGTGAGCAAACAACTTATGGTAACAATAAACAACTAGCATAGGAAGGCAAAACAAGCATAACTTCAAAACTTTAAGCACATAGAGAGGAAACTTGATATTATTGCAATTCCTACAAGCATATGTTCCTCCCTCATAATAATTTTCAGTAGCATCATGAATGAATTCAACAATATAACCAGCACCTAAAGCTTTATTTTCATGATCTACTTGCATAGAAAATTTTCCACTCTCCACATAAGCAAAATTCTTCTCATTCGGAATAGTGAGAGTATCATAAGAGACTCGAATACTATAAATTGTTTCCACATTAAATGAGTAATGTTCAGAAAAAGGGTAATCATAATCATGAGAAGTTTTATAAATATAATCGTCACTACTCTTTATAGCATAAGTTTTATCACAATAATCATCATAAGTAGCAACTTTGTTCTCATCATAATCAATTGAAACCTCTTCCGAAATAGTGGATTCATCACTAAATAAAGTCATGACCTCTCCAAATCCACTTTCATAATTATCACAATAAGATTCAACCTCCTCCAAAATAGTGGGATCACTACTTCCTAAAGTTGACACTCTTCCAAACGCACTTTCATCAATATAATCATCATAAGTAGGAGGCATGCTATGATCATTATAAAATTGCATACCAAAACTTGGGAGACTAAAAATATCAATTTCAGCAAATATATTCTCAAAAACATCCTCTTCATCAAACATAGCATACCCAAGCTTGGGCCTTTTCATATCATAAGCATAATCACTCTCATCATTAATAGTATGATAGCACCAATAGTATAGCAATTATCATATTCTTCCAAGCAAGTGCCAAAAAGATTTTCAAGATCATAAGAAGTATCATTATCTTCCCAATCATAATCATCACAACAAGCAATAGGCATAACGAGATCATCATCAAGTGCGTCATCTTCCACAATTATTTTTGATTCATTTTCATGAGGCACAACAATAATAGGAGCAACATTATTTGGGAGAGATGTCTTTTTACCTCTCTTACCTTTTCTTTTCTTCTTCTTCACCATATCATGTGTGGGTTCAATCCTCTTTTTGGAGCTCCTTATTAATGAGATTGGTTGAATAGAAGGCTCCTCCTCGTTACCTGATTCATCATAAGAAATAATAGGAGGATATTAAAGTCTCTTCCCTTTCATTAGTATTCTCTTCATCCTCTATTTTTTTTCTTTTCTTTATGTAATTGGCAATATAAGGATTTTCAATGCAATTCACCGCACAATACATATAAATTTCTTCTAGATCAATATCGAGGCATTTCTCAAGGTTATATTCTGGAATAATCTTAGTCTGACATTTCATTTCTTCATAACCCAAAAGAAAACTAAGTTCATTATGATGTGCAAGGGAAATCAAGTCATCACAATTTTTGGACACGATTCGATCATGAAACAATTTGCATTTGATATTTAAATGACTGTGTTCATTGCAAAGTTCACAAGTATGGCTAAGAAATTTTAAATTTTCAGCACTAACATTAAGCCTTTCTTGCAACCATTTAGTTTCTAAATGCTTATGCCTCTTGCAATATCTATCTTCCCTATTTGGTGTGTACTTGCAAACCCAATACACTCCACAAAAATCGACATGCTTATAAGAGATATTTTCATCATGACTAGTGCAATCATCATTAGTACTATGGATATTCAAGGATTTCATACTAACAACATTGCAATCATGCTCATCATTCAAAGATTCAGTGCCAAACATTTTAATGCATTCTTCTTCTAACACTTTGGCACAATTTTCCTTTCCATCATACTCACGAAAGATATTAAAAAGATGAAGCGTATGAGACAAACTCAATTCCATTTTTTTGTAGTTTTCTTTGATAAGCTAAACTAGTGCTAAAACAAGAAACAAAAATATTCGATTGCAACATCTAAAGATATACCTTCAAGCACTCACCTCCCTGGCAACGGCGCCAGAAACTGCTTAGTTGACGGGGTGTGAGTGCCGCCATAGCCTCCCAAGAACGGCGCCTTTAAAACTAGCTTGATGTCTACTACACAACCTTCTTCTTGTAGATGTTGTTGGGCCTCCAAGTGCAGAGGTTTGTAGGACAGTAGCAAATTTCCCTCAAGTGGATTACCTAAGGTTTATCAATCCGTGGGAGGCATAGGTTGAAGATGGTATCTCTCAAACAACCCTACAACCAAATAACAAAGATTCTCTTGTGTCCCCAACACACCCAATACAATGGTAAATTGTATAGGTGCACTAGTTAAATGAAGAGATGGTGATACAAGTGCAATATGGATGGTAGATATAGGTTTTTGTAATCTCAAAATATAAAAACAGCAAGGTAACTAATGATAAAAGTGAGCACAAACGGTATTGCAATGATAGGAAACAAGGCCTAGGGTTCATACTTTCACTAGTGCAAGTTCTCTCAAGAATAATAACATAATTGGATCATATAACTATCCCTCAACATGCAACAAAAAGTCACTCCAAAGTTACTAATAGCGGAGAACAAATGAAGAAATTATTGTAGGGTACGAAACCACCTCAAAGTTATCCTTTCCGATCGATCTATTCAAGAGTCCATAGTAAAATAACACGGACTATTCTTTCTGCTCGATCTATCATAGAGTTCATACTAGAATAACACCTTAAGACACAAATCAACCAAAACCCTAATGTTACCTAGATACTCCAATGTCACCTCAAGTATCCATGGGTATGATTATACGATATGCATGACACAATCTTAGATTCTTCTATTCAACCAACACAAAGAACTTCAAAGAGTGCCCCAAAATTTTTACCAGAGAGTGAAGACGAAAACGTGTGCCAACCCCTATGCATAGGTTCATGGGAGGAACCCGCAAGTTGATCACCAAAACATACATAAAGTGAATCAATAGAATAACCCACTGTCACCACGGTTATCCCAAGCAAGACATACATCAAGTGTTCTCAAATCATTAAAGACTCAATCCGATAAGACAACTTCAAAGGGAAAACTCAATCCATTACAAGAGAGTAGAGGGGGAGAAACGTCATAAGATCCAGCTATAATAGCAAAGCTCGCGATACATCAAGATCGTATCACCTCAAGAACACGAGAGAAAGAGAGATCAAACACATAGCTATCGGTACATACCCTCATCCTCGAGGGTGAACTACTCCCTCCTCGTCATGGAGAGCGCCAGAATGATGAAGATGGCCACCGGTGAGGGTTCCCCCTCCGGCAGGGTGCCGGAACAGGGTCCCGATTGGTTTTTGGTGGCTACAGAGGCTGGCGCCGGCGGAACTCCCGATCTATTCTGTTCCCCGATGGTTTTAGGGTATATTGGTATATATAGGAGGAAGAATACGTCGGCCGGAGCCACGAGGGGCCCACGAGTGTGGAGGGCACGACCGGGGGTGGGCACGCCCTGCCTCGGCCTTCCTCGTTGATCTCTCAAGTGCACTCCAAGTCTCCCGGATTGCTTTCTTTCTAAAAATAACTTTCCCTAAGGTTTCATTCCGTTTGGACTCTCTTTAATTTTCCTTTTCTTAGAAACACTGAAACAAGGGGAAAAACAGAAATCTAGCACTGGGCTCTGGGTCAATAGGTTAGTCCCAAAAGTGATATAAAAGTGCATAATAAAGCCCATAAACATCCAACATGGATAATATAATAGCATGAATACTTCATAAATTATAGATACGTTGGAGACGTATCAGGGTTCTCTCCCCCACTCTCCCGGTGGCGCCGGAACGCTATCGGGGCAAGGGTCGTGACGGCGATCTACATCAACAATCTTGCTACCGTCATCACCAACTCTCTCCCCCTCTATGCAGCGGTGTAACACCCCTTCTCTCCGCTGTAATCTCTACTTAAACATGGTGATCAACACTATATATTATGTCCCAATGATATGTGGTTATCCTATGATGTTTCAGTAGATCCGTTTTGTCCCGTGGGTTAATCGTGATCTTGGTTGGTATGATTGTATATTTTATTTGTGGTGCTGTCCTACGGTGCCCTCCGTCTCGCGCAAACGTGAGGGGCCCCCACTGTAGGGTGTTGCAATATGTTCATGGTTTTCTTATTGTCAGTGTTGCGGGGGTGACAGCGGCCTAAACGCGGATAAGTGGGTTATGATGTATGGGAGTAAAGAGGACTTGATACTTAATGCTATGGTTGGGTTCACGACCTTAATGATCTTTAGTAGTTGCAGATGCTTGCTAGGGGTCCAATCATAATTGCATATGATCCAAGTAGAGAAAGTATGTTAGCTCATGCCTCTCCCCCTTAAAAAATTACAAGAATGATTAGATGTACTTGTTATCGATTGCCTTGGGACGAATGACTTTCTTGTTGACAAAAGCTATCTACTTTTACTACCTTGCAATTTATTCTTAGTTTAATTCTCGCAAGGTACTCATATTTTAATTCTCGCAGAATAGTTTCATACTTGTTTTGGGTAAAGTAAACATCAAGTGTGCGTAGAGTTGTATCAGTGGTCGATAGAACTTGAGGGAATATTTGTTCTACCTTTAACTAGCTCCTCCTTGGGTTCGACACTCTTATTTATCGAAGAAGGCTACAAACGATCCCCTATACTTGTGGGTTATCATGGCTCTCCTAACCCTAACTCCAGCACTATAAATCCTCAAATATCCCCCCTATACCAGAGGGCACACAAAAATACTTTTCCGCCGCCACAATCTTCTGTTCTCGTGAGATCCCATCTTGGGGCCTTTTCCGACACTCTGCTGGAGGGGGATTCGATCATAGAGGGCCTCTACACAAACCTTGTTGCCCTTTCGATGATGTGTGAGTAGTTTACCATAGACCTACGGGTCCATAGCTAGTAGCTAGCTGGCTTCTCCTCTCTCTTTGATTTGCAGTACAATGTTCTCCTCGATGTTCTTGGAGATCTATTCGATGTACTCTTCTTTTGTGGTGTGTTTGTTGAGATCCGATGAATTGTGGATTTATGATCAAATTATCTATGAATATTATTTGAGTCTTCTCTAAACTCTTTTATGCATGATTAAGATAGCTTTGTATTTCTCTCCGATCTATCGAATTGATTAAGATAGCTTTTTATTTCTCTCCAATCTATCGATTTGGTTAGGCCAACTAGATTAGTTGTTCTAAATGGGAGAGGTGCTTTGTGGTGGGGTCAATCTTGTGGTGTCCTCACTCAGTGACAGTAGGGGTAGCTGTCGGGGAAGCTGATCGTGACCCACGAACACCTATGGGACCGGCGGACCGAGTCCCTTTTGTCTGGGGGGAAGCGGAGATTGCACGAAGAGCAGATCGAGGCGATGCACACGAGCAGTTTACCCAGCTTCGGAGCTCTCCGGAGAGATATTACTCCTATTGCTGCTTGTCTGATTATCTTGTGTTCTTGATAGGGAGCAATGAGAGCTACAAAACCTAGCTTGAGTGTCTCTAGTCTCGAATAAGTCGAACCTCTCCTACGTTGCGCATGGGCCTCCTTTTATAGGCTCCAAGGGGTCACCACAGGTGGCAACGTAAACAAGGACAAAATGGGAAAATGAGTTGCGGTTGGTACAGCTACTTTGTACAAGTGTATTCTACCTAACTCGACGGGCAAGGGACAAAACAATAAATGCCCGTCATGTCGCCTAAACAAAGTGTAGAAAGGGACCGTCTGGGGCGCCCACCGCCACCACGATGGTACTCCTGTCATTGCTTACCGCTGCTCTCCGCTGGCTGCCTGACCTCTTGACACGCATGTTCGAGATGGTCCCATGGCGACATCGTTGGTGGATGAGCCGAGCAGAGATGAAGAGAGGTTGCTCGTCAAGGGTAAGCGCCTTTGCCGCTGAATCCTTGCCGCGCTCGAAGCTTGTCGCTCATAGCCTTCCCGGCAAGCTCCTCTTGCCGGGTCTTGTCTTCTGGGCCTTGAGGTGGCCTTCAAGCAAGCTCCTCTTGTCAGGGCCTCGTCTCCGTGGCTTAAATACTTTGTTCTTGAATGGTTCCAAAGGAACCACAGAGGACATTGGCGGTCACTAGGCAAGCCTTGCCGCGGGGTGCTGCGGCTGCCCGTGCACGAGTTCGGGATACTAGGGTACCCCTACTCTAGTACACCGACAGGAGCCCCCGGCTCGGGCTATACACGGCCGAAGCTGTTGGGCCAGGCCCAAAATAACAGGCACGGCACGCGGCCTCAGATCACGTCGTAACTCGCTCCGACCCACCACGCCCCCACTTAACAAAGCACTCGCCGAACGTGGGCGCCGTGGGGAGAGATCGTGGGGGTTTCTTTAATTGGAAAAGCGGAACGTCCGCCCCCTCTCCCTCCTTATAAACAGGGGAAACAGGGGCAGGACGCTCACCTCGCCATTTGCTGTCCCATCTTGAAAACCACCGCCGCTCCCCTTCTTCTCTAGCTCGAAGAGAGCAACGCCCGCCCCCATCGCCACCAACGCCATCAACGACGCCGGTCTCCTCCACCACCTCCGCCATGGCTCAAAGTCGACAAGGGAAGGGCGTGAAGTCGCCGAGGCGCAGCCGGCTCATGGGCGCTGCGAAAGGAGTGGGCCCTCTTCCCCCAGCTCGACGCCAAGGAGCTGAGGAGGGCTACTACCTCTTCCGGTCGACGGAGACGCGATGCATCCGCCGCACGAAGGTACTCTTCGCCACAAGATCGAAGTCGCCTGAAGCGGGTACCTTCTTCGCGGTCTTCTTCTATTGTGGCTCACGCCCGCCTCTTCTCTGAAGTTCTTTTGCGATATCATGAACACCTACGGGTTTCGCCTCCTTGATTTCACCCCCAACGCTGTCCTCGACCATGGCGGTTTTCGCACACCTCTGCGAAAAACTTTGTCGGAGTCCACCCAAACGTAGCCCTTTTCCGCCACTTCTTCATGCCCCGCTGGCCGAGAGAGGAGAGCCACTTGTCGGAGGGATTGCTTGGATCTCCGTGGATCGACAAGAAAGAATCCTATCTCGGAAGGAGAGCTCCGCAGCAAGTGGGAGGAGTGGAGAGCCGATTGGTGTTGGATCGTTGAGGAGAACCCGCAAGACTTTGATCGCCCAGCCGCCTAAACTCCCATAGTGCGCGGCAATGATTGGAGCAACTTGGCGCCGGAGGATGCTAGGTTGAAGATTGTCGTGACTCGGATCTTGCGCCAAAGTGCTTGCCGTGACTTCACTGTGAGGCGCAGCTTGGCGCAGATTTCCTTCGGCCGCAGACGCTTCCCTTGCAGGAGAGGAGGAGACCTGCTTGGGAGTTCCAAAACCCGGCGGATATCATGAGGTTGCGCCTGGCCTCAACTGGAATTTCACCGCCTTGGAGTTGGACGCAATGCTTCGAGTTGTTCAAGAACGACCCCGATCACCCCGTAGTGGTTTATGTTGCCGAGGGGTCGCCCCATTGTGCAACAATTCTTCGCTTCAACCGCATTCGCGCCCATGATGCCCTTTGTGCGATTCGCGATGAGATCGCTCCAACCTAGCAAGAGCTCGCGGACGACGCCGCGGCGCTTCTTCGATAGCTTGGTAGAAGTGCCGATCCGCGCCGACGAAAGCAGAAGTGGCTCACCCGCGACACCAATTCACCGACACCGAGATGCAGCGACATTGCCACTGTGTTGGATGAGGCGGCAAGAATGGCTGATACCGGGCGAATCTGGTTCACCGTGGAGGAGGCAGAGGGTAGCAGAGGCGGCAAGCCTTGCCGACGAGAGGAGCTTGCCGGGCGAGGAGGAGCAGGCCGAGCCCGGGTTGAGCCGAGCGAGTCCGCCGAGGGCGCCTCCTCCACACCTCGAGTAGCTATCGCGAGCGGAGCCCGCAGCTCCACCAAGAAGGCGCCTCCGCAAGGCTGGGAAGTGACGGGCGGCAGACGGCCAACAGCCGCTAGCGGCTGCAGGCGTCAAGGCGCTTCCATCAAGGTAAGCATCAAGCCAGCTGGGAGCAGCCCACACCGCCGCAACAACTGAGGCGGGATCTTCTCAGGCCACCGCTGCCAATCCCGCCAAGCGGCCAAGGGAAACTACTCTTCCACCTCTTCGCACCGGAGGCGAGCCGGAATTTGATCTCTCCGCGCTCAGCTCCAACGAGGAAGAAGAAGAAGAGTAAGCTTCTATGCTGTGTTTGTATTTCTTCAATTTGATTGTTTTGTCTTGTATCTGATTTGCTTCATTCTGAACTCTTTCCTTTTCAGGGCGCTGGTCCAGAGAGCGTCGAAGAGAGCCAAGACCCCGGTGGTTGTCATCGAAGATGATCCCTGCGGCAACAGGAGGCGATCTGAGACCCCTTGCCGGACCCGGCAACTTATTTCAGTAGCCCTCAAAGACAGCCCCCAACGTAAGTACATGGTTTATTTCTTACGGTTAGGCGTGCATGGGTGCTCCTTCTTTGCTGATATCCGACTTGTTGATTTGTGTAGGAGCAGAGCAGCCTCATCAGGAGGGCCCGGAAGCCGCTCCCGAAATACCATCTGCTTCAACTACGCCACCAAGGGAGAATTCCCCGGCGAGGGAGCGTTCTCCGGCAAGGGATGCTTCTCCGACAAGGGAAGCCTCTCCGACAAGGGGCAGCGCCGGCGATCCTTCGGTGGTTGAGACCGCGGCCACAGATCCCATCACAGGTAATCCCTTTAGACCGAAAATTTCCCTTGGGCTCTTTTTCTTCTGTTTTTCTTTTCGAACATTTGCTTGACTGTTCTTTCTTTTTCTGATCGCCGATCCATCTCGCCGCAGAGCCGATGGAGACCGAGGTTGCCGGGCGAGGAGGACGCCAAGGCAACACCGCATAACGCCGCCACCATGGAGGAAGAGGTCAAGGCCGATGGGTCCGCCGCGCAGGAGGCCGCCAAGGCCGCCACGCAAAGGCTGGCGAGGGGTCTGGTGATCGTGATTGACGCACTTCGAGGTCGCAGGAGCGCCAGCGCCACGCCGATCGCCGATCCTCCGCCACCGAGCAGCTGCCAGTTCGAAGAGCTCCCCAGCCCGGCGCTTATCTCAAGGCCGGCGACGGGCGTTTTCATCAAGCTCCTCGGGCGCCGAGCCTGTGGCGCCATCGAGGGGGAGACCTTTGACGAAGAGCTGCCGCCTCACCGGGTTGACGTTGGTTGACGCGCCAAGCAGCAAGCAGCCGGGCGAAGTTCGAGGAGGAGCAGTGGCCGAAGAAGTTGGCGCCGCTTCTACCGCGCCCGGCAAGCCAAGCTGGAGTCCCGGGAAGCACTTGTCGCGAGGGCGGGAGCAGACATGGAGAAGCGCGCAGAAGAGCTCCGGGGCGCCAATCAAGAAGCTCTCCGGAACGTAGCAGAAGAGCGGGAGCAACTCTCCGAAGAGCGCACAGCCTTCATCCTTGAGAAGGCTGAGGTCGAGGAGCAGCAACGGCTTGTTGCCGAGAAGCTATCTGCGCAAGAAGGTGAGTTGGCGCAGCGGAAGATCAACCTTGACAGCTATGAGGAAGAGCTTGCCGCGCGCGAGCAATCAATTGGCGGAGCTCTCAAGGAAGCGAAGGACGCTGACGCAGCTGCTGAGGCCGCCAAGAAAGAGCTGGAAACGAAGGTGACGCAGCTGGAGGCCAACCTCCAGAAGAGCGGCGAGGAGCTTGCCGCGCTGAAGCACGAGCGCGAGAAGGATGCCTACACTCTTGGCGAGTTGGAGGGCCGTCTCGCTGAAAGGATCAAAGAGCTCGATGCCGCCAAGGACTCCAAGGCAGACCTTGAGCTGAAGCTGACCACCCTGATGGAGACGCTGGACGGCGCCAAGGAGCGGGAGGTGGCCCTGTTGGAGACGATCAAGACCAACGAGGAGCTGCTGACGAGTGCCACGACTGCCCAGAACACCTTCAGAGAGAACGTGATGCACTGGACGGAGGGTCTTGTGGATACTGCCGCCGCCATCGTCAAGGAGCTAATGGAGCTGGGGATGGTGGATCTTGGGTACTCTTCCGACGAGCGCCTCCAACCCAGCGCCAAGCTCACTGCTCTCAAGGGCGCAGGACGGCTCTCCGGCTCCGGAAGAGATCCCAAAGCAGCTGGCCGAGGAATCGCGCCAGATCTGTGCGGGAGCTTCCGTAAGGTGTTGATGAAGGTGGCCTTCCGAATCCAGGCCTCAACCTCAACGGCGCCCCGTGATCCTTGCCGCCAGATGCCGATGTGGAGGCGCCAAAGCCCTTGTCGCACCCATTATGGACAAGGTGGGCAAGATAGAGGGTTGATGGCGCACTGCAGAGACTAGGCCGCCAAATTTATCTTTCCCTTGTCGCTGCCGATCATGTTTAGGAGAACGATTTATTAGATCTCGACAAGTTATTTTGTAATATACTCTATCTTAGGCAACGATTGCAATGTTATTTCCTTTACTTGATTCCTTCCTTTGTATGTTTGTGCCTCACGCTTAGGGAACTTGTCGGGCGCTGCACCTTTTTCCATGAAGCGCTGAGTGAACGTCGCCAGTTTTGTCGGGCGCGCCGCTCCGACAAGCAACCTTGTCGTAACTAGTTGCAGCTCACTTAAGTTGTCGAGCGGACTCGAAACAAAGTAAGGGCGCAAACTAGCTACGAGTTGGTTCCTCCGTGCACAGGTTTTCCATACAAAGTACTATCGTTCGAGGAAGATAACTTAAAAAATTTTAAAATCTGATTGCTCAAACTTTGGCAACTTAGCTTTTCTGTCGTTTGCTTCCCGGCAAGGCGATACTTCCTCGAGCGACGCTTGGTGGCCCACACCATTATCTTCTCCTGAAGCTGATCGTGACCCACGAACACCTATGGGACCGGCGGACCGAGTCCCTTTTGGTTCGGTGGGGGGGCGGAGATTGCACGAAGAGCAGATCGAGGCGATGCACACGAGCAGTTTACCCAGCTTCGGAGCTCTCCGGAGAGATATTACTCCTACTTCTGCTTGTCTGATTATCTTGTGTTCTTGATAGGGAGCAATGAGAGCTACAAAACCTAGCTTGAGTGTCTCTAGTCTCGAATGAGTCGAACCTCTCCTACGTTGCGCATGGGCCTCCTTTTATAGGCTCCAAGGGGTCACCACAGGTGGCAACGTAAACAAGGACAAAATGGGAAAATGAGTTGCGGTTGGTACAGCTACTTTGTACAGTGTATTCTACCTAACTCTGACGGCAAGGGACAAAAACAATAAATGCCCGTCCATGTCGCCTAAACAAAGGCGTAAAGGGACTGCTGTGGGCGCCACCGCTTGCCACGATGGTATCATTGCCGCCGCCATCACGCTTCTCCGCCGCTGCAGACACCTCTTGACACGCATGCTCGAGATGGTCCCATGGCGACATCGCTGGTGGATGAGCCGGAGCGGAGATGAAGAGAGGTTGCGCCGCTGCTGAATCCTTGCCGCCTCGGAAGCTTGTCGCCACCAGCCTTCCCGGCAAGCTCCTCTTGCCGGGTCTTGTCTTCTCGGGCCTTGAGTGGCCTTCCGCAAGCTCCTCTTGCCGGGCCTCGCCTCCGTGGCTTAAATACTTTGTTCTTGAATGGTTCCAAAGGAACCACGGAGTACATTGGCGGTCACTAGGCAAGCCTTGTCATGGGTGCTGCATTGTTGCCCGTGCACGAGTTTGGGATACTAGGGTACCCCTACTGTAGTACACCGACAGTAGCGAGGCACGTATTGTATTGTTTCCATTGAGGATAAAAATATGGGTTTTTTTTACCATATTGATTGGATCTATCCCTCTACATCTGTCATCTTGCTTAAGGCATTACTCTGTTCTCATGAACTTAATACTCTAGATGCAGGCAGGAGTCGGTCGATGTGTGAGTAATAGTAGTAGATGCAGGCAGGAGTCGGTCTACTTGTCACGGATGTGATGCCTATAATCATGATCATTTCCTTGGATGTCGTCATAATTATGTGCTTTTCTATCAATTGCTCAACAATAATTTGTTTGCCCACCGTATGCTTTCATCAAGAGAGAAGCCTCTAGTAAAACCTATGGCCCCCGGGTCTATTTTCCATCATATATTTTCAGATCTATAAAACGAAAAACCCAAAAATACCTTGCTGAAATTTATTTATATTTACTTTATTTTTGCCTTTTATGTATCTTTTATATCTATCTCTATTAAATCTCACTCTTGCAAGTGACCGTGAAGGGATTGACAGCCCCTATTTCGCGTTGTGTGCAAGTGTTTGTTAGTTTGCGCAGGTGTGTATATTGGAAACTTTCTTGTGCCTCTGATACGTCTCCAACGTATCTATAATTTTTTATTGTTCCATGCTATATTATATTCTGTTTTGGATGATTAATGGGCTTTATTATACACTTTTATATTTTTTTGGGACTAACCAATTAACCGGAGGCCCAGCCTAAATTGCTGTTTTTTTTGCCTATTTCAGTGTTTCGCAGAAAAAGAATATCAAATGGAGTCCAAACGGAATGAAACCTTCGGGAACGTGATTTTCGGAACAAAAATGATCCCAAGGACTTGGAGTATACATAAAGCAATCAACAAGGAGAGCACGAGGCAGGGGGTGCGCCTACCCCCCAGGCGCGCCCTCCACCCTCGTGGGGCCCACGTTTCTCCACCGACGTACTTCTTCCTCCTATATATACCTACGTACTCCCAAACCATCAGAGGCATCCATGAAAATTTAGTTCCACTGCCGCAACCTTCTCTGCATTCGTGAGATCCCATCTTGGGCTTTTTCCCGGCGCTCTCACGGAGGGGGCATTGATCGCGGAGGGCTTCTGCATCAACACCATAGCCTCTCCGATGATGTGTGAGTAGTTTACCTCAGACCTTCGGGTCCATAGTTATTAGCTAGATGACTTATTCTCTCTCTTTGGATCTCAATACAAAGTTCTCCTCGATTCTCTTGGAGATCTATTTGATGTAACTCTTCTTTTGCGGTGTGTTTGTCAAGACCGATGAATTGTGGGTTTATGTTCAAGTTTATCTATGGACAATATTTGAATCTCCTCTGAATTCTTTTATGTATGATTGGTTATCTTTGCAAGTCTCTTCGAATTATCAGTTTGGTTTGGCCTACTAGATTGATCTTTCTTGCAATGGGAGAAGTGCTTAGCTTTGGGTTCAATATTGCAGTGTCCTTTCCCAAAGGATGCTAGGGCAAAGAAGGGCACATATTGTATTGTTGCCATCGAGGATAAAAATATGGGGTTTATATCATATTGCATGAGTTTAACCCTCTACATCATGTCATCTTACTTAAAGCATTACTCTGTTCTTATGAACTTAATAGTCTAGATGCATGCTGGATAGCGGTCGATGTGTGGAGTAATAGTAGTACATGCAGGCAGGAGTCGGTCTAGTTGTCACGGACGTGATGCCTACATAGATGATCATACCTAGATATTCTCATGACTATGCTCAATTCTATCAATTGCTCGACAGTAATTTGTTCACCCACCGTAATACTTATGCTATCTTGAGAGAAGCCACTAGTGAAACCTATGGCCCCCGGGTCTATTTTCCATCATATTAATCTTCCAACACTTAGTTATTTCTTTTGTCGTTTATTTTGCTTTGCATCTTTATCATAAAAATACCAAAAATATTATCTTATCATATCTATCAAATCTCACTCTCATAAGTGACCGTGAAGGGATTGACAACCCCTTTTTCGCGTTGGTTGGGAGGTTCTTATTTGTTTGTGTAGGTGCGCGGGACTCGCGCGTGGTCTCCTATTGGATTGATACCTTGGTTCTCAAAACCGAGGGAAATACTTACGCTTACTTTTACTGAATCACCCTTTCCTCTTCAAGGAAAACGAACGCAGTGCTCAAGATGTAGCAAGAAGGATTTCTGCCGCCGCTGCCGGGAGTCTACGACAAGTCAAGACATACCAAGTACCCATCACAAACTCTTATCCCTCGCATTACATTATTTGCCATTTGCCTCTCGTTTTCCTCTCCCCCACTTCACCCTTACCGTTTTATTCGCCCTCTCTTTTCCGTTCGCCTCTTTTTCGCTTGCTTCTTGTTTGCTCGTGTGTTGGATTGCTTGCTTTTGTCATGATAGCTCTACCTAAATTTGGTGATCTTCACCTTAAAAGGTTAGAAGAGATCGAAAGCAACGTTAGGAGTTTTATGACTTTACAATTCGAGCATAATAATTTCTTTAGAAACGAGCTGAAGGAACAAAAAAGTTTTATGGGATATATGAATAAAGAGCTCGATGATATGTCTAAGGAATTTTATGGTTTAAAATCTCAGATTGCTCATCTCAAAAAACTAATAGCTGAAGTTTCGAGTAAACACGCCACCTTAGTCAATCACATGGCCGCTACACCAGAAAGTTTCTATGAAAATAAAGATGAAGATCTAAATAGCTGAAGTTATTGATGTGTCTCCTATTAAATCTTTGTTTTGCAATATGAATCTTGATAATGATGGGACTGAATATGAGTTACCTTTACCTAGAAGGCGTCCCAAAAATTCGGAGTTTTTAGAGCTTGATGATAAAATTGGTAAAAGTGGGATTGAAGAAGTTAAAACTTTAGATATTAATGAACCCACTATTTTGGATTTCAAGGAATTTAATTATGATAATTGCTCTTTGATAGATTGTATTTCCTTGTTGCAATCCGTGCTAAATTCTCCGCATGCTTATAGTCAAAATAAAGCTTTTACTAAACATATCGTTGATGCTTTGATGCAATCTTATGAAGAAAAACTTGAGTTGGAAGTTTCTATCCCTAGAAAACTTTATGATGAGTGGGAACCTACTATTAAAATTAAAATTAAAGATCATGAATGCTATGCTTTGTGTGATTTGGGTGCTCTCGCTTCCACGATTCCAAAAACTTTGTGCGATTTGTTAGGTTTCCATAATTTGATGATTGCTCTTTAAACTTGCACCTCATGGATTCCACTATTAAGGAACCTATGGGAAGAATTAATGATGTTCTTATTGTTGCAAATAGGAATTATGTGCCCAGAGATTTTATTGTTCTTGATATAGATTGCAATCCTTCATGTCCTATTATTCTTGGTAGACCTTTCCTTAGAACGATTGGTGCAATTATTGATATGAAAGAAGGGAATATTAGATTCCAATTTCCGTTAAGGAAAGGCATGGAACACTTCCCTAGAACGAAAATAAAATTACCATATGAATCTATTATGAGAGCTACTTATGGATTGCCTACCAAAGATGGCAATACCTAGATCTATCATTGCTTTTATGCCTAGCTAACGGCGTTAAACGATTGCGCTTGTTGGGAGGCAACCCAATTTTATTTTAGTTTTTTTCTTTTTGCTTCTATTTAGGTATAAATCTTTGATCTAGCCTCTCGTTAGATTTGTTTCTATACTTTAATTAGTGTTTGTGCCAAGTTAAACCTATATGATCTTCTTGGATAATAGTTATTTGATCTTGCTGAAAACTCGAGAAACTTTCTGTTCACGAAAACAATTGTTAAAAATCACCAGAACGTGATAAAATACTGATTCCAATTGCTGCTGATCAATAAACAAATTTTCCAGGCCTTCCTATTTTGGTAGATTTTTCTGAGTTCCAGAAGTTTGCGTTAGTTACATATTACTACAGACTGTTCTATTTTTGACAGATTCTGTTTTTCGGGTGTTGTTTGCTTATTTTGATGAATCTATGGCTAGTAAATAGTTTATAAACCATAGAGAAGTTGGAATACAGTAGGTTTAAAAACCAATATAAATAAAGAATGAGTTCATTACAGTACCTTGAAGTGGTGCTTCGTTTTCTTTCGCTAACGGAGCTCACGAGATTTTCTGTTAAGTTTTGTGTTGTGAAGTTTTCAAGTTTTGGGTAAAAGATTTGATGGATTATGGAACAAGGAGAGGCAAGAGCCTAAGCTTGGGATTCCATGGCACCCTCAAGATAATCTAAGGACACCAAAAGTTGAAGCTTGGGGATGCCCCAGAAGGCATCCCCTCTTTGTTTTTTGTCCATCGGTAACTTTACTTGGAGCTATATTTTATTCATCACATGATATGTGTTTTGCTTGGAGCGTCTTGTATGATTTGAGTCTTTGTTTGTTAGTTTGCCACAATCATCCTTGCTGTACACACCTTTTGAGAGAGACACACATGATTCGGAGTTTATTAGAATACTCTTTGTGCTTCACTTATATCTTTTGAGCTATATAGTTTTTGCTCTAGTTCTTCACTTATATCTTTTAGAGCACGGTGGTAGATTTGTTTTATAGAAATTATTGTTCTCTCATACTTTACTTATATCATTTTGAGAGTCCTACAAAACAGCATGGTAATTTGCTTTAATTGAGAAATTAGTCCTAATATGCTAGGTATTCAAGATTAGTAAAATTTCTTATGAGTGTGTTGAATACTAAGAGAAGTTTGATGCTTGATGATTGTTGAGATACGGAGGTGGTGATATTAAAGTTGTGCTAGTTGAGTAGTTGTGAATTTGAGAAATACTTGTGTTGAAGGTTGCAAGTCCCGTAGCATGCACATATGGTAAACGTTATGTAACAAATTTGAAACATGAGGTGTTCTTTGATTGTCCTCCTTATGAGTGGCGGTCGGGGACGGCGATGGTCTTTTTCCTACCAATCTATCCCCTAGGAGCATGCACGTAGTGCTTGCTTTCTCTGATGACTTGTAGATTTTGCAATAAATATGTGAGTTCTTTATGACTAATGTTGAGTCCATGGATTATACGCGACTCTTACCTTCCATCATTGTTAGCATCTTGATGCGTGCATTGCCCTTTCTCACCTTGAGAGTTGGTGCAAACTTCGCCGGTGCATCCAAACCCCGTGATACGATATGCTCTATCACACATAAGCCTCCTTATATCTTCCTCAAAACAGCCACCATACCTACCTATTATGGCATTTCCATAGCCATTTCGAGATATATTGCAATGCAACTTTCCACCGTTCCATTTATCGTGACACGCTTCATCATTGTCATATTGCCTTGCATGATCATGTAGTTGACATCGTATTTGTGGCAAACCCACCATGCATATTATAAATGCCACTCTTGATTTATCGCCCATCCCGGTACACCACCAGAGGCATTCATACAGAGTCATACTTTGTTCTAGTATCGAGTTGTAATCATTGAGTTGTAAATGAACAGAAGTGTGATGATCATCATTCATAGAGCATTGTGCCAATAAAAAAAGAGAAAGGCCAAAAGGAAAAAAGGAAGGCCCAAAAAAAGGGAAAATAAATAAAAAGGGGCAATCCTACTATCCTTTTTTCCATACTTGTGCTTCAAAGTAGCACCATGATCTTTATGATAGATAGTCTCTTGTTTTGTCAATTTCATATACTAGTGGGAATTTTTCGTTATAGAACTTGGCTTGTATATTCCAACAATGGGCTTCCTCAAATGCCCTAGGTCTTCGCGAGCAAGCAAGTTGGATGCACACCCACTTAGTTTCTTTAGTTGAGCTTTCATGCATTTATAGCTCTAGTGCATCCGTTGCATGGCAATCCCTACTCCTCACATTAACATCAATTGATGGGCATCTCCATAGCCCGTTGATTAGCCACGTTGATGTGAGACTTTCTCCTTTTTTGTCTTCTCCACATAACCCCTATCATTATATTCTATTCCACCCATAGTGCTATATCCATGGCTCACGCTCATGTATTGCGTGAAAGTTGAAAAAAGTTTGAGATTAGTAAAGTATGAAACAATTGCTTGGCTTGTCATCGGGGTTGTGCATGATGAGAGTATTCTTGTGAGACGAAAATGGAGCATGAGCAAACTATATGATTTTGTAGGGATAACTTTCTTTGGCCATGTTATTTTGAGAAGACATAATTGCTTAGTTAGTATGCTTGAAGTATTATTAATTTTATGTCAATATATTAAACTTTTATCTTGAATCTTTCAGATCTGAATATTCATACCACAACTAAAAGAATTACATTGAGAATTATGCCAAGTAGCATTCCACATCAAAAATTCTGTTTTTATCATTTACCTACTCGAGGACAAGCAGGAATTAAGCTTGGGGATGCTTGATACGTCTCAAACGTGTCTACAATTTTTGATTGTTCCATGCTATATTATATTCTATTATGGATGATTAGTTGGCTTTATTATACACTTTTATATTATTTTTTGGACTAACATAGTAATCGGAGGCCAGACCCAAATTGTTTTTTTGCCTATTTTAGTGTTTCGCAGAAAAATATCAAACAGCGTCCAAACGGAATGAAACCTTCAGGAACGTGATTTTTGGAACCAATGTGATCCAGAGGACTTGGAGTCTACGTAAAGCAATCAACATGGAGAGCACGAGGCAGGGGGCGCGCCTATCCCCCCCCCCAGGCGCGCCCTCCACCCTCGTGGGGCCTGATGTCTACTACGCAACCTTTTCTTGTAGACGTTATTGGGCCTCCAAGTGCAGAGGTTTGTAGGACAGTAGCAAATTTCCCTGAAGTGGATGACCTAAGGTTTATCAATCCGTGGGAGCCAGAGGATGAAGATGGTCTCTCTCAAGCAACCATGCAACCAAATAACAAAGAGTCTCTTGTGTCCCCAACACACCCAATACAATGGTAAATTGTATATGTGCACTAGTTCGGCGAAGAGAAGGTGATACAAGTGCAATATGGATGGTAGATATAGGTTTTTGTAATCTGAAAATATAAAAACAGCAAGGTAGCAAGTGGTAAAAGTGAGCATAAACGGTATTGCAATGCTAGGAAACAAGGCCTAGGGTTCATACTTTCACTAGTGCAAGTTCTCTCAACAATAATAACATAATTGGATCATATAACTATCCCTCAACATGCAACAAAGAGTCACACCAAAGTCACTAATAGCGGAGAACAAATGAAGAGATTATGGTAGGGTACGAAACCACCTCGAAGTTATCCATTCTGATCTATCTATTCAAGAGTCCGTAGTAAAATAACACGAAGCTATTCTTTCCGTTCGATCTATCATACAGTTCGTACTAGAATAACACCTTAAGACACAAATCAACCAAAACCCTAATGTCACCTAGATACTCCAATGTCACCTCAAGTATCCGTGGGTATGATTATACGATATGCATCACACAATCTCAGATCCACCTATTCAACCAACACAAAGAACTTCAAAGAGCGCCCCAAAGTTTCTACCGGAGTCAAGACGAAAACGTGTGCCAACCCCTATGCATAGGTTCATGGGCGGAACCCGCAAGTTGATCACCAAAACATACATCAAGTGAATCAATAGAATACCCCATTGTCACCAAGGGTATCCCATGCAAGACATACATCAAGTGTTCTCAAATCCTTAAAGACTCAATCCGATAAGATAACTTCAAAGGGAAAACTCAATCCATTACAAGAGAGTAGAGGGGGAGAAACATCATAAGATCCAACTATAATAGCAAAGCTCGCGATACATCAAGATCGTATCACCTCAAGAACTCGAGAGAGAGAGAGAGAGAGAGAGAGAGAGAGAGATCAAACACATAGCTACGGGTACATACCCTCAGCCCCGAGGGTGAACTACTCCCTCCTCATCATGGAGAGCGTCGGGATGATGAAGATGGCCACTGGTGAGGGATCCCCCCTCCGGTAGGGTGCCGAAACAGGGTCCCGATTGGTTTTTGGTGGCTACAGAGGCTTGCGGCGGCGGAACTCCCAATCTATTCTGTTCCCCAAAGGTTTTAGGGTATATGGATATATATAGGCAAAAGAAGTCGTTAAGGGGAGCCAGGAGGGGCCCACGAGTATGGAGGGCGCGCACAGGGGGGTGGGCGCGCCCCCCTGCCTCGTGCTCTCCTCGTTGATCCCCTGACGTGCACTCCAAGTCTCCTGGATTGCTTTCTTTCCAAAAATAACTTCTCCCGAAGGTTTCATTCTGTTTGGACTCCGTCTGATATTCCTTTTCTTTGAAACATCAAACAAGGGAAAAACAGAATCGCACTAGGCTCTGGGTTAATAGGTTAGTCCCAAAAATAATATAAAAGTGCATAGTAAAGCCCATTAAACATCCAAGATGGATAATATAATAGCATGAATACTTCATAAATTAGAGATATGTTGGAGATGTATCAGCATCCCCAAGCTTAATTCCTGCTCGTCCTCGAGTAGGTAAATGATAAAATAAAGAATTAATGAAGTGTGAATGGTAGCAGGTGCATAAGTTTGATCAATGATAATTTCAATCACCTTTTCTAGCATCATTATATGTCATAACAGTAGCTCAACTCATAGAACTTTGCATGATCAAGTAACAAACTATTCACATGTTAAAGTATAGATCATAAACTTCCTTGAAAACTAACAAACCATGTTATTAGTCATCAAACAATTACAATTCATCTTATTTTCAGGAAGAGTCTATGTCAGAGCTTTTATTTAGCAAACTCCACATACTCAACTATCATTTACTCTTTCACAATTACTAACACTCATGCGATATTTATGGGTTCAAAGTTTTAATCAGACACAGAAAAAGATAGGGGCTTATAGATTCGCCTCCCAACCTTTTACCTCAAGGGTAATGTCAACAATAATAGTTCATGATGCCATACATCCAGTTGGATATATATATATATATATATATATATATATATATATATATATATATATATATATATCAGAATCTTTCCAACATGAGGTGCTTGCCAAAGGATAAAATGAAAAAAGGAAAGGTAAAGATCACCATGACTCTTGCATAAAAGTAAAAGATAGGCCCTTCACAGAGGGAAGTAGAGGTTGCCATGCGCTTTTATAGTTGGATGCACAAAATCTTAATGCGAGGGAACGTCACTTTATATTGCCACTTGTGATAGGGACATTTATTATGCAGTCCGTCGCTTTTATTTATTCCATATCACAAGATCGTATAAATCTTATTTTCTCCACACTAAAAGATCATACATATTTAAAGAGCAATTTTTATTGCATGCACCGATGACAACTTACTTGAAGGATCTTACTCAATCCATAGGTAGGTATGGTGGAGTCTCATGGCAATACTGGTTTAAGGGATGTTTGGAAGCACAAGTACTATCTCTACTTGGTGCAAGGAATTTGGCTAGCATGAGGGGGAAAGGCAAGCTCAACGCGTTGGGCGATCCATGACAATATACTTTATATAGGATATAAGAAAACATAACCCATTACATTGTCTTCCTTGTCCAGCATCAACCTTTTAGCAAGTCATATTTTAATGAGTGCTCACAATTACAAAAGATGTCCAAGATAGTATACTTATATGTGAAATCTCTCTTCCTTCAATATTCTTTCATGAATTGTTCAAGTGACCAATACAATGTTTGCTAACCTTCAAAAAAAATTACCACCTCTACTTATTATATGTCAAGAAATTACTCCCCATGGGAAAGGCATATGAAACATAAATAATTTCAGATTTATGTCATTCAAATCATTCAACCATTTACTCATAGGATATAAGTGAACCACACGAGTAAATGACAAACTGCTCCAAAAAGATATAAGTGAAGATCAATGAGTAGTTAAATAATTATGTAGCTATGTGAAGACTCTCTCTCATTTAAGAATTTCATATCTTGGTATTTTATTCATACAGCAATAAAAACAAAAGCAAATAAACTGACGCTCCAAGCAAAACACATATCATGTGGTGAATAAAAATATAGCTCCAAGTAAAGTTACCGATGAACGACGAAAGAGGGGATGCCTTCCGGGGCATCCCCAAGCTTAGGATCTTGGTTATCCTTGAATATTACCTTGGGGTGCCTTGGGAATCCCCAATATTAGGCTCTTGCCACTCCTTATTCCATAGTGCATCGAATCTTTACCCAAAACGTGAAAACTTCACAACACAAAACTTAACAGAAAATCTCGTGAGCTCCGTTAGCGAAAGAAAATAAAACACCACTTCTAGGTACTGTAATGAACTCATTATTTATTTATATTGGTTTTAACCTACTGTATTCCAAATTCTCTATGGTTTATAAACTATTTTCCTAGCCATAGACTCATCAAAATAAGCAAACAACACATAGAAAACAGAATCTGTCAAAAACAGAACAGTCTATAGTAATCTGTATCAAACGTATACTTCTGGAACTCCAAAAATTCTAAAATAAATTGGTGGACCTGGGGAATTTTTATAGTAATCATCTGCAAAAACAATCAACTAAATAGCACTTTCCAGTAAAACGTTTTAGCTAATCTCGTGAGCGCTAAAGTTTCTGTTTTTTACAGCATGATCATAAAGAGTTCACCCAAGTCTTCCCAAAGGTTCTACTTGGCACAAACACTAATTAAAACATAAAACCGCATCTAACCAGAGGCTAGGTTATTTATTTATTACTAAACAGAACCAAAAAGCAAGAAACAAAAATAAAATTGGGTTGCCTCCCAACAAGCGCTAACGTTTAACGCCCCTAGCTAGACATGATGGTTCAATGATGCTCACATAAAAGATAAGAATTGAAACATAAAGAGAGCATCATGAAGAATATGACTAGCACATTTAAGTCTAACCCACTTCCTCTGCATAGGGATTTTGTGAACAAACAACTTATGGGAACAATAATCAACTAGCATAGGAAGGCAAAGCAAGCATAACTTTAAAACTTTAAGCACATAGAGAGGAAACTTGATATTATTGCAATTCCTACAAGCATATATTCCTCCCTCATAATAATTTTCAGTAGCATCATGAATGAATTCAACAATATAACAATCACCTAAAGCATTCTTTTCATGATCTACAAGGATAGAAATTTTATTACTCTCCACATAAGCAAATTTCTTCTCATGAATAGTAGTGGGAGCAAACTCAACAAAATAACTATCATGTGAGGCATAATCCAATTGAAAATTAAAATCATGATGACAAGTTTCATGGTTATCATTATTCTTAATATCATACAAGTCATGATAATAATCATCATATATAGCAACTTTGTTCTCATAATCAATTGGAAACTCTTCTAAAATAGTGGAATCATCAATAAATAAAGTCATGACCTCTCCAAATCCACTTTCATAATTATCACAATAAGATTCAACATCCTCCAAAATAGTGGGATCATTACTTCATAAAGTTGAAACTCTTCCAAACCCACTTTCATCAATATAATCATCATAAATAGGAGGCATGCTATCATCATAATAAATATTCTCATAAAAACTTGGGGGACTAAACATATCATTTTCATCAAACATAGCATCCCTGAGCTTGTGGCTTTGCATATCATTAGCATCAAGGGTATTCAAAGAATTCAAACTAACAACATTGCAATCATGCTCATCATTCACATATTTTATGCCAAGCAATCTATGTAATTCTTCTTCTAGTACTTGAGCACAATTTTCCTTTGCATCATACTCACGAAAGATATTAAAAAGATGAAGCGTATGAGACAAACTCAATTCCATTTTTTGTAGTTTTTTTATAAACTAAACTAGTGCTAAAAAAACAAAAAGATTCGATTGCAAGATCTAAAGATATACCTTCAAGCACTCACCTCCCAGCAACGGGCGCCTGTAAAAAGAGCTTAGTTGACGGGGTGCGAAAAGCCGCTTACCTAGCCTCCCCGCAATGGAGCCAGAAAAGAGCTTGATGTCTACTACACAACCTTCTTCTTGTAGACGTTGTTGGGCCTCCAAGTGCAGAGGTTTGTAGGACAGTAGCAAATTTCCCTCAAGTGGATGACCTAAGGTATATCAATCCGTGGGAGTCGTAGGATGACGATGGTCTCTCTCAAGCAACCCTGCAACCAAATAACAAAGAGTCTCTTGTGTCCCCAACACATCCAATACAATGGTAAATTTTATAGGTGCACTAGTTCTGCTAAGAGATGGTGATACAAGTGCAATATGGATGGTAGATATATGTTTTTGTAATCTGAAAATATAAAAACAGCAAGGTAGCAAGTGGTAAAAGTGAGCGTAAATGGTATTGCAATGCTAGGAAACAAGGCCTAGGGTTCATACTTTCACTAGTGCAAGTTCTATCAACAATAATAACATAATTGGATCATATAACTATCCCTCAACATGCAACAAAGAGTCACTCCAAAGTCACTAAAAGCGGAAAAACAAACGAAGAGATTATGGTAGGGTACGAAACCACCTCAAAGTTATCCATTCTGATCTATCTATTCAAGAGTCCGTAGTAAAATAACACGAAGCTATTCTTTCCGTTCGATCTATCATAGAGTTCGTACTAGAATAACACCTTAAGACACAAATCAACCAAAACCCTAATGTCACCTAGATACTCCAATGTCACCTCAAGTATCCGTGGGTATGATTATATGATATGCGTCACACAATCTCGGATTCATCTATTCAACCAACACAAAGAACTTCAAAGAGTGCCCCAAAGTTTCTACCGGAGAGTCAAGACGAAACGCTGCGTGCCAACTCCTATACATAGGTTCATGGGCGGAACCCGCAAGTTGATCACCAAAACATACATCAAGTGGATCAATAGAATACCCCATTGTCACCACGGGTATCCCACACAACACAGACATCAAGTGTTCTCAAATCCTTAAAGACTCAATCCGATAAGATAACTTCAAAGGGAAAACTCAATCCATTACAAGAGAGTAGAGGGGGAGAAACATCATAAGATCCAACTATAATAGCAAAGCTCGCGGTACATCAAGATCGTATCACCTCAAGAACATGAGAGAGAGAGAGAGATCAAACACATAGCTACGGGTACATACCCTCAGCCCCGAGGGTGAACTACTCCCTCCTCGTCATGGAGAGCGTCGGGATGATGAAGATGGCCACTGGTGAGGGATCCCCCCTCCGGCAGGGCGCCGGAACAGGGTCCCGATTGATTTTTGGTGGCTACAGAGGCTTGCGGCGGCGGAAATCCCGATCTATTCTGTTCCTCAAAGGTTTTAGGGTATATGGATATATATAGGCGAAAGAAGTCGGTATGGGGAGCCACGAGGGGCCCACGAGGGTGGAGGGCGTGCCCAGGGGGGTGGGCGCGCCCCCCTGCCTTGCGCTCTCCTCGTTGATCCCCTGACGTGCACTCCAAGTCTCCTAGATTGCTTTCTTTCCAAACATAACTTCTCCCGAAGGTTTCATTCCGTTTGGACTCATTTGATATTGCTTTTCTTGAAACACCTGAAACAAGGGAAAAAACAGAACCTGCACTGGGCTCTGTGGTTAATAACTTAGCCCCAAAAATAATATACAAGTGCATAGTAAAGCCCATTAAACATCCAAGATGGATAAGATAATAGCATTACTATACTTCATAAATTATAGATACGTTGGAGACATATCTGGGCCCATGTTGCTCCACCGACGTACTTCTTCCTCCTATATATACCTATGTACCCCCAAACCATCAGAGGGATCCATGAAAACGTAGTTCCACCGCCGCAACCTTCTGTACGTACCCGTGAGATCCCATCTTGGGGCCTTTTCCGGCATCCTGTCAGAGGGGGCATTGATCACGGAGGGCTTCTACATCAACACCATAGCCTCTCCTATGATGTGTGAGTAGTTTACCTCAGACCTTTGGGTCCATAGGCTAGATGGCTTCTTCTCTCTCTTTGGATCTCAATACAAAGTTCTCCTCGATTCTCTTGGAGATCTATTTGATGTAACTCTTCTTTTGCGGCGTGTTTGTCGAGACCGATGAATTGTGGGTTTATGATCAAGTTTATCTATGAACAATATTTGAATCTCCTCTGAATTCTTTTATGTATGTTTGGTTATCTTTGCAAGTCTCTTCGAATTATCAGTTTGGTTTGGCCTACTAGATTGATCTTTCTTGCAATAGGAGAAGTGCGTAGCTTTCGGTTCAATCTTGCGGTGTCCTTTCCCAAAGGATGCTGACAAGGGCAGCAAGGCACGTATTGTATTGTTGCCATCGAGGATAAGAAGATGGGGTTTATATCATATTGCATGAGTTTATCCCTCTACATCATGTCATCTTACTTAAAGCATTACTCTGTTCTTATGAACTTAATACTCTAGATGCATCTTGGATAGCGGTCGATGTGTGGAGTAATAGTAGTAGATGCAGCGGTGGAGTCGGTCTACTTGTCACGGATGTGATGCCTATATACATGATCATACCTAGATATTCTCATAACTATGCTCAATTCTATCAATTGCTTGACAGTAATTTGTTCATTGATACGTCTCCAACGTATCTATAATTTTTGATTGCTCCATGCTATATTATCTACTGTTTTGGGCAATATTGGGCTTTATTATTCACTTTTATATTACTTTTGGGACTAACCTATTAACCGGAGGCCCAAATTCCCAGATTTGCTGTTTTTTGCCTATTTCAAGATTTCGAGGAAAAGGAATACCAAACGGAGTCAAAATGGAGCGAAATCAATTGGAGAAGTTATTTTTGGAAGGAAAGCCACCGATGGACTTGGAGTGCACGTTAGGAAAGAAGGGAGGTGCTCACGAGGGTGGGGGGCGCGCCCACCCCCCTAGGGCGCGCCCCCTGCCTCGTGGGCCCCTCGTAGCTCCATCGACGTACCCCCTGCACCCATATATACCTATGTATCGTAAAACTTCCAGAACAGAAAATAGATAGGGAGTTCCGCTGCCGCAAGCCTCTCAGAGCCACCAAAAGCCTCGAGCCTGTTCCGCACTCACGGAGGGGGATCCTCACTGGTGGCCTTCTTCATCATCCTGCGCTTATCCATGACAAGGAGGAGAAGTTCACCCTCGGGGCTGAGGTTATGTACCGGTAGCTATGTGTTTGATCTCTCTCGTCTTCTCTCTCTCGTGTTCCTCTATGGCACGATCTTGATGTATCCCGAGCTTTGCTATTGTAGTTGGATCTTATGATGTTTCACCCCCTCTACTTTCTTGTGATGAATTGAGTTCCCTTTGAAGTTATCTTATCGGATTGAGTCTTTTATGAGAACACTTGATGTATGTCTTGCCGTGCTTATCTGTGGGTGACAATGGGATATCATGTGCCTCTTGATGTATGTTTTGGTGACCAACTTATGGGTTCCGCCCATGAACTTATGCATAGGGGTTGGCACACATTCTTGACTCTCCAGTAGAAACTTTGGGGCACTCTTTGAAGTACTTTGTGTTGGTTGGATGAATCTGAGATTGTGTGATGCATATCGTATAATCATGCCCACGGATACTTGAGGTGACAATGGAGTATCTAGGTGACATTAGGGTTTTGGTTGATTTTTGTCTTAAGGTGTTACTCTAGTACGAACTCTTTTATAGATTGATCCGAAAGAATAGCTTTGAGGTGGTTTCGTACCCTACCATAATCTCTACGTTTGTTCTCCACTATTAGTAGCTTTGGAGTGACTCTTTGTTGCATGTTGAGGGCTTGTTATATGATCTATCTATGTTATTATTGTTGAGAGAACTTGCACTAGTGAAAGTATGAACCCTAGGCCTTGTTTTCTAGCATTGCAATACCGTTTACGTTAACTTTTACCACTTGTTACCTTGCTGTATTTATATTTTCAGATTACAAAAACCTATATCTACCATCCATATTGCACTTGTATCACCATCTCTTCGCCGAACTAGTGCACCTATACAATTTACCATTGTATTGGGTGTGTTGGGGACACAAGAGACTCCTTGTTATTTGGTTGCAGGGTTGCTTGAGAGAGAACATCTTCATCCTACGCCTCCCACGGATTGATAAACCTTAGATCATCCACTTGAGGGAAATTTGCTACTGTCCTACAAACCTGTGCACTTGTAGGCCCAACAACGTCTACAAGAAGAAGGTTGTCTAGTAGACATCAAGCTCTTTTCTGGTGCCGTTGCCGGGGAGGCTAGGTAAGTGAAGGTATATCTTTAGATCTTGCAATCGGATCTTTTTGTTTCTTGTTTTATCACTAGTTTAGTTTATAAAAGAAAACTGCAAAAAAATGGTCTCATATGCTTCACCTTTTTAATATCTTTCGTGAGTATGATGGAAAGGAAAATTGTGCCAAAGTGTTAAGAGGAAGAATGCATTAGAATGTTTGGCACTAAATCTTTGAATGATGAGCAAGATTGCAATGTTGTTAGTATGAATACTATGAATATCCATGATGCTAATGATATGCAAAGCCACAAGCTTGGGGAAGCTATGTTTGATGAAGATGATACTTTTTGTCCCCCAAGCTTTGATGAGCAAATTTACTATGATGAAAGCATGCCTCCTATCTATGATGATTATTGTGATGACACGTATGCTCTAAAGAATAATGATAACCACGAAACTTGTCATCTTGATCTTAATTTTCAATCATATGATAGTTATTTTGTTGAGTTTGCTCCCACTACTATTCCGAATGAGAAGAATTTTGCTTATGTGGAGAGTAGTAAATTTTCTATGCTTGTAGATCATGAATAGAATGCTTTAGGTACTGGTTATATTGTTGAATTCATTCATGATGCTACTGAAAATTATTATGAGGGAGGAAAATATGCTTGTAGGAATTGCAATAATATCAAGTTTCCTCTCTATGTGCTTAAAATCTTGAAGTTATGCTTGTTTTGTCTTCCTATGCTTGTTGATTATTGTTCCCATAAGTTGTTTGCTCACAAAGTCCCTATGAATAGGAAGTGGGTTAGAATTAAATGTGCTAGTCATATTCTTCATGATTCTCTCTTTATGTTTCAATTCTTATGTATTATGTGAGCATCATTGAATCATCATGCCTAGCTAGGGGCTTTAAACGATAGCGCTTGTTGGGAGGCAACCCAATTTTACTTTAGTTTCTTACCCTTTGGTTCTGTTTAGGAATAAATAATCCATCTATCTTCTGTTTAGATGTGGTTTTGTGTTTTAATTAGTGTTTGTGACAAGTAGAACCTTTGGGAAGACATGGGTGAAGTCTTTATGATCATGCCGTAAAAAACAGAAACTTCAGCGCTCACGATATTAGCTTCAAAGTTTTACTGGAGAGTGCTATTTAGTTGATTCTTTTTGCAGATGATTACTAGATAAATTCCTCAGGTCCACCAATTTATTTTAGAATTTTTGGAGTTCCAGAAGTTTGCGTTGGTTACAGATTACTACAGACTGTTCTGTTTTTGACAGATTCTGTTTCGTGTGTTGTTTGCTTATTTTGATGAATCTATGGCTAGTAAAATAGTTTATAAACCATAGAGAAGTTGGAATACAGTAGTTTTAACACCAATATAAATAAAGAATGAATTCATTACTGTACCATGAAGTGGTGTTTTGTTTTCTTTCGCTAACGGAGCTCACGAGTTTTCTGTTAAGTTTTGTGTTGTGAAGTTTTCAAGTTTTGGGTAAAGATTCGATGGATTATGGAATAAGGAGTGGCAAGAGCCTAAGGTTGGGGATGCCCAAGGCACCCCAAGGTAATATTCAAGGATAACCAAGAGCCTAAGCTTGGGGATGCCCCGGATGGCATCCCCTCATTCGTCCACTTCCATCGGTAACTTTACTTGGAGCTATATTTTTATTCGCCACATGATATGTGTTTTGCTTGGAGCGTCATTTTATTTTGTTATTTTTTGCTTGCTTTTAGTTAGAATAATGTTTTGCATCTTTAGTTTCCATAAAAAAGTCAAGGATAGCCTTTGCCATGCTTATTTTGTTGGTATACATGTTGCTGTTTGAAAACAGAAAGTTTACCGCTGTTGCAAAATTCCCTAGAAAAGTCAGTGAGGTGGTATAATGTTGAATCTTTTTGCATATTGAGCTCTCATAAATTTATTACAGTGGGAATTTTAGTTCATAATTTTGGAGTTATGTAAGTATTGATACTCTTGCATTCTTCACAGACTGTACTGTTTTGGCAGATTGCTGTTGTGTTTGCATTTTGCATATGTTTGCTTGTTTAATGATTCTATTTAAGGATAGGAGTATTAATTATGCAGAGGCATTTAGCATGCAATGTTGAATAATAATGTTAGTGATTTGTTACAGTAGAAAATGATAAGGTTTTGCATTGGTTTATACTAACCTATCTCACAAGTTCTTGATGAGTTTGTTGTGAATGAAGCTTTTGATAAAAAGAGAAACCATGATATGAGAGGAATTAAGGAGACACAAAAGTTCAAGCTTGAGGATGCCCAAGGCACCCCAAGATAATATTTCAAGAAGTCTCAAGCATCTAAGCTTGGGGATGCCCCAGTAGGCATCCCACCTTTCTTCTTCAACAACTATCGGTTAGTATCGGTTGAGCCTAAGTTTTTGCTTCTTCACATGAGTTGTGCTATCCTTGCAATGTAATTTTATTTTGTTTTGCTTGCTGTTTGAATACAATACCAAGATCTGAAATTATTAAATGGGAGAGTCTTCACATAGTTGCACAATTATTCGACTACTCATTGACCTTCACTTATATCTTTCGGAGTAGTTTGTCATTTGCTCTAGTGCATCACTTATATCTTTTAGAGCATGGTGGTAGTTTTATTTTAAGAAATAGATGAACTCTCATGCTTCACTTATATTATTTTGAGAGTCTTAAATAGCATGGTAATTTGCTTAAATAATCCTAATATGCTAGGCATACAAGATTTGTAGGAATTCTTATGAGTGTGTTGAATACTAAGAAAAGTTTGATGCTTGATAATTGTTTTGAGATATGAAGATGGTGATATTAGAGTCATGCTAGTTGAGTAGTTGTGAATTTGAGAAATACTTGTGTTAAAGTTTGTGATTCCGTAGCATGCGCATTATGGTGAACCGTTATGTGATGAAGGCAGAGCATGATTTATTTATTGATTGTCTTCCTTATGAGTGGCGGTGGGGGCGAGCAATGGTCTTTTCCTACCAATCTATCCCCGAGGAGCATGCGCGTAATACTTAGCTTTGATAACTTGTAGATTTTTGCAATAAGTATAATAGTACTTAATGACTAATGATGAGTCCATGGAATACACGCACAATTCTTCCTTCCTCAATATCTAGCCTCACTAATACCTCGCACTATTCTCCGTTATTACATACACCCACCATATACCCTCCTCAAAACAGCCACCATATCTACCTATCATGGCATTTCCATAGCCATTCCGAGATATATTGCCATGCGACTTTACCACCATTCCGCTTTATTATGACACGCCCATCATTGTCATATTGCTTTGCATGATCATGTAGTTGACATCGTATTTGTGGCAAAGCCACTGCTCATAATTCTTTATACATGTCACTCTTGATTCATGGCATATCCAGTACACCACGGGAGGCATTCATAGAGAGCCATATTTTGTTCTAAGTATTGAGTTGTAATTGTTGAGTTGTAAGAAAATAAAAGTGTGATGATCATCATTATTAGAGCATTGTCCCAGTGAGGAAAGGATGATGGAGACTATGATTCCCCCACAAGTCGGGATGAGACTCAGGATGAAAAAGAAAAAAAAAAAAAGGCCATAAAAAAGAGAAAAGGCCCAAATAATAAAAAATGAGAGAAAAAGAGAGAAGGGACAATGCTACTATCCTTTTACCACACTTGTGCTTCAAAGTAGCACCATGATCTTCATGATAGAGAGTCTCCTATGTTGTCACTTTCATATACTAGTGGGAATTTTACATTATAGAACTTGGCTTGTATATTCCAATGATGGGCTTCCTCAAATGCCCTAGGTCTTCGTGGAGCAAGCGAGTTGGATGCGCACCCACTTAGTTTCCTTTTGTTGAGCTTTCATATACTTATAGCTCTAGTGCATCCGTTGCATGGCAATCCCTGCTCATTCACATTGATATCTATTGATTGGCATCTCCATAGCCCGTTGATACGCCTATTTGATGTGAGACATCTTCTCCTTTTTGTCTTCTCCACAACCACCATTCTATTCCGCATATAGTGCTATATCCATGGCTCACGCTCATGTATTGCGTGAAGATCGAAAAAGTTTTGAAAATGTTAAAGTATGAAACAATTGCTTGGCTTGTCATCGAGGTTGTGCATGATTTAAATATTTTGTGTGGGGAAGATGGAGTATAGCCAGACTATATGATTTTGTAGGGATAACTTTCTTTGGCCATGTTATTTTGAGAAGACATAATTGCTTTGTTAGTATGCTTGAAGTATTATTATTTTTATGTCAATATGAACTTTTGTCTTGAATCTTTCGGATCTGAATAATCATATCACAATTAAGAAGATTTACATTCAAATTAAGCCAAGTAACACTCTCCAACGTATCTATAATTTTTTATTGCTCCATGCTACTTTATCTACTGTTTTAGGCAATATTGGGCTTTATTATCCACTTTTATATTATTTTTTGGGACTAACCTATTAACCGGAGGCCCAAATTTCAGATTTGCCGCTTTTATGCCTATTTCGATGTTTCGAGGAAAAGGAATATCGATTTGAGTCAAAACGAACGAAATCAACTTGAGAAGTTATTTTTGGAAGGAAACCCACCGATGGACTTGGACCCCACGCCGAAGATACGGGAGGTGCTCACGAGGGTGGGGCGCTACCACCCTCTGGCGTGCCCCTGCCTCGTGGGGCCCTCAGAGCTCCACCGACGCTCTACTTTGACCCATATATACCGTCGTGCATCTTCAAAACTTCCGTAACAGAAGATAGATCGGGAGTTCTCGCCACCGCAATCCTCCAGAACCACCAAAAACCAATCAGGACCCCTTTTTCCAGACCCCTGCCGGAGGGGGGGATCCATCTCCGGTGGCCATCTTCATCATCGCGGCGCTCTCCATGACGAGGAGGCAGTAGTTCACCCTCAGGGCTGAGGGTATGTACCAGTAGCTATGTGTTTGATCTCTCTCTCTCTCTCGTGTTCTCTCTCGTGTTCCTCTATGGCACGATATTGATGTATCCCGAGCTTTGCTATTGTAGTTGGATCTTATGATGTTTCTCCCCCTCTACTCTCTTGTGATGAATTGAGTTTCCCCTTTGAAGATATCTTATCGGATTGAGTCTTTTATGAGAACACTTGATGTATGTCTTGGTGATCAACTTGCGGGTTTCATGACATTGGGGAACACATGCATAGGGGTTGGCACACGTTCTTGATTCTCCGGTAGAAACTTTGGGGCACTCTTTGAAGTACTTTTTATGTTGGTTGGATGAATATGAGATTGTGTGATGCATATCGTATAATCATGCCCACGGATACTTGAGGTGACAATGGAGTATCTAGGTGACATTAGGGTTTTGGTTGATTTGTATCTTAAGGTGTTATTCTAGTACGAACTCTTTTATAGATCGATCCGAAAGAATAGCTTTGTGTTGGTTTCGTACCCGACCATAATCTCTACGTTTGTTCTCAGCTATTAGTGGCTTCGGAGTGACTCTATGTTGCATGTTGAGGGCTTGTTATATGATCTATCTATGTTATTATTGTTGAGAGAACTTGCACTAGTGAAAGTATGAACCCTAGGCCTTGTTTCCTATCATTGCAATACCGTTTACGCTCACGTTTATCACTTGTTACCTTGCTGTTTTTATAATTTCAGATTACAAAACCTATATCTACTATCCATATTGCACTTGTATCACCATCTCTTCGCCGAACTAGTGCACCTATACAATTTACCATTGTATTGGGTGTGTTGGGGACACAAGAGACTTTTTGTTATTTGGTTGCAGGGTTGTTTGAGAGAGACCATCTTCATCCTATGCCTCTCGCGGATTGATAAACCTTAGGTCATCCACTTGAGGGAAATTTGCTATTGTCCTACAAAACTGTGCACTTGAAGGCCCAACAACGTCTACAAGAAGAAGGTTGTGTAGTAGACATCAAGGACGAGCAGGAATTAAGCTTGGGGATGCTTGATACGTCTCCAACGTATCTATAATTTTTTATTGCTCCATGCTACATTATCTACTGTTTTAGGCAATAATGGGCTTTATTATTCACTTTTATATTGCTTTTGGGACTAACCTATTAATCGGAGGCCCAAATTTCGGTCATTCTTGCTTTTTGCGTATTTCAAAGATTTCGAGGAAAAGGAATATCAAACGGAGTCAAAACGGAACGAAATCAACTGGAAAAGTTATTTTTGGAAGGAAAGCCACCCGATGGACTTGGAGTGCACGTCAGGAAAGAAGGGAGGTGCTCACGAGGGTGGGGGGCGCGCCCCCCTGCCTCGTGTGGCCCCCGTAGCTCCACCGACGTACCCTCTGCACCCATATATACCTACGTATCGTAAAACTTCCAGAGCAGAAAATAGATCGGGAGTTCCGCCGCGGCAAGCCTCTGTAGCCACCAAAAACTTCTCGGGAGCCTGTTCTGACACCCTGCCGGAGGGGGATCCCTCACCGGCGGCCTTCTTCATCATCCCGGCGCTATCCATGACGAGGAGGGATTAGTTCACCCTCGGGGCTGAGGGTATGTACCAGTAGCTATGTGTTTGATCTCTCTCTCTCTCTCGTGTTCTCTCTCGTGTTCCCTCTATGGCACGATCTTGATGTATCCCGAGCTTTGCTATTGTAGTTGGATCTTATGATGTTTCTCCCCCTCTACTCTCTTGTGATGAATTGAGTTTCCCCTTTGAAGTTATCTTATTGGATTGAGTCTTTTATGAGAACACTTGATGTATGTCTTGCCGTGCTTATCTGTGGTGACAATGTGATATCATGTGCCTCTTGATGTATGTTTTGGTGACCAACTTGCGGTATCCGCCCATGAACCTACGCATAGGGGTAGGCACACGTTCTTGTCTCTCCGGTAGAAGCTTTGGGGCACTCTTTGAAGTACTTTGTGTTGGTTGGATGAATCTGAGATTGTGTGTTGCATATCGTATAATCATGCCCACGGATACTGTGACGCCCCCGATTCAATCGTACACTAATCATGCACGCAAATGTGTACGATCAAGATCGAGGACTCACGGAAGATATCACAACACAACTCTAAAACATAAATAAGTCATACAAGCATCATAATACAAGCCAGGGCCTCGAGGGCTCGAATACAAGTGCTCGATCATAGACGAGTCAGCCAGAAGCAACAATATCTGAGTACGTACATAAGTTAAACAAGTTTGCCTTAAGAAGGCTAGCACAAAGCTGGGATCTGAGATCGAGAAGAGGCGCAGGCCTCCTGCCTGGATCCTCCTACTACTCACGGTCGTCGTCGGCCGGGCTTCACGTAGTAGTAGGCACCTCCGGTAGTAGTAGTCGCCATCGACGGTGGCGTCGCTCACAGGCTCCATCGTGCAGTTGCAGCAATCAAGTAGAGATAGGGAAAAGGGGAAACAATGCAACCGTGAGTACTCATCCAAAGTACTGCAAAGCAAGGAGCTACACTACATATGCATGGATATATGTGTAAAGGGCCATATCGCTGGACTGAACTGCGAGAATGCCGAAATAAGAGGGGGATAGCTAGTCTTATCGAAGACTACGCTCGGTCAATTGTCTTGCAACGGTAGAAGAGGGCAGCCTGAAGTCCTCCAAGTAACATCACATTGCAATAATCCTACCCGGCGCATCCCTCCTCGTATCCACGAGAGAGAGCGACCACCGGTTGTATCCGCACTTGGAAGGTGTGTTTTATCAAGTATCCGGTTCTAGTTGTCATAAGCTCAAGGTACAACTCCAAGTCGTCCTGTTATCAAAGATCACGACTATTCGAATAGATTAACTTCCCTGCAGGGGTGCACCATCTTACCCAACACGTTTGATCCCATTTGGCCGGACACACTTTCCTGGGTCATGCCCGGCCGCGGAAGATCAACACGTCGCAGCCCCACCTAGGCACAACAGAGGCCCGACGCCGGTTCTAAACCTAAGCGCTGCAGGGTCCGGGGCCCATCGCCTGAGCACACCTGCACGTTATGGGCGTGGCGGAAGCAGACCTAGCCTAGTGGCGTTCCGGTCCACCAATCCGGCGCGCCGCTCCGTCGCCGACGTCTCAAGTGCTTTACCGGTGATACCACGACGCCGAGTGCCCATATCTTTCCCACGTGGTTGGTTAGTGCGTATAGGCTCGTGAGCCAACTCAGATCAAATACCAAGATCTCGTTAAGCGTGTTAAGTATCCATGAGCGCCCGAGGCTGTGCCAGGCCACCTCTCTCCTAAGCGGTCTCAACCTGCTGTTGCTCCGCCACAAAGATCCACTCATGGGTGCTCCACCAGCCGACCCGACTTTAGTCTCCACATGTATCATGTATAAGTATATAGTATATACCCGTGATCACCTCCCGAGTGATCACGGCCCGATAGTATAGCACGGCAGACGTACAAGAATGTAGGGCCACAGATGAAACTACTAGCATCCTATACTAAGCATATAGGATTGCAGGTAAAGGTAACAACTTGATAGTAACAAGGACAAAGCTATGCATCGTGATAGGTATAACAAAAAGCGGTAACATGCTACACTACTCTAATGCAAGCAAAGTATAGAGTAGAATAGGCGATATCCGGTGATCAAGGGGGCTTGCCTGGTTGCTCCGCAAGAGAGAGGGTCGCCAACTCCGTAGTCGAATCGGGCAGCAGTGACGTCGGTCTCGTAGTCTAATGGAGAGAAGAGGGGAAGAAACAATGAATACCATGTAAACAGATGCATATCGATGCATGACATGACAAGTAACGATGCTAGGCGTGCCCTAACGTGGTATGAGGTGGTACCGGGTTAAGAAACATCCGGAAAGTATCCCGGTGTTCCATGTTTTACGGCGAGGAGCGGAGGGGAAAGTTGCGGGTTCGATAGGGTTAGGGGTGTGATGGACGAACGGATCAAGTGATCCGGATTCGTCTCGTCATTCTGAAAGCAACTTTCATGTTGAAAATATTTTAATCCGAAGTTACGGATTAAAAGATATGATTTTCTAAAGATTTTATTAATTTCGAATTTTAATTAATTATTTAATTAATTCGAAAATGGATTTATGACGTCGGCATGATGTCATGTTCGACGTCAAGAATAACGTTGACCGTTGACCTGGTCAACCTAACGTGGGGTCCGTTAGTCGCTGATTTGTTAACTAATTAACCTAGTTAGTTTAATTAACAGATTAGTTAGGTTAATTAAACATGATTCATTAAGTTAATTAACTTAGTTAATTAATTAATTAATTAGCATTTTTATTTTTATTATTTACTATTTTTATTTTTTTAACGTTCTCGGGTGGGACCCCCATGTCATTGGCACATTATCCTAATTAACCTATTAATTAGTTTAATTAGTTAATCGAGTTAACTAATGTTTGATTTTATTAATTAAACTCGATCAATTAAGTTAATTAATTATCTAATTAATTAATTAATATACAATTTTTTATTCTAATTTTTCCAGGGTCTGGGCTCCGGCTCAAAGGGCACGAGGGGCCAAACGGGCGAGTAAGCGGCGCGTGGCGCCACTGCCCGACAGGCACCGCCGCCAGAGGAGAAGGGCGTCAGCGGCGTGGCTCGTCAGCTGGCCATGGCCGAAGGGCGAAGCGATGGCTTGCCGAGGGTCGAGGCAGAGTGGAGGCGATGGAGTGGGTGCAGGCGCACGGACCTTGACAGCGCCGCTGGGGGGAGCCAGTGGCCAGAGTGAAGCGAGGAGAAGAAACGGGGGGGCAGGAGGGGCGCGAGGCAGTGGGGGCGCTGAAGGCCCGGGCGACACGGTGCTGTATGGCAGTGGCCCGTGGCGGCAGCCTTGGCCAGGCGGACGGCGAGGGCGCGACACGCCAGCGAGGGAGGAGCGACGGGTCGGTCGGCGCGTGCTCATGCACTCTGAGGACAGGGGGAGAAGAGGCCAGGGCCTCACCGGCATTAATGGGGAGAGGGGCGCCGAGGCTTCTTGGCCCGGCGGGGAAGAGGCCGAGGACGCGAGGTCCGGGCGAGGAGGGGTCGAGGTGGCGTTGAAGGCCGAGGCGTGCGACAGCCCGTGAAGACGCAGTGGGGCGGCTCCGGCGAGGTGGCGTGTGAGGGAGGACGGAGGCGTGGCGGGGCGAAGCGGCGACGGGCTTGGCGAGCTGGGGTCGCGCAGGCGGCGATGGGTGGATCGGCTGATCCAGATCGGGGGGGAAGTGGGAGGACGAAGGGATAGGGCTAGGGTTTGGTGTGGATCGGGGGATTAAGGGGAGTGGGGTGAGGCCGGATGGGCCAGGTGGGCCGGCCTGGTGGGGCTGTGGCCTGCTGGGGCGGAGCCCAGTGGGGGGGGTTGCTTACTCTTTCTTTTTTTTAGCTTTGTTTTCTGTTTTCTTTTCTTTATCTATTTTATTTTCTATTTTATTCTTTTAATTTCTGTTTTATAAAATATAAATACAACTCCTAAATTAATATTATAATTTATTCTACTACCCCAAAAGTTTGACACCTAATTAAAATAGTTTGCATTATTATTAGTTTTAAAAGGCATTTAATTAATTGTCATAGCTGCTGTTTTAATTAGTTTAGAGCCTTTAAACATTTTATAAAAGTGTGGTATCTCCACTAGTATTATCCATAATTTATTTGACACATCTTGGACATTTTAGTTTTAATGTTTGAAAACTTTTGTTGTTCACCTAAATCCAATTTGATTTTGAAACGTTTTGATCTAACATGTGTTTAGCAACAGTGACAAGGGTGACATGGCAGCATTAGCGGGGTTTTACTGTAGCCTAACTATCCGGGCGTCACAGATACTTGAGGTGACAATGGAGTATCTAGGTGACATTAGGGTTTTGGTTGATTTGTGCCTTAAGGTGTTATTCTAGTACGAACTCTTTTATAGATTGATCTGAAAGAATAGCTTTGAGGTGGTTTCGTACCCTACCATAATCTCTACGTTTGTTCTCCGCTATTAGTGGCTTTGGAGTGACTCTTTGTTGCATGTTGAGGGCTTGTTATATGATCTATCTATGTTATTATTGTTGAGAGAACTTGCACTAGTGAAAGTATGAACCCTAGGCCTTGTTTCCTAGCATTGCAATACCGTTTACATTCACTTTTACCACTTGTTACCTTGCTGTTTTTATATTTTCAGATTACAAAAACCTATATCTACCATCCATATTGCACTTGTATCACCATCTCTTCGCCGAACTAGTGCACCTATACAATTTACCATTGTATTGGGTGTGTTGGAGACACAAGAGACTCTTTGTTATTTGGTTGCAGGGTTGCTTGAGAGAGACCATCTTCATCCTACGCCTCCCACGGATTGATAAACCTTAGGTCATCCACTTGAGGGAAATTTGCTACTGTCCTACAAACCTGTGCACTTGCAGGCTCAACAACGTCAAGAAGAAGGTTGTGTAGTACACATCATTCACCCACCGTAATACTTATGCTATCTTGAGAGAAGCCACTAGTGAAACCTATGGCCCCCGGGTCTATTTTCCATCATATTAATCTTCCAACACTTAGTTATTTCTTTTGCCGTTTATTTTACTTTGCATCTTTATCATAAAAATACCAAAAAAATTATCTTATCATATCTATCAGATCTCACTCTCGTAAGTGACCGTGAAGGGATTGACAACCCCTTTATCACGTTGGTTGTGAGGTTCTTATTTGTTTGTGTAGGTGCGCGGGACTCGCACGTGGTCTCCTACTAGATTGATACCTTGGTTCTCAAAAACTGAGGGAAATACTTATGCTACTTTACTGCATCACCCTTTCCTCTTCAAGGGAAAACCAACGCAGTGCTCAAGAGGTAGCAGCCTCCTACTGGATTGATACCTTGGTTCTTAACTGAGGGAAATACTTATCTCTACTTTGCTTCATCACCCTTCCCTCTTCAAGGAAAAAATCGACGCAAGCTCAAGAAGGAGTAGGAAGAATTTCTGGCACCGTTGCTGGGGAGGTTCTACATCAAGCCTACCAAGTACCTATCATGAACTATCATCTCTTGCACTTACATTATTTGCTATTTGCCTCTCGTTGTCCTCTCCCCCACTTCTAAAACGTTTTCAGAAAAACACAAAATATATGCCTTTTTATCCGCCTTCTTTCGTTCGTCTTTTCATTCGCTTTTTGTTTGCTTGCGTACTAGATCACTTGTTTTGCTTTCATGGCTAGTCCTTCTATCATAATTAGTACCCATGAAAGTGAGGTTCTCAATTTTCAACAAAAGGGGGGGAGAGAATTTAAAATATGCTTGGTATAGAATTTGCGATGCTCAGAATAGATCAACCCGTAAGCAATATGCTACCGTTCTTCTCCGGAATTTTTATGTGGGTGTAACTACTTGGTATAGATATGTGCTAGACACCATTACTGGGGGTAATTTATTGGGTAGTCATACTTTGGATGCTTACAATGCTATGGTAACTTTGGTAGGATCACCAACACTCATGGTTAATGAAACAACTTTAACCTTAGAACATGTGATGCAAAGGCTTGGTATTATTGAGAATAAAATTTCTACCATAGAACTTATTGAAAATTTGGATAAAAAGATTCATAATCACATTACTCAAATTGGATCAAAGGCAGGAAAACCTTTAAAGAATCTAAAGGAAAAGGAACCTATAGTTAATGAGAAAATAGATCAAGGTTCTAGTAGAACTGATAAGTTAGAAGATATTATTACCAACTTGGGTTCTGCCTTTGCCGCTGTTAAGACTACTCCAAAATTTCCTCCTACTAAAGCTACTAAGTTTATTTATGTTCTTAAAAATAAGGGTGAATCATCTAGTAAAGGAAACAAAGATCTCAAGATGATAAGTATTTACCCTAGCTTGTCAATATTATTAAGGAAACAATTGCTACAAATGAATTTCTTGATTTTCTACCTAGGAGTGTGACCATCAATAAACCTTGATCTACCTACAAATGAATTTCTTGATTTTCTAACTAGGATTATCCATGGGCTATTCAAGAATTAAATACCAAAGATAACAATACCTAGATCTATGCAATATGCCTAGCTAGGGGCGTTAAATAATAGAGCTTGTTGGGAGGCAACCAAATTTTATTTTGTTCTTTTGTTTTTGCTTCTGTTTTTCAATAAATACACAACATTAAATATGTATTAATTGTGTTTTAGTGTTTTAATTAGTGTTTGAGCCAAGTAATACCTTTGGGATGGACTATGGTGATAGTTGATTTGATCCTGCTGAAAAACAGAAACTTTTGCGCTCATTGCAAGAATTTTAAAAAATAACAGAAGTGTGATTTTGATCTTAATATTTTACACAAGATTTATATACAAATTGACTAAGTTTTCTAATTTTTCAGAATTTTTGGAGTTACATAAGTATAAGAAATTTCCAGTTACTCTGAGACTATTACATTTTTGATAGATTCTGTTTTCTTTTGGTTATTTGCTTATTTTGATGAATCTATGGGTAGTATCGAAGGGTATGAACCATGGATAAGTTGGAATACAGTAGATATAACACCAATATAAATTTATAATGAGTTCACAGCAGTACCTAAAGTGGTGATTTTCTTTATTATACTAATGGAGCTTACGAGTTTTCTGTTGAGTTTTGTGTTGTGAAGTTTTCTTGTTTTGGGTAAGGATTTGATGGACTATGGAATAAGGAGTGGAAAGAGCCTAAGCTTGGGGATGCCCAAGGCACCCCAAGGTAATATTCAAGGACAACAAAGCATCTAAGCTTGAGGATGCCCGGGATGGCATCTCCTCTTTCATCTTCTATCCATCGGTGAATTTACTTGAGGCTATATTTTTATTCACCACATGATATGTGTTTTGCTTGGAGCATCTTGTATGATATGAGTTTGCTTTTTAGTTTACCACAATCAACCTTACTGTACACACCTTCTGAGAGGGACACACCTTAATCATGAATTTATTAGAATACTATATGTGCTTCAGTTATATCTTTTGAGCTAGGCAGTTGCTCTAGTGCTTCACTTATATCTTATTAGAGCACGACTGTGGTTTTATTTTATAGAAATTGATGAACTCTCATGCTTCACTTATATTTTGAGGGTCTTGGAAATAGTATGGCAATTTTCTTAGGTTATGAATTTTGGCCTAATATGATGGGCATCCAAGAGGGATATAATAAAAACTTTCATAAAGAGCATTGAATATATGAGAAGTTTGATTCCTTGCATTTGTTTGAGATATAAAGATGGTGATATTAGGGTCATGCTAGTGAGTAATTGTGGATTGGTAGAAATACTTGTGTTAAGGTTTGTGATTCCCAAAGCATGAACGTACGGTGAACCGTTATGTGATGAAGTCGGAGCATGATTTATTTTTTATTATGTTTCATATGAGTGGCGGTCGGGGATGAGCGATGGTATTTTCCTACCAATCTATCCCCCTAGGAGCATGCATATTATTACTTTGCTTCGATGGCTAATAATTTTTTGCAATAAGTATGTGAGTTCTTTATGTCTACTACGCAACCTTTCTTCTTGTAGACTCGTGTTGGGCCTCCAAGCGCAGAATTTTGTAGGACAGTAGAAAATTTCCCTCAAGTGGATGACCTCAGGTTTATCAATCCGTGGGAGGCGTAGGATGAAGATGTTCTCTCTCAAACAACCCTGCAACCAACTAACAACAAGAGTTTCTTGTGTCCCCAACACACCCAATACAATGGTAAATTGTATAGCTGCACTAGTTCGGCGAAGAGATGGTGATACAAGTGTAATATGGATAGTAGATATAGGTTTTTGTAATATGAAAATATTAAAACAGCAAGGTAACTAGAACAAAAGTGAGCAAAAACGTTATTGCAATGCTTGAAAACAAGCCTAGGGTTCATACTTTCACTAGCGCAAAATCCCTCAGCCATGATAACATAATTAAATCATATGGCAATCCCCCAATGTGCGACAAAGAGTCACTCCAAAGTTCCTATCGCGGAGAACATATGTGGCACCCTGGCTCGGAGCAACTAGTTTACCTTGCATTGCCAGCCCAGAGATCTAGTCTTTTGGCAACACACAACAACTTGGTACAGAAAACAACCGCTTTATTGATGCTAGCGGAAACATTGGTTCGATATTACATTAGGTACCGAGGCCAAGCGGCACACACAGTACGGCTAAACAATATGTACATTATTTAATGGACATGAAGGGGCCTCGATCATGACAACTACGCAGCAGCGAAACGACGATGAAGCAGAACTCCATAGCACGGGGACATCAATGTGCACACGGCCTAGACATGAAAAGCACTCCGATCCGGTACGACTTTCCTGAAAGTTGGCATGACACGCCAGGTCAGTACATTGAATGTACTTGCAAGCTCACAACAAATATAAGCATAATGACAAACAATAATATGACATTTAAGCAGGTTAAATACAATGCTTCAACATACTACTCATGAAGTGAACATGCTTGTGCACCGAGTCCCTCGGACTCGCTTACCATATGGGTTACCTCGTAACCAATATCATCAATAGGTGATCACTCACATATCACAACTGAAACAAACTCTTTGGTTCCAACAACCACAACGGAAATCAACTCTTTGGCTCCATCAACAACCATCTTCATGGTTCAACAATCTCTTCACATAACCAGTGCAAATCATATAACTTTAATGTGCAAGATTAAATTATTTATGTTGATCCATGGTGTGACCTACTACGAACAGGATCTGTAACAAGGACGCGGCTATCGATAGATTTGACACACACTCTGCAGAGGTTGGCACATTGTACCCACACCACAGAATCCATGGCCTCGAACTCCCATTTGGGTGGACCAACGGCATTCCGACAGAACCAACCCATTGCCATTGACACTCTCCCGGCCACTCCGACCAACTCCCCTTTGGGGTAAGCCATGGGTGGCCCCGATGTCAACTCGTGACATCCAACGCCACCATCGTGACCAAACATAAACGATCCCAAACGGGGACCCGCTACCAAATCATCAACAACGGTCACACAAGGTTATGTCTGCTTACCGGGCCAGGGTACCGCACGCCCATAACCTTCCCTCGTTGGAGGCACGGACCAGAGGCATGACAGCTGACCAAATAAAGGCCTTCCCATAAAGGCAAATGTGGTTGCACTGGGAAGCTCGATTCGGTGGCACCATGGCTTGATCAACATTATGTTCAAGTTGAATTTATCATCAGGTTTAACTTGAAATGAAAGGATTCGAGCCATAGTATTCCATGAACATGCAAATACCTGACACGCAACTATTTTCACACATTACTGAAATGACACAGATCAACATTACAGAATCATTCTGCATGCAACAGTAACCACTTTAGGGGCACTGGTTTTAACCCAATCATTTTTAGTTATGACTTTAGCATGATGAAAATGATAAATCATTTATGAAAATAATACCAATCATACTCAAACCATAGTCATGCTATCAAGATCATACTACTGCATCCAACTAGTTCATGCACTCAAGTACTACAGCAAACTAAACAATTCAAGCATAACAATTGAACTAACATAATCAATATTTATTAAATGATTAAATGCATGAAATAAGTCATACTCAAGTTGGAAAATCATAGTTATTGAAATGACACCATGCAAATATTTGTGTGGCTTGCCCTAGCACAGAGGAGGGTCGCACTCCTCCTGGTTGTCCTCAAGGCAATCTTCTCCTTCTGAAAATATTTAAAATAGCAAAAAGAAAATATCAAGAACAACTCTGAAATTCACCTGAAATTCTAGACAGCAAGGAAAAATCTCAAATTTGGTGTGCTGCTAGAATATTTCAAAACAAACACAATGCAAAAAGAATCAACTCATTTGGATCCATGGTTTAGGAGTTAGAGCTGGTCAAAGTTCTTGGTCAAACTGAGCTAAATATAAAAGAAAAACAAAAACCAGGGGGTGACGTCGAAGGCGTAAACCCGCGGGGCGCCCCCACTTATACCGCTTCAGGGGAGGCTGAGTGGCTGACGGTGGGCCTAGCCCATCAGGTTTAGAGAGAGGGGGAAGAAAAATGGAGGAGGGGGCGGCGAGACGCCGGCGTTTCTCCGGCGAGGAGAGGCCGGCTGCCGATCTGAGAGGGAGGGGTGTATGCGCAGGACTACGGCGAGTCTACACGTACCCGAAACGCGGCGAGAGGTGGTCGAAGATGCTCGGAAAGAGTGTCTCCAGCGGCGGCTGTGGACGGGGTTCGCTAGAGATGAAGAAGACGACGAAGTTAGGCGACTCCAGGGTCTCCAGCGGGGTCGGCTAGCTCTAGTGGACCACCAGGGACACGCTAGAGTAGTCGGACAAGCTCAAGAGGCTCTTGAGGGGTGGGGAGCAGCAGGAGGGGATCGCCGGTGAGCTCAGGTCAGGGACAACGGCCATTAGCCTACCCGGCCAGGCTGCGGCTTCCTACGAGGTCGTGGGGGTTGGGTAAGTGTCGTGTGGTGCTGGAAACGGCGAGGGAGGGGCTGTATTTATAGGCGGAGGGGAGGGGGTCTCGAGCTCCGCCGCAGTTCTCTGGAGAGCCGCATGGCGACGAGGACCATTAGTGAGAGAGGGAGTAGAAGCCGTGGCTCACGCGGCCACTATGGGAGGGAGGAGGCGAACCTGGGGCTCGGGTGGCGGCAGAGCATAGAGACGCAGGTGCCTTTGTGCGCTTGGCCGCGTCGTGGCCGTGCTTGCTGCAGTGAGCTCTGGCGTAGGCGAGCGACAAGGAGTCAATGGCGTTGAGACGAGGATGGTGGCGTGGTGCTGCATGCTGCGGCGAGCGGGGAAGCGAGCACGGACGCAATAGAGGCGTCGGCGGCATCCAGAGCGCGTCGAATACAAGCCCGATGCGCTTAGCCACCTGTGATCCTTTGTGTGGACTCTGGCACCTACGATGTAGTGCATTAAATTCATGTCACGGAGTGTTGTTCGTGCAAGCCTAGATCGATCCACACAACTGAGTTAAGCACAAGTCATTTGGGTGTATTTGTAGACTCTTGGCAAGTTTCTGGATAAAATTTTTGGAGGTTAATAGAGAAAACACTAGAGGGATTTAGGAGCTCATTTTCTGTGGTTTAGGGTTTCTTAGGAGGGTAATGATGTCCTAAAAGTTTCAGCTTCATTGGATCAGGGAATAATGTACTTCCTTTGTGAAGTACATTTTTGGCCATAACAGAGAAAAGATTTTACGTAGCAAAAATATTCCACATAACCATGAAATATTTTTGCACGAGGAGGTCACCAAGGTCTAAAGAATATTCAGAGAGAAAATGAATATTTTTCATTTAAGAAAAATATTCTTATGGCCATATTTTGATATATCAGAGAGGAAATGAAGTGCTTGAGAGGGAGGTAAGTCACTTGGGTGAAAATCAAAGAAATGCCCAAGTGGTTAAGTCCAACTTAGTTGATTCAAAACTCCAAATTCAAATCAAAAGGCAATGAAATCCAGAAAAAGAAAAAGAGCAAAAACCAGGGTGTCACAACATAAGATGAAATTGCTTGTAGGGTCCAAAACCACCTCAAATTTATTCTTTCTGATCAATCTTTTGAGCTATTCCTCTAAGTGTCACAAACAACGCTAGAGTTCGTACTAAAATAACACCATATGATACACATCAATCAACTTTAACGTCACCTAGATACTCCAATGTCGGGGAAGCTGATCTGACCCACGAACACCTATGGGGGCCGGCGGACCGGACCCCTTTCGGTTCGGCGGGGGGCGGAGATCGCTGAAGAAGCGTGATCGAGGCACACGAGCAGTTTACCCAGCTTCGGAGCTCTCCTGGAGAGATAACACTCCTACTGCTGCATGTCTGAATTGTATTGTGTTCTTGCTCGGGAGCGCTGAATGCTACAGTACACACCAGCTGCTAACGAGACCGAGCGTGAGAGTGTTCGAACCCCTCTCACGTTAGCATGGGTCTCCTTTTATATGCTCAAGGGTCTCCGGCAGTGGCAGCGTAGACAAGGGTAAAAAGGGAAAATGAGTTGCGGTTGGTACAGCTACTTGTACAGCAGTATTATACCTAACCCCGACGGCAGGGGACAAAGGCATTAAATGCCCGTCTATGTCGCCCAAACAGTGCAAATAGGGACCGTCAGGGGCGCCACCGCTTGCCACGATGGCAATCTTGTCAGCGCCGCTTGCCACCGTGCTCCGCTGGCCGCACAGCCTCTCGCCACACGCGCTTGGAAAGGTCTCAGGGCGACACGTTGGTGGATGTCCTGGAGCGCAGGTACAGATTGGTAGTTTGCCGCGCCAAGCACCTTGCCGCGTTCGTCGTCTTGTCGCGTCCGGAAGCTTGTCGCCCACCAGGGCCTTGCCGGGGCGTCGCGACGCGTCGCGGCAAGTTCCTTGAAATGCCTTGGTTGGCCTTCCAGCAAGCTCCTCTTGCCGGGCCTTGTCTCCTTGGCTTAAATACTTTGTTCTTGAATGGCTCCAAAGGAACCACGGAGGACCTTGGCGGTCACCCGGCAAGCCTTGTCAGCTGAAGGTGCTGCAATCGCCCGTGCACGAGTTCGGGATACTAGGGTACCCTACTCTAGTACACCGACAGGAGCCCCCGGTCCTGGGCCACACACGGTGCCGAGCGCTGTTGGGCCAGGCCCAAAACAGGGCATAGGCACACGCGGCCTGGGTTGCGCCATAACTCGCTCCAGACCCACCACATCCCCCATAGGCAACGCAGCGTCAAGATGCGGCGTCGTGGGAGAGATCATGGGTGGTTTCTTTATTAGGAAAAGCGGAACGTCCGCCTCCCTCTTTATAAGCGAGGAAGCAGGGCAGTTCGCCCCACCTTGCCGCTTGCTGTCCAATCTCAAAACCTCCGCTGCTCCCCCTTCTTCCCAAGGCTGAAAAGAGAGCGGCGCTCACTTCATCGCCACCAGCATCACCAACGCCATCAATCTCCCCACCACCTCCGCCATGGCTCAAAGCCGACAAGGGAAGGCCGTGAAGTCGGCCGAGGCGCAGCGTGACTGTGGCGCTCTGCGAAAGGAGCGGGCAATCTTCCCCCCTCAGCTCACCGCGAAGGAGCTGAGGGAGTACTACTATCTCTTCTGGTCGACGGAGACGCGAGCGCATTCGCGCACGAAGGTACTCTTAGTTGCTGCTTCAGAACTGGCTCCGACTGGATACCCTTTCTTCGCGCTATTCTTCTACTGCGGGCTCTGTCCGCCTTTCTCTGAATTTTTCTGCGACATCATGAACACCTACGGGTTCCGCCTCCTTGACTTCACCCCCAATGTTGTCCTGACCATGGCAGCTTTCGCACATCTCTGCGAAAACTTTGTCGGAGTCTATCCCAACGTAGCTCTTTTCTGCCACTTCTTTATGCCCCGAGTTGAGAGAGGGGAGCCTCTTGCCGGCGGAATCGCTTGGATCTCGAGGATCGGCAAGAAGGAAGCTTATCTGGAAGGAGAGCTCCGCAGCAAGTGGTAGGAATGGAGGGCGACCGGTGCTGGATTGTCAAGGAGAACCCGCAGCCATTTACCGCTCAGCGCCAAACCCCAATAGTGCGCGGCAACGATTGGAGTAGCGTGGCCCCGGAAGACGCTAGGCTGAAGATTGCCGTCACGCGGATCCTACGCCTTAGGCTTGCCGGACTCACTGTAGGCGCCGTTGGCGCAGATTTTCTTCGCCGCCATCGCTTCTGCAGGAGAGGAGGAGACCGCCGGGAGTTCGAATGCGGCGGATATCATGAGGCTGCGTCCGGGGCCTCAACTTCAACTTCTTGTCTTGGAATTGGGCGCGATGCTCTTGGAACTGTTCAAGCACGATCTCGATCATCCGAATGGTTCATGTTGCCGAGGGTGTCGTCCATTGTGCAACAATTCCTCACTTGACCGTGATCGTGCAATGATGCTGTTGCGATCGCATGGAATTGTCCCAACCTGGCAAGAGCCTGCAGATGACGTCGTGCGGGCGTTCTTTGACGGTCTGGTAGAAGTGCCGGTCCGCCCCGATGAGTAGAGGAGCCTCACCCGCGACACCACCGAAGATGAGATGCAGCGCATCGCCACCAGGCTGGAAGAGGCGGCAGCAGGCTGCCGCTGGGCAGTTCGGATTCACCGTGGAGGAGGCAGAGGCAGCAGAGGCGCTAGCCTTGTCGGCGAGGAGCTTGCCCGGCAAGGAAGAGCTTGTCGGGCCCGAAGCTGAGTCGAGCGAGCCCGCCGAGGGCGCCTCCTCCCCACCTTCAGACATCTTGCCGCAAGCGGAGCCCCCAGCTCCACCAAGAAGGCGTCTCCGCAAGGCCGGGGAAGTAAGGGGGCGGCAGACGGTCAGGTCAGCCGCGCCGGCCGACGCGGCGCTCCACCGCGGCAAGCACTGCAGCAGGGAGTACCTCACGCTGCTTCGCGGCAACCAAGCGGGCCTTCCGGGACCACAGCTCCTGCACCCGTAAGCGGCCAAGGGAACCTACTCTTCCGGCTCGCCGCACCGGAGGCGAGCCGAATTGATCTCTCCGCTCAGCTCCGAGGAAGAAGAAGAGTAAGATTCTTTGCTGTACTTGTAGTTCTTCAATCTGTTGCTTTGTTTTGTATCTGATTTGCTTTACTCTGAACCTATTCCTTTTCAGAACGCTGGCCCAGAGAGCGTTGAAGAGAGCCAAGGTCCCGGTGATTGTCATCGAGGATGAACCCACCGCGGCAGCAAGAGGCGTGTCCGAGACCACCTTGCCGGACTCCGCAACCCCTTCCTCAAAGCAGTTTCAGCGAGCCCCCAGTAAGTGTATTGTTTACTTCCTGCTGTTAGGCGTGCATGGGTGCTCTTTCTTTGCTGATATCTGACTGTTGGTTTGTATAGGAGCAGAGCAGCCCTACCAGTAGTGCCCTGAAGCCGCTCCTGACACGCCATCTGCTTCGACTACAGCGCCAAGGGAGGATCCCCTGGCAAGGGAGTGCTCTCCGGCAAGGGAGACTTCTCTGGCAAGGGACAACACCAGCGACCCTTCGGTGGTTGAGACCATGGCTGCAGATCTAAGTGCAGGTAATTCTCTTGCTTGAAAGCTGCCCTTGTGTTCTTCTTCTTCCGATTTTCTTTTTGGATATTTGCTTGACTTTTCTTTCTTTTCCGTTCGTCAGATCCATCTGCTACAGAGCCAATGGAGACTGAGGTCGCCGACGAGGAGGACGTGCGCGGCAATACTGATGACGCCGCTGCCACCGAAGGAGAGGCCGGCGCTGATGATCCTCCGGGCGGAGAGGTTGCCATATTGCCGCCGCAGAGGCCGGCGAGGGGTCCGGCGATCGCACTGACGGCCCTGAGGCCGCAGGAGCGCCAGGCGCTATGCCGACCGCCGATCCCTCCGCCGCTGCCGCAGCTGCCAGTTCGAAGAGCCCAGCCAGCGCCTACTTGAAAGCCGGGCGATGGCGTCTTCATCAAGCTCCACAGGCGCCGAGCTCTGGCGAGCCGGTCGAAGGAGAGACCTTTGACGAAGAGTTGCTTCGCCTCATTTGGGCTGGCGTTGGTCGACGCGCCAAGCAGCAGCAGCGTGGCGAGTCTAAGGAGGAGGCTGCTGCGAAAAGCCGCTGTCGCTCTACCGCGCCCGACAAAGCAAAATCTGGCGTCCCGAGAAGCGCTTGTCGCGAAGGGCGGAGCAGACATCGAGAAGCGCTGCAGAGGCGCTCCGGGGCCTCAACCAGGAAGCTCTCCGGTCCTTGGCAGAGGAGCGGGAGCGACTCGCCGAGGAGCGCAAAGCCTTCATCCTCGAGAAGGCTGAAGTTGAAGAGCAACAGCGGCTTGCTGCTGAGAAGCTGTCTGTGCAGGAAGGTGAATTGGCGCAGCGGAAGATTAATCTTGACAGCCATGAGGAGGAGCTTGCCGCGCGCGAGCAAACATTTGGCGGGGCTCTCAAGGAAGCAAAAGATGCTGCCGCAGCTGCCGAGGCCGCCAAGAAGGAGCTGGAGACGAAGGTGACGCAGCTGGAAGCCGACCTCAAGGCGAGCGGCGAGGAGCTTGCTGCGCTCAAGCATGAGCGCGAGAAGGACGCCTACAATCTAGGCGAGCTGCAGGGTCGTGTCGCTGAGAGGAGCAAGGAGCTTAGCGCCGCCAAGGACTCCAAAGCAGATCATGAGTTGAAGCTGACTACTTTGACTCAGACGCTGGACGGCGCCAGGGAGCAGGAGGTGGCCTTGAAGGAGAAGATCAAGGCCGACGAGGCGCTCTTTGGCGAAGTCTTCTTGCCGCCAGAACACCTTCAGGGAGAATGTGGAGCACTGGACCGAGGGTCTCGTGGATACGGCCGCAGTCATCGACGGGGAGCTGGCGTAGCTGGGGATGGAAGACCTTGGGTATTCTTCCGATGAGCACCTCCAACCCAGCGTAAGCTCAGCTTGTTCTTCAAAGGCGTGGCGGCGGCCCTCCAGCGACTCCGGGAAGAGATCCCAAAGCAGGCGGCCGACGAGTCGCCCCAGGATCTCGCGGGGAGCTCTTCAAAAGGTCTTCTTGAAGGTGGCCTTCCGCAATCCAGGCCTCAACCTCACCAACGTCCTCAAGTCCTTGCCACCGGATGCAGATGTGGAAGCGCTCAAGGCCCTTGTCGCACCCATTGTGGATAGGGTGAGCGGGATCAAGAGGGTTGAGGGCGATCGCGTAGATTAGTCCGCTCGTTTTCTCTTTTCCTTGTCGCTGCTAGTCATGTTATGAAAACAATCCATTAGGGCTACGACAAGCTATCTTGTAAAATAACTCTAATTCGGGTAGTAATTGCTATGTTATTTCCTTTACTTGATTCCTTCCTTTGTATGTTTTTGCCCTACGCTTTTAGGGAACTTGTCGGTATGAGCACCTTTTTGTCATGGCCGAGTCTTGAGACGTCGACAGCCTCTTTGGCGGTGCCGCTACCGACAAGAAACCTTGTCGCAACTAGTTGCAGCTCTCTTAAGTTGTTGAGCGGACTCGAAACAAAGTAAGGGCGCAACTAGCCACGAGTTGGTTCCTCCGCGCACAGGTTTTCCATACAAAGTACGGTCGTTCGAGGAAGATAACTTCAAATTTTAAAACTGATTGCTCAAATTTTAGCAACTTAGCTTTTACATCGTTGCTTGCTTCGGTGAAGCAAAACTTCCTCGGCGATGCTTGGTCCACACCATTATCTTCTCCTTTCCCCGGCAAAGTTGTGGGCGAGGGAACCTTCCTTTCTTTGAGAAAGAGAAAGAAGAGAAAATAAAGATATGGAGCCTTATGGCTCGTTATTGCTTACCGGGGTAGGTGCTGCACAAAGTGTCAGATAACGCATGCAAAACGAAGTAAAAAGCATGAAATCGACAAGATGTGCGGAGCACATAAGCTTTACTTATGCACGGGGTCTGCGCCCGGCTTTGTACAAAGGATTACATGCAACATCGGCAAGACTTGTACAAAAGGTGGTTGCCGGAACAGGTTCCGCAACCGCAGCTTCACGGGTAAAACTTACGAAGATGCTCAATGTTCCAGGAGTTGCTCACCGGAATGCCATCTTCGGTCTCAAGGCGGACAGCGCCAGGCCTAGTGACTCGTTTCACCCGGTAAGGTCCTTCCCACTTCGGCGTCAACTTGTTGGAATTCTTGGCGGTGAGAACGCGGCGAAGAATAAGGTCGCCTTCCTCGAGACTTCGGCACTAACTTTGCGGCTATGGTAGCGGCGCAAAGCTTGTTGGTATCGAGCAGCTCGTGACAATGACTTTGAAGACGGTCCTCCTCAAGGAGCAGCGCGTCATCTTGTCGCATATCGCTCTTGCTCAAGCTCATCATAAGCAAGCACTCGAGGTGACCCGTTATACGAAGTTCCATGGGGAGAACTGCCTCTGCTCCATAGACTAGAGCGAAAGGTGTGCGGCGGTGGCTCGATTTGGCGTCGTCCTGATCGACCAAAGAACCACCGGCACCTCCTCAATCCAGTTTCTTCCGCACTTGTGCAGCCTGTCGAAAGTCCTGGTCTTGAGCCCACGCAGCACTTCAGCATTTGCCCTCTCCGCTTGACCGTTACTTCTTGGATGAGCAATAGAAGCGGCGGAACCTTGGCGCCAAGATCTTGGACGCATCGCATGAAGGTGCAACTCGTTTATTGTGTGCCGTTGTCGGTGATGATCCTGTTAGGGATTCGAAGCGGCAAACAATCGACTGAAGAACTTGACTACTTGTTGTGCTGTCACCTTCCTCACTGCTTCCACTTCCGGCCACTTTGTGAACTTGTCGATTGCAACGTTACAAGTACTCAAAGCCCCGACAACTTGGGGAAAGGGGCCGAGGATGTCGAGCCCCAGGACGAAAATGGCCGTGGATAAAGGGATCGTCTGGAGAGCTTGAGCTGGCTGGTGTATCTCGCTTGGAATGGAACCGCACGCTTCACACTTGGTTACTTGTGCAGTTGCATCACGGAGGGCTGTCGGCCAAAAGAAACCTTGCCGAACGCTTTGCTTAGGCAAGTGCTCCGCGCCAATGTGGTGACCACATATGCCTCCATGTATCTCCTCGCCAACAGCTTTTGTCCGTCTTCCCGGTGAATACACTTCAATTTCACACCGTTGAGTCTTCTTACGTACGCAGTGTGTTGTCGACAAACTGGTACATACTTGACTGCCGGGCTACTCTTTCTCGCTTCTTCTTGCTCTTCGGAAGTTCTCTGTCTCAAGGAAATGGACAATCTGTTGTGCCCATGTTGGAGCTTCGGCTCGACAACAAGGACTAAAGGCACATCTGCTGCTGCAGGAACATCCGCTTCTCTGGCGAGAACTGCGGCTCAGCGAACTTGACGTTCCCCGGCAAGTTTGCCGGAGCAAAACTTGTCGGGAGCGTCTGCTTCAACGGAACAAACCCTAGGGCTTGTCGGAGCAGACTGCTCCTCAGCATCCTTGGTGTTGATCTTGAGGACCTTCTTGGCGGCCACTTCGGTGAGCTCTGCCGGAAAATAGTCACCAGAAATCAACTTCCTTTTCTTGCTCTGTCCAGTTGATGGCGTTACAGACGGTTGAGTCAGCTTGAGCACAAAGATCCCTGGTTCCACAGGTAACTTAAGTGCGGTGCACTTCGACAGGCCATCAGCAACGTCGTTCTGAGCTCTTGGAACGTGTTCCATCTGTAGGCCGTCAAAGTGCTCTTCTAACTTTCTCACTTCATCAACATAAGCTTCCATCAACGGACTCTGATAATCCTTGTTCACTTGGCGGACGACAAGCTGTGAGTCACCCCTGATAATGAGCCTCTTGATCCCAAGGTCTGTAGCGATCTCGAGGCGGCAAGCAAACCTTCATACTCTGCAGTATTGTTTGTTGCTTGCTCCTTGGGAAAGTGCATCTGGACTACGTACTTGAGGTGCTCTCCGGTGGGTGCAACAAGTAACACGCCCGCACCGGCGCCTTGCAGCGAGAAGGCACCATCAAAGTACATCAGCCACTCTTTGCTTGCCTCCTTGACGGGGATGCTCGTTTCTGGAATTTCTTCATCTTGTGTTGGCGTCCATTCTGCTATGAACTCTGCCAATGTTCTGCTTTGGATAGTTGAAGTGCTCTCAAACTTGAGGCCAAAGCTTGACAGTTCCAGTGCCCACTCGACAATCCTGCCTGTTGCTTCTGGATTTTGCAATATCCTCCTCAGCGGAAAGCGAGTGAGGACTGTTATCTCATGTGCTTGGAAGTAATGGCGCAGCTTTCTCGAGGCCATGAGAAGGCCGAAAAGCAATTTCTGCACACCAGAGTACCTTGATCTAGCCCCCTGCAGAAGGGAACTGACAAAGTAAACTGGGCGCTGCACCATCCTTTTCTGCATCTTCTCATGCTCCTGCGCAGATCCATCTTTGTCGGGACCAGAGCTTGCCGGTGAAGTCGCCTGCTTGTCGCTGGATGCATCTGCCATGGTTGGTGGCTCATCATCCGCCTCCCTCTCCGCTACTAACGCAGCACTAACCACTTGATTGGTTGCCGCTATATATAGCAGCAACTTCTCTTGTGGCTTAGGTGCGACAAGTGTTGGAGTGGAGGACATGTATCTCTTTAAGTCTGCAGCGCAACCTCCGCTCGAGTCCATTTCATTGGACCTTCCTTTTTCAATATTTTGAAAAATGGCAGGTAGGCGCTTCAGCCAGACCTAGAGATAAACCTGCCGAGAGCAGCTACACTTAACCGGCAAGTCTTCGTGACATCTTTGACGCGCTTTGGTGCTTCAATCTGCTCAATGGCCTTGATCTTGTCGGGATTGGCTTCAATTCCCCTTTGAGACACGAAGAACCCGAGAAGCTTGCGGAGGGACTCCAAACACACTTCTCGTGGTTAAGCTTGAGGTTGATCTTGCGCAGATTTGCAAAGGTTTCGTCTAAATCTTGAATCAGAGCCGCCTTATCCTTGCTCTTGACCACTATGTCATCCATGTAGGCTTCTACATTTCTGTGTATTTGTGGCTCAAAAGCGTCGTGGACTACCCTTGCAAACGTTGAACCAGCATTCTTTAAACCGAAAGGCATCCGTATGAAACAGTATGTGCCACATGGGGTGATGAATGCGGTCTTTTCCTCATCCTCTTCTGCCATGAAGATCTGATGGTCTCCTGAATATGCATCAAGAAATGAAAGCAAGTCACATCCGGCGGTGGAGTCAACAATCTGGTCGATGCGCGGCAAGGGAAATGGGTCTTTGGGACAAGATTTATTGACATCGGTAAAGTCGATACAGAGCCTCCATTTCCCGTTTGCCTTGGCGCTGCGACTACAGGATTGGCCAACCACGTGGGATGGAGCACTCCTCGACAAGGCCTGCTGCTTCCAACTTCTTGATTTCTTCTGCGATAAATTCTTGGCGCTCACTTTGCACCGCTTCACGACTTTACGCTGACGGGCGCGCGATGAGGACAGACGGCAAGATGGTGCTCAATTACTTTCACAGGAACACGGGGATGTCGGGGCGGTTGCCACGCAAACACGCCGACGTTCGCCGCCAGAGAAAGCAAGCGCGCCGCTTTCCTATTTAGGGTCGAGAGTGGCAGCGATGGTGAAGGTACCACGGTGCCATCCTCCTTGGCAGACACCTTCTTGGTCTCTGGTGGAGCTGCCATCGTCTTCTTACACTTGCTGCTGGAGCTCGATGGTGCGTCCTCGACGGCAGCGCAGCACTAAGACCAAGAGGTGCGCTTGCGGAGTGGGCATCGAGAACTCTTGCGGACTTGGTCTTCTTCTTCGCCCGGGAGCTTCAGCGGCAAGTGACTTGCGATCTGTTGCGGCTGCCGCCTCGGTAGATCTTGTCGGTGCAGATAAGAGCATCTTTCTTGTCGCCAGGGAGAGATGACACTTATCGGGCTGGCATCTTCACATGTTGTATGCATAGTGAGAGGCCGCCATGAATTTGGCGAGTCTTTGGGACTGACCAAGTATCCCATTGTAGGGCAATGGAAAGTCAGCAACGTCAAAAGTGACCCTCTCGATCTGAAGTTCAACTTCACGCCGAGATGTCACCGGCAAGGTGATCTTTCCCTTCGGCTTGCTCCTTCCCGGATTGATTCCTTGGAATGTGCCGGTCTCTTCGAGCTCGCCATCAGGGATCTGGAGTTTCTGGAGTACCGCGGAGGAGATCAGGTTCAAGCCGGCCCCGCCGTCAACTAGCATCTTAGTGACCTTGAGGTTGCGGATAGTTGGTGAGACCAACATCGGCAAGCACCCGACCGTAGTTATGCGATCAGGGTGGTCCTCAATATCAAAGATGATAGGTGTGCTGGACCATTTCAGAGGCTTGCGTGACTCGACGGATGGTTCTGCCGCATTGACTTCTCGCATCCATTGCTTGAGTTGGCGGTCTGAAGTATGCAGAGAAGCACCGCCGTCAATGCACAAGACCTCTGTGGCTTTCTGGAACTCCTGCTCATCGGCCTCGTCTTCATCCATATCTTCATCGTCGTCGTCATCTTCATCCTTGTCGCGGCCGCGGGGAGGTATGTCTCCTTGCCGCTGCTTGGCCTTGCCGCGACATCCTCCCCGGCCGGGGCGTTTCTTGCCAGATCCTCCAGCACCTTCCTAGGCCTTTTCCTTGTCGCGTCGCTCGTATTCAGCCTTTTGCTGCTCGACAAGCTGCAAGACCTTCTTGCAGCTCTGGAGGTCATGGCCCTTGGTGCGGTGGATCTTGCGATCTTGGTTGTTGGAGCCGTCCCGCTTGTCGGGCGACCGCCCTGACCGGGTAGTTGGTGCCAGCGGCAACCTCCTTGCCGGAGCTACCATCTTTGGCTTTTTTGGCGCCACCTCCGTTGCCGGACTGCTCAACAACTAGCACATCTTTGCCTTTCTTCTTCCTGTTGCTCCGCCGCCGGTTTTTCTTTGCCGGGGCAGCCTCTTCACTATCAGATCCTCCTGCTCCTATATTCTCTCCGGGGAGTCTCCTCCCTTCCTCAGCAAGCGCACACTTGTCGGCCAGGGCATAGAGCTCACTGACGTCTCTGATCTTGCACATCGCCATCTCCTCCCGCATCCTGCGGTTAAGCGACGTTTCGATGGAGCAACGCTGATTACCGACATGGCGGTGGACATCTGGGATGTTGTGCTGTACGGCTGAATCTCCGAATGTACTTGGCGAGGGGCTCTCCTTCCTTACGGGCGGCAGATGAAGGTCGCTCTCTGGCCATGAGGCTTGTGGCCACTGTAAAAGCGCCGACAAACCGATGGCATAGATCTGTCGAGGAGGATATGGAGTTGTCCGGCAAGTGCATGAGCCGAGATCGACATTGGGCTTGAGTACCAGCCGGGAAGTAGTTGGCGAGGATCTTGTCGCCACGCCCCGCAGCTTGCACCGCAATGGTGTAGATGCCGAGGAACTCCGACGGATGCGTCTTGCCGTCGTACTTCTGCGAGTGCGTCGGCAGAAATTCTTCTTCTTTGGGCCACTTTGGACTTGCCGCAGCTCACGAGTGAACGCAGGGAAACCTACCGCGTCTGCAAGTCGCTGGTTCCCCTGGCGCGCATGCATGTCGACGAAGGCCCGGTAGCGCTGGTCGGATTGACGTCGCGCTTTCTCTGGCGCTCGATCGCGAGTACGAAGCGTCTTCTTCTTGTCAGTTCGTGAAGAACTTGGCGCTGATCGCGACGAGCTCGCGGATCCGATGAGGCGGTGGAGTCGCTGTCGAGGTGGATCCGGCGAGTCGGCGATCTTGGCCTTCGGGGTGGAGAGTGCACGGTGGTTGCACCCCCAACGGTTTCGTCGCCACCGGCTCGAGCTTGGCAGTCCTGCCGCGGCAGCGATGCACTTGGTTGCCGCGGAGTGTCGCCGTTGGCAAAGCCGATGAGACTCTGAATGGTGGCCCTCCATTCATCGACCTTGTCGGCTGTTGGAGGGTAATCCAGGAGCAGTTGAGCTCTCGCCAAGGCTTCTGCTGGAGTGGTGGGTGGTAGTGGCGAAGCAGTGCGAGGCGGGATATGCTCGGACTTCTAACTATGTTAGAAGGAGCGATATCCGTCCGAGCGACCGATGCCTCGCTTCGTGCCGACATCTTTGGCGTGCATGCTGATCTTGAGCATCCCGAGATCCACCAGCTCGTTCTTGGCTCCAACGAATGTATGGTGCTGCGAAGTACCATGATCGCTGTCATCGCGCCTCCTCGAGATGGGCGCGGTGAATGTCTGGACGCCGAGGTCTGCGCAGCCTTGTCCTTGGACCTGGCTGCACCGTGGGCTCCCTCGTCGACGCCCGCTCTTCCGCCGGCGTCTACCCCACCACTCGTTTGCTCCGGTGGTGGTGGGTTCGACGTGGACGGAGCAGCTGCCGCCGAAGCCTTCTTCTTCAGTGGCATGTTGACGAAGAAATTGAAGATCTTGCTCGTGTGAACGCCGGATCAGGTTCACACAGTCTCGACGCCCTACAGCGGCGCCAAAGATGTCGGGAAGCTGATCGACCCACGAACACCTATGGGGCGGCTGACGGACCCCTTCGGTTCGGGCGGCGGAGATCGCACGAAGAGCAGATCGAGGCGGTTAACACCGAGCAGTTTACCCGGCTTGAGCTCTCTGGAGAGATAACACTCCCTCTGCTGCATGTCTGAATTGTATTGTGTTCTTGCTCGGGGCGCTGAATGCTACAAAGAGTACACCAGCTGTTAACGAGACTGAGCGTGAGAGTGTTCCACCCCCTGTACGTTGCGCATGGGCCTCCTTTTATATGCTCAAGGGGTCTCCGACAGGTGGCAACGTAGACAAGGGCAAAAAGGGAAAATGAGTTGCGGTTGGTACAGCTACTTGTACAGTGTAACGTACCTAACCCTGACGGCAGGGGACAAAGGCAGAAAGGGACCGTCAGGGGCGCCACCGCTCGCCACGATGGCAATCTTGTCAGCGCCGCTTGCCACCGCGCTCCGCTGGCCGCACAGCCTCTCGCCACGCGCGCTTGGAAAGGTCTCAGGGCGACACGTTGGTGGATTTGCTGGAGCGCAGGTACAGATTGATAGTTTGCCGCGGCAAGCACCTTGCCGTGGTCGTCGTCTTGTCGCGTCCGGAAGCTTGTCGCCCACCGGGCCTTGCCGGGACGTGTGGCGCGTCATGACAAGTTCCTTGAAATGCCTTGGTTGGCCTTCCCGGCAAGCTCCTCTTGCCGGGCCTTGTCTCCTTGGCTTAAATACTTTGTTCTTGAATGGCTCCAAAGGAACCACGGAGGACCTTGGCGGTCACTTTCGGCAAGCCTTGCCGCTGGGTGTCAAGAATCGCCGATGCGAGTTCGGGATACTAGGGTACCCCTACTCTAGTACACCGACATCCAATGTCACCACAATTGTCCGTGGGTCAATTATACGATATGCGTCAAACAACTACAGATTCATAATATTCAATACAACAAAATAACCTCAAAGAGTGCCCCAAGATTTCTACCGGAGAAACAAGGATGAAAACGTGCATCAACCCCTATGCATAGATTACCGCAATGTCACCTAGGGAATCTGCGAGTTGAGTGCCAAAACATGCATCACGGGTATCCCTGATACATCTCCAACGTATTTATAATTTTTGATTGTCCCATGCTATTATATTATCTTTTTTGGATGTTTTATATGCATTAATATGCTATTTTATATTATTTTTGGGACTAACCTATTAACCTAGAGCCGTTGCCAGTTCCTGTTTTTTTCCTTGTTTTAGAGTTTCATAGAAAAGGAATACCAAACGGAGTCCAACCGGAATAAAACTTTCGCGATGATTTTTCTTGAACGAGAAGACATCCAGAGGACTTGGAGTGCAAGTCAGAGAAGCCATGAGGCGGCCACAAGGACGGAGGGCGCGCCCAGGGGGGTAGGGCGCGCCCCCACCCTTGTGGGCCCCTCGTGACTCCACCGACCTAGTTTCTTCGCCTATATATTCTCATATATCCCAAAACCAACGGGGAGAGCCACGAAAACACTTCTCCACTGCCGCAACATTCTGTACCCGTGAGATCCCATCTAGGGGCCTTTTCCGCCGTCCTGCCGAAGGAGGATTCAATCACGGAGGGCTTCTACATCAACACCATTGCCCTTCCGATGAAGCGTGAGTAGTTTACCACAGACCTACAGGTCCATAGCTAGTAGCTAGATGGCTTCTTCTCTCTCTTTGATTCTCAATACCATGTTCTCCTTGATGTTCTTGGAGATCTATTCGATGTAATAGTTTTTTGCGGTGTGTTTGCCGAGGTCTGGTGAATTGTGGATTTATGATCAGCTTATCTATGAATATTATTTGAATCTTCTCTAAATTCTTATATGCATGATTTGATATCTTTGCAAGTCTCTTCGAACTATCGATTTGGTTTGGCCAACTAGATTGGTTTTTCTTGACATGGGAGAAGTGCTTAGCTTGGGGTTCAATCTTGCGGTGTCCTTTCCCAGTGACAGTAGGGGCTGCAAGGCACTTATTGTATTGTTGCCATCGAGGATAAAAAGATGGGATTTTCATCATATTGCTTGAGTTAGTTTCTCTACATCATGTCATCTTGCTTAATGCGTTACTCCGTTCTTTATGAACATAATACTCTAGATGCATGCTGGATAGCGGTCGATGTGTGGAGTAATAGTAGTAGATGCAGAATCGTGTCGGTCTACTTGACATGGACGTGATGCCTATATTCATGATCATTGCCTTAGATATCATCATAACTTTGCGCTTTTCTATCAATTGCTCGGCAGTAATTTGCTCACCTACCGTAATATTTTCTATCTTGAGAGAAGCCTCTAGTAAAACCTATGGCCCCTGGGTCTATTTTCCATCATATAAGTTTCCGTCCTACTATTTTGCAATCTTTTGCTTTCCAATCTATAAACCAAAAATACCAAAAAAATTTTACTTTACCGTTTATCTATCTCTATTAGATCTCACTTTTGCATGTAACCGTCAAGGGATTGACAACCCCTTTATCACGTTGGGTGCAAGTTTGTTTGATTGTTTATGCAGGTATTTGGTGACTTGTGCGTTCTCCCCTACTGGATAGATACCTTGGTTCTCAAAACTGAGGGAAATACTTACTCTACTTTGCTACATCACCCTTTCCTCTTCAAGGGAAAAACCAACGCAAGATCAAGAAGTAGCAACCCCGCGCAATACATACATCAAGTGTTATCAAATCCATAAAATTATTCAATCCAATAATAGTGAAACCTCAAAGGTAAAACTCAATTCATCACAAGAAGATAGAGAGGGAGAAACACTAGATGATCCAACTATAGTAACAAAGCTCGCGGTACATCAACATCGTGCCAAATCAAGAACACGAGAGAGAGAGAGAGAGAGAGAGAGAGAGAGATCAAACAAATAGCTATGGGTACATACCCTCAGCCCCGCGGGTGAACTACTCCCTCCTCGTCATGGAGACCGTCGGGATGATGAAGATGGCCTCCGGTGATGATTTCCCCCTCCGACAGGGTGCCGAAATGGGCTCCGATTAGTTTTTCGTGCCTATAGAGGCTTGCGGCGGTGGAACTTCCGATCTAGGGTTCTTTTGGGTTTTTTGGTATTTATAGGAATTTTTGGCGTTGGTCTTACGTCAAGGGGGTGCCCGAGGGGCCCACATGCCGGGGGGCGCGCGCCCTAGGCTTGTGGCCTCCTCGATCACTTCCTGGCCCAGCTCCGGTGCTTCGGGGTCTCTTTTGGTCCATAAAAAATCACCGTAAATATTTAGCTCATTCTGAGAACTTTTATTTCTGCACAAAAAACGACACCACAGTAGTTCTGCTGAAAACAGCGTCAGTCCGGGTTAGTTCTAATTAATCATACCAAAATCATATAAAATTGTTGTAAACATGGCATGAATACTTCATAAATTATAGATACGTTGGAGACATATCAGTTCTTTATGACTAATATTGAGTCTATGGAATATACGCACTCTCACCTTCCACCATTGCTAGCCTCTCTAGTACCATGCAACTTCCGCCGGTGCATTAAACCCACCATATACCTTTCCTTAAAAAAGCCACCATACCTACCTATTATGGGATTTCCATATCCATTAATTCCGAGATATATTGCCATGCAACTTCCACCATTACGTTTATTATAACACATACCGTCATTGTCATATTGCTTTGTGTGTGTTGGGGAACGTAGTAATAATTCAAAAAATTCCTACGTGTCACCAAGATCAATCTAGGAGATACTAGCAATGAGAGAGAGGGAGTGCATCTTCATACCCTTGAAGATCGCTAAGCGGAAGCGTTACAAGAACACGGTTGATGGAGTCGTACTCGCGGCGATTCAAATTGCAGAAGATCCGATCTAGCGTCGAACGGACGGCGCCTCCGCGTTCAACACACGTACAACCTGGGGACGTCTCCTCCTTCTTGATCCAGCAAGGGGAGAGGAGAAGTTGAGGGAGAACTCCAGCAGCACGACGGCGTGGTGGCAATGGAGCTCGTGGTTCTCCAGCAGAGCTTCACCAAGCACTATGGAGGAGGAGGAGGAGGGCTGCGCCAGGAAGGGTTCGCTGCCCTCTCTCCCTCACTATATATAGGGGGAAGGGAGGAGGGGGAGGCGCCCTAGGGTTCCCTAGGGGAGGGGCAGCGGCCACAGGGGATCTCATCGGATGAACCACGATGTCGGGGATTCGATCAATCCCGTATTCAATTCCCTTTGTCAATCGGTATGTTACTTGCCCGAGATTCGATCGTCGGTATCCCAATACCTCGTTCAATCTCGTTACCGGCAAGTCACTTTACTCGTTCCGTAATGCATGATCCCGTGACTAACTACTTAGTCACATTGAGCTCATTATGATGATGCATTACCGAGTGGGCCCAGAGATACCTCTCCGTCATACGGAGTGACAAATCCCAGTCTCGATTCGTGCCAACCCAACTGACACTTTCGGAGATACCTGTAGTGCACCTTTATAGCCACCCAGTTACGTTGTGACGTTTAGTACACCCAAAGCATTCCTACAGTATCCGGGAGTTGCACAATCTCATGGTCTAAGGAAATGATACTTGACATTAGAAAAGCTTTTAGCAAACGAACTACACAATCTTGTGCTATGCTTAGGATTGGGTCTTGTCCATCACATCATTCTCCTAATGATGTGATCCCGTTATCAATGACATCCAATGTCCATGGTCAGGAAACCATGACCACCTGTTGATCAACGAGCTAGTCAACTAGAGGCTCACTAGGGACATGTTGTGGTCTATGTATTCACACATATATTACGGTTTCCAGTTAATACAATTATAGCATGAACAATAGAAAATTATCATGAACAAGGAAATACAATAATAACCATTTTATTATTGCCTCTAGCGCATATTTCCAACAGTCTCCCACTTGCACTAGAGTCAATAATCTAGTTCAAATCACTATGTGATTGCAATGAATCCAACACCCACTGGGTTTGATCATATCTCGCTTGTGAGAGAGTTTTATTAGTCAACGGGTCTGAACCTTTCAGATCCGTGTGTGCTTTACAAATATTTATGTCATCTTGTAGATGCAACTACCAGGCGCTACTTGGAGCTATTCGAAATAACTGCTGTACTATACGAATCCGGTTTACTACTCAGAGTCATCCGGATTAGTGTCAAGGTTTGCATCAGCGTAACCCTTTACGACGAACTCCTTTACCACCTCTATAATCGAGAAAATTCCTTAGTCCACTAGTTACTAAGGATAACCTTGACCGCTATCCTGTAATCCATTCCTGGATCACACTTGTACCCCTTGACTGACTCATGGCAAGGCACACTTTAGGTGCAGTACACAGCGTAGCATACTATGGAGCGTACGTCTAAAGCATAGGGGATGACCTTCGTCCTTTTTCTCTCTTCTGCCGTGGTCAGGTCTTGAGTATTTACTCAATACTCACACCTTATAACACAGCCAAGAACTCCTTCTCTGCCGATCTATTTTGAACTCCTTCAAAATCTTGTCACGATGGCATTCGTACTTATTTGAAAGTACTATCAAGCGATTTTCATCTATCCTTATAGATCTTGATGCTCAATGTTCAAGTAGCTTAATCCAGGTTTTCCCTTGAAAAACAATTTTCAAATAACCCTATATGCTTTCCAGAAATTCTACATCATTTCTGATCAACAATATGTTTACAACATATACTCATCAGAAATTCTATAGTGCTCCCACTCACTTCTTTGGAAATACAACTTTCTCATAAACTTAGTATAAACCCAAAATCTTTGATCATCTCATCAAAGTGTATAGTCCAACTCCGAGATGCTTACTCCAGTCCTTAGAAGGATTTCTGGAGCTTTGCATACTTGTTAGCATCTTTTAGGATTGTCAAAACCTTACGGTTGTATCGGATACAACCTTTCCTCAAGAAAATCATCGAGGAAACTATATTTTGACATCCTATCTGCGAGATTTCATAAATAATGCAGTAGCTACTAATATAATTCTAACAGACTCTTAGCATCGCTACGAGTGAGAAAGTATCATCGTAGTCAACTCCTTGAACTTGTCGGAAAACATCTCAGCGACAAGTCGAGCTTTGTTAATGGTGACACTTACCATCATTGTCTGTCTTCCCTTTTAAAATCCATCTGTACCCAACAGCCTTATGACCATCAAGTAGTTATTCCAAAGTCTACACTTTGTTTTATACATGGATCTTCTCTCGGATTTTATGGTCTCGAGCCATTTGTCGGAATCCGGACCCACCATCGCTTCTCCATGGCTCATAGGTTCATTGTTGTCTGGCAACATGACTTCCAAGACAGGATTACGTACCACTCACAGTAATGCGCATCCTTGTCGACTCCACGAGGTTTGGTAGTGACTTGATCCAAGTTTCATGATCACTATCATAAGCTTCCACTTCAATTGGTGTAGGTGCCACAGAACAACTTCATGTGCCCTGCTACCCACTAGTTGTAGTGACGGTTCAATAACCATATCAAGTCTCCACCATCCTCCCACTCAATTCTTTCGAGAGAAACTTTTCCTCGAGAAAGGACCCGTTACTAGAAACAATCACTTTTGCTTACGGATGTGAAATAGGAGGTATACCCAGCTGTTTTGGGTGTCCAATGAAGATGTATTTATCCGCTTTGGGTTCGAGCTTATCAGGATGAAACTTTTTTCACATAAGCGTCGCAGCCCCAAACTTTCAAGCGACGACTTAGGTTTCTCTAAACCATAGTTCATACAGTGTCATCTCAACGGAATTACGTGGTGCCCTATTTAAAGTGAATGTGGTTCTCTCTAATGCCTAACCCATGAACGATAGTGGTAATTCGATAAGAGACATCATGGTATGCCCCATATCCAATGGGGTGCATCTATGATGTCCGGACACACCATCACACTATGGTGTTCCAGGCGGTGTTAGTTGTGAAACAATTTCCACAATGTCTTAATTGTGTGCCAAACTCGTAACTCAGATATTAATCTCTATGATCATATCATAGATATTTTATCCTCTTGTCACGACGATCTTCAACTTCACTCTGAAATTACTTAAACCTTTCAATAATTACGACTTGTGTTTCATCAAGTAAATATACTCAGCATCTACTCAAATCATACGTGAAGTAAGAACATAACGATATCCCTTTGCGTGCCTTAGCACTCATTGGACTGCACACATCAAAATGTATTACTTGAACAAGTTGCTTTGTTGTTCCATCCCACTGAAACCGAGGCCTTTCAGTCATCTTGCCCATGTGGTATGATTTGCATGTCTCAAGTGATTCAAAATCATGTGAGTCCAAACGATCCATCTGCATGGAGTTTCTTCATGCGTATACACCAATAGACATGGTTCGCATGTCTCAATATTTTCAAAACGAGTGAGTCCACAGATCCATCAACATGGAGCTTCTTCATGCGTTTTATACCAGTATGACTCAAATGGCAGTGCCACAAGTATGTGGTACTATCATTACTATCTTATATCTTTTGGCATGAACATGTGTATCACTACGATCGAGATTCAATAAACCATTCATTTTAGGTGCAAGACCGTTGAAGGTATTATTCAAATAAACAGAGTAACCATTATTCTCCCTAAATGAATAACCGTATTGCCATAAACATAATCCAATCATGTCTATGCTCAATGCAAACCCCAAATAACAATTATTTAGGTTTAACACCAATCTCGATGGTAGAGGGAGTATGCGATGCTTGATCACATCAACCTTGGAAACACTTCCAAACCATGTCATCATCTCACCTTTAGCTAGTCTCCGTTTATTCCGTAGCCTTTTATTTCGAGTTACTAACACTTAGCAACTGAACCGGTATCTATTACCATGGTGCTACTAGGAGTACTAGTAAAGTACACATCAATATAATGTATATCCAATATAGTTCTGTCGACCTTGCCAGCCTTATCATCTACCAAGTATCTAGGGTAGTTCTGCTTCAGTGACTGTTCCCTCATTCCAGAAGCACTTAGTCTCGGGTTTGGGTTCAACCTTGGGTTTCTTCACTAGAGCAGCAACTACTTTGTCGTTTCATGAAGTATCCCTTCTTGCCCTTGCCCTTCTTGAAACTAGTGGTTTTACTAACCATCAACAATTGATGCTCCTATTTGATTTCTTCTTTTGCGGTGTCAAACATCGCGAATTGCTCAAGGATCATCATGTCTATCCCTGATATATTATAGTTCAGCACGAAGCTCTAATAGCTTGGTGGCAGTGACTATGGAGAACCATCACTATCTTATCTGGAAGATTAGCTCCCACTCGATTCAAGTGATTGTAGTACTCAGACAATCTAAGCACATGCTCAATGATTGAGCTTTTCCCCCTTAGTTTGCAGGCTTAAGAAACTCGCCGAGGTCTCATACCTCTTGGCGTGGGCACGAGCTTGAAATCCCAATTCAGCCCTTTGGAACATCTCATATGTTCTCATGACGTTTCAAAAATGTCTTGATTGCCTCAATTCTAAATCGTTTAACATTACGCCTTTGAACTATCACGTAGTCATCAAAAGCGTGTATGTCGGATGTTCGCAACATCCACAAACGACGCCGAGGTTCAAAGACACCGAAGCGGTGCATTAAGGACATAAGCCTTCTGTGCAGCAATCAGGACAATCCTCAGTATACAGATCCAGTCCGCATAATTTCTACTGTCAACTTTCAACTAAATTTTCTCTAGGAACATATCTTAAAATAGTAGAACTAAAGCGTAGGCTACGACATAATTTGCAAGACCTTTTGACTATGTTCATGATAATTAAGTTCATCTGATTATTTAATGAACTCCCACTTAGATAGACATCCCTCTAGTCATCTAAGTGATACATGATCCGACTCAACTAGGCCGTGTCCGATCATCACGTGAGACAGACTAGTCATCATCGGTGAACATCTTCATGTTGATCGTATCTTCTATACGACTCATGTCCGACCTTTCGGTCTCTTGTGTTCCGAGGCCATGTACGTACATGCTAGGCTCGTCAAGTCAACCTAAGTGTTTTGCATGTGTAAATTTGGCTTACACCCGTTGTATGTGAACGTTAGAATCTATCACACCCGGTCATCACGTGGTGCTTCGAAACAACGAACTTTCGCAACGGCGCATAGTTAGGGTGAACACTTTCTTGAAATTATTATGAGGGATCATCTTATTTACTACCGTCGTTCTAAGCAAATAAGATGCAAAAACATGATAAACATCACATGCAATCAAATAGTGACTGAAGGAAATATGCCCTAGAGGCAATAATAAAGTTATTATTTATTTCCTCATATCAAGATAAATGTTTATTATTGATGCTAGAATTGTATTAACCGGAAACATGATACATGTGTGAATACATAGACAAACATATAGTCACTAGTATGCCTCTACTTGACTAGCTCATTAATCAAAGATGGTTATGTTTCCTAACCATAGACATGTGTTGTTATTTGATTAATGGGATCACATCATTAGGAGAATGATGTGATTGACATGACCCATTCCGTTAGCCTAGCACTTGATCGTTTAGTATATTGCTATTGCTTTCTTCATGACTTATACATGTTCCTGTAACTATGAGATTATGCAACTCCGTTCTGGGAGGAACACTTTGGGTGCTACCAAACGTCACAATGTAACTGGGTGATTATAAAGGAGTACTAAAAGTGTCTCCAAAGGTACATGTTGGGTTAGGCGTATTTCGAGATTAGGTTTTGTCACTCCGATTGTCGGAGAGGTATCTCTGAGCCCTCTGTAATGCACATCACTATAAGCCTTGCAAGCAATGTAGCTAATGAGTTAGTTACGGAATGATGCATTACGTAACGAGTAAAGAGACTTGCCAAGAATCTAGATTGAACTAGGTATTGGATACCGACGATCAAATCTCGGGCAAGTAACATACCGATGACAAAGGGAACAACATATGTTGTTATGCGGTTTGACCGATAAAGATCTTCAGTAGAATATTTAGGAGCCAATATGAGCATCCAGGTTCCGCTATTGGTTATTGACCAAGAGTAGTTCTAGGTCATGTCTACATAGTTCTCGAACCCGTAGGGTCCGCACGCTTAACGTTACGATGACAGTTTTATTATGAGTTTATAAGTTTTGATGTACCGAAGATTGTTCGGAGTCCCGGATGTGATCACGGACATGACGAGGAGTCTCTAAATGGTCGAGACATAAAGATTGATATATTGGAAGCCTATATTTGGATATCGGAATGGTTCCGGGTGAAATCGGGATTTCTTAGGAACACCGGGGTTACTGAACCCTCCCGGAATAATGGGCCTTAGTGGGCCATGAGGGAGAAGAGGAGGGCCGGCAGGGGCAGGCCGCGCCTCCTCCCCTAGTCCGAATAGGACAAGGAAGGGGGGCGCCCCCTTTCCACTTTCCCTTCCCCTTTCCTTCTCCACCAAGGCAAGAGGGGAGTCCTACTCCGGTGGAGTAGGACTCCTCGGCGCTGCCCCTGGGGGCCAGCCGCACCTCCCCCCTCCCTCCTTTATATACGGGGGCAAGGGGGCACCCTAGAACACACAAGTTGATCTTCGTGATCGTTCCTTAGCCGTGTGCGGTGCCCCCCTCCACGATATTACACCTCAGTCATATCGTCGCGGAGTTTAGGCGAAGCGCCGTAGAACATCATCATAGTCACCACGCCGTCGTCGGCCGACGTGGAACTCATCCCGACACTTTTACGGATCGGAGTCCGGGGTCGTCATCGAGCTGAACGTGTGCTTTGAACTCGGAGGTGCCGTACGTTTGGTACTTGGATCGGTCGGATCGTGAAGACGTACAACTACATCAACCGCGTTGTCATAACGCTTCCGCTTTAGGTCTACGAGGGTACGTGGACACACTCTCCCTTCTCGTTGCTATGCATCACCATGATCTTGCGTGTGCGTAGGAATTTTTTTGAAATTACTACGTTCCCCAACGATGGCATCCGAGCCTGGTTTTATGCGTTGATGTCATATGCACGAGTAGAACACATGTGAGTTGTGTGCGATATAAGTCATACTGCTTACCAGCTTGTCATACTTTGGCTCAGCGGTATTGTGAGATTAAGCGGCCCGGACCGACATTACGCGTACGCTTACGCGAGACTGGTTTCACCGTTACGAGCACTCGTGCTTAAAGGTGACTGGCGGGTGTCTGTCTCTCTTACTTTAGCTGAATCGAGTGTGGCTACGCCCGGTCCTTGCGAAGGTTAAAACAGCACCAACTTGACAAACTATCGTTGTGGTTTTGATGCGTAGGTAAGAATGGTTTTTGCTCAGCCTGTAGCAGCCACGTAAAATT